>CAUYUJ010015844.1:236021-273521 GCA_963575745.1 Prorocentrum cordatum
GGCCGCTCCCCAGGGGGGTCGCCCTAACGGCGCCCACCCTCCCACCAAACAAAGATGGCCCTAGGGGTCCGCCAATGAGACAGAGGAGGGGCGAGGGGCAGGGAGCCGGAGAGGAGGAAGGAAGGCGGGCCCGCCATCACCCCGCGCAAAACCCCGGGCGCCAAGCGCACTAGTCACAGTAGCGCGGCACCGCAAATAGCTGCAGCTGCAGAGAGGTAACGCGAATACTGGAAACAGTATTGCAGAAAAAAGAATCCGCCCCTCCGGGGGGGACTGCGGGGCGGGTCTGCGGAAGGCCAACTCCCCGGGCGCACAGGGTCACCACTGCGGCGCGCCGGATCCAGCACCGTACCAACCGTTCCCACCGCAGCTCTTCCGCTCCCCGGAGGGGGGCCTTCCACGGGTTACATCAACTGGGCGCCGTCAAAAACGGCGGGTTCCCCCAGATTGGAGCCCGAGGGGTTCGCAAGGCCGCAAGCTTGGTGCCAGCTGCTTGCGGGAAAAACAGGCATACGGTGAGGGGGCAGCACCCCTCCGCTTACTCATGCTACGGCAAGCCCGCCATGGCTTCCACGGGCATCCCCCCCCCCCCCCCAGCTTACCGCCCCGCCAACCGGGTGGGGCTGGGAGGGGGCCCGCGCGGCAGGGGGGCAACGCTGCTCCCGCCGGGACTCCTCCGGGTCAGCTGCACGCGTGGTATTCTTCCGGGGGCCCCTCCCGGAACTTGACCCGCCCCCCTCCCTTCTCGGGCGGGGTCTGCCCCAGGCGGTTCGAGCTTCCCAAGGTGAGGTTGTAGTTCTGGGCGGACATCGCCTCCGAGAGGCCCTTCTGGGGTTCGTGCGCCTCCCAGAAGTACGCGTGGAAGGCACCCGACCTCCACCTCCCGAACCGCTTGAGCCGCTCCAGGTCCGGCATGGCGTGGTACATGGCCGTGGCGCCTCCGATCCTCTGGGAGTGGCTCCCGATGTGCGAGGGATGTATCCCCACCGCCTTCGCCGCCTGGCCCAAGAGGTCGGTGATGTCCTTCCGCCGGATGGGGTTCCCATCCCCGTCTCGGAAGAGAGGGAGGTCTCCCTCCGAGGCCCACCGCTGGGGCGCCAGCCTCTCCAGCTCGGCGAGGGCTCCGACAGGGCAAAGGGGATTGCCCGTGGCGTAGTGGTTGCGGCAGCATCCGAAATTGCACTGGTCGGTCTTGCTCCCCTTGATGTAGATAGCCACCTCGTCCGCGGACGCGAAGGTGGGGCAGACCGCGCCCTCCCTCCTCGGGGTGACATCCCTCCCGAAGAGGACCCGCTCCGCCGCCCAATCCCTACCCCCGGAGGTGTCGGCGAGGTACTCGGAGGCGCGCAACATAAAGAAGAAGCCGGTGGTGAGGGCAGCCCAGGCGGCCGCGCCTCCTACCCTCCCGGTGTCCAACCTCCCCTTTAGCCAGCGCATCATCTCAATGGTGACAGGGTACTTCCAGTTCTGCCGGTTCTGCTTGGCGCCCATCCTCCGTAGTCCCCCCAGCGCCAGCGCGAGCCTGGGGGCCAGCTCCAGAGGGTCCGGGTATCCCGCCGCGATATGGTAGTGGCGGACCGCCATCAGCTTTCCCCGGATCGCCCCCTCCGAGCGGTGCTGGACATGGGCCAGGTGGACGATCCAGTCCAGGAGCACGTCCTCATCCTGCCGCCGGCCCTCCCCCCCCCCAGCCCCGTGAGGAGCGGGCTCCCGCCACGGGCTTTGAGGAAAAGGCACCACTGCCTCCACGCAACGGCGTATGAGGTGCGCGTCCCCTTTGCGAGGTTCCCGAAGATGAGGCTGTCCCGTAGGCGCTCCCTCTCGTCCGCCAGGTGGCCTCCCCCAATCTGAGGTTGCCCCCCCTCCGCCGTCAGCAGAGAGCACTGGGGCTCCGCCTGGGTCTGGGGCTTGCGGCCGCGAGGCGCCGCCGTGAGCGCCCCCATGACCTCCTCCTCCTCCTCCTGGGCGAGGCGCCTCAGGCGCGGGATCCTTGCCCCCCTCTCAGTCCACGTCGTCCCCGTCGGGGGGGTGGTGCTGGAGGGGGCGAGGGAGTCCCCAGTCCCCCGCGTCCGGGGCCCCGGCAAAGGGGGAGCGGGCCCCGCCCAGTGGGGGCCGCCCAGCAGGCCTGCACCTCCGCTTTGCGGGGTCCCTCCGGGTGGTCCTCCAGCCCGGGCCCCGCGGGCCTCTCGGAGCCACCGCTCGTAAGCAGTCCGGGGGTCCTCGGGGTTAGCCTTCCAGGCGCTGAACCACGTCGCGTTGGCCGCGGCCATGAAGTCCTCATCAGGATCTCGGCACACCCCTGCCCGGGCCCCCTCCGCGAGGAGGCCCTCCCTCGCGCTGGCCGCTGCCCACGGCACTTGGTGCGCGGAGACGGGCGGCATGGAGCGGGCGGCACCCATGAGGAGCACCTCCTCAGGGACCCCCGCTCGGGTTCCCTCCCGCCAATCGTGAAGGAGGCCCCCGGAAATCTGCCAGGCCTCCTTGGGATCAAAGCGCCTCACCCGAGGCGTGCCATCCCCCCGCGTGTCTTCCAATAGCACGGGGTAGTACCCGGAGACCTCGTCAGGGTGCCAGAGTGGGTAGTCGGGCCCGCTGCTCTTCGGGCTAAGGATGACCCTCGTCCCCCTCCGACTCCCGGGTGCTCTTCCAGGTCCCGGCCGCCTGGAGGGCGGTGGGGCGCCCTCCCTCCCCGCGGTCGGCCCTCTCAGGGACCTTGAAGTGGCGCCAGTGGGCCCCCCCCTCCTCCTCCTGCATGTAGAGCTCCGGAGGGACCGCCTCGGGCGTCAACAGGGCGCTGCTGAGGTTCAGCGGGGCCAATCGCTCGCCCCGCCGCAGGAGTGCGAGCGCGGCGCTCCCCCAGTTCCCCCCGTCTCTCCAGGCAAGGAGGAGGCGGCGCGACCTGGCGCTCCGGTCCCCAAGGAGGTGGGTGTGCACCACGCTCTCCGCAGTGTCGTACCCACCCTCCTGCAAGACCTCGCGGGCTCCCCCCAGATCCTGGTCCAGGGGTCCGTCCAGCACGCCGAAGGTGGCGGCGTGGGAGAGCGCGTACCGCACGAAGTAGAGGGCCTCTCGGCCGGTGGGGTCGCTGCCACTGGAGCAGGTGACCCAAGTCTCCTTCACCGCGGTCCTGGCCCGCCCGGCCCGGTCGGCCACGAGTCGATTCTGGTGGACCTCCCACCAGGGGTGGCTCACGGCTGAACCGGGATCGGGGGTGGTGGCTCCGATCCGTGCCCCCATCTCTCCGGCCACCCGGCAGTAGGGGGAGAGGGTCGCACGCCACTCGAAGACCTGCACCCCGGCCAAGGGTCCGGCGGGCGGTCCCCGCGCCCGGCGGCGCTCCACCAGCTGGTAAGCCAGCCGGCGTCCCTCCTCCGAGTCTCCAGGGAGGACCAAAGGGCGGCCTTTCTCCGCCCCCGCGAGCACTTCCCTCCAGGGTCCCTTGAGGTCGATCTCCTCCAAGCCGAGGCGGTTCATCTCCTCCTGGACTACGCTCTTCGTCTCCCGGGAGATGAGGTCCATGCTGCTGTTGTGCTTGGTCCAAATTCCCGCCGTAACCGTGTGGAACCCGTAGCGGGTCTCCAGGAG
This sequence comes from Prorocentrum cordatum, assembly GCA_963575745.1. NCBI lineage: Eukaryota > Dinophyceae > Prorocentrales > Prorocentraceae > Prorocentrum > Prorocentrum cordatum. The sequence continues at coordinate 239,607 of CAUYUJ010015844.1, forward strand.
CTGGAGGAGGCGCAGTCCGTAGCGGGCGAGGCGGTTCTTCGCCGTCCGCTTGTTGAGCCAGATCTCCGTGTTGGTGTTGTCCGTGACGTAGAGGACCAGGCGCCCCTCCCATCTCGGGGCCTGGGCCACCGCGAGCACCAGGAAGGTAAACAGCTCGCAGATGGCGATGATGTCGGCTCCCTCCCCAAAAACCGCGTGGAACGGCTCCATGACCTCCTTGACATCCATGACCCCGTACACCCCGTTTGACCAGTCGGCGGCCCCCACCCGGGTCTCGGTGGCGCCCCCTCCGGTCCAGACCAGCTCCTCCATTCCGCCGGGGAGGGCGAGCCGCTCCTGGGGTTGGAAGACCCCCTTCAAGCCTGCGTTAAAAAGGGTGGTCCAGGCCTGGGGCGCTCCCGCGTAGAGGCGGAAAACTTCCGGCGCCTCCCACCACTCGTCCCACGCGTCCTTCTCCCTCCCCTCGCTGCTCTCCTTGATCTTGACCCAAACCCCAGCCGGGTCCGCGGTGCGGAGGAGCCGGTCTACCGCCCCCAACTCGGGGCGGAGGGGGGGGCAGGTGATGGCCGCGAAGTTGAGGGTGCCGCGGAGGACCTGGACATCCTTCAGGGCTACCTGGGTGTTCCCCGTGTCGTAGGCCGGGTCACTCAGCAGGATCCGGATCTTGTTGACCTTCTCCTCGGGGAGCCGCAGGGTCTCCTCCTCCGTGTTCACGTGGACCCCCCAGCAGATCTGGTCCACGCGGAACTTCCCCTCCTCGTCCTTCTTCTCCGCGTTGATCGCAAGAGGCCCGAATACTCTACGGGCCCCCTCCTCGGCCAGCCTAGCGGCCATCCAGGGGCGCCGTCCCAGGAGGGGCTCGATGAGGACGTCGTCGTCCATGAGGAGGTGCGAGTGGTGGGGCACGTCGTCGTGCCATCCTGGGTCGGCCGGCCGGTGGCGGTCATGGCACTGCTTCAGGGCTGCCCCGAAGGCCATGTACTCCCCCGGGCCCCCGATCCACCCGAAGGTGAGGACGAGGTAGATGGCCACCAGGTTGCCCTCCATCCCGACCACCTTGCCAGGGAGCTCCGTGGCGAACATGCCGGCATCCTCCGCTCGTAACCAGATCCAGCGGAAGGCCTCCGCTATGTCCCGCTTGGCGATCAGGATTTTTACCCCCGGATGCCGCTCCTTCCACCAGGTGATCTCTCTCGCCAGTCCCCGATGGCGGGGCTGCAAGGCTGGGGGGTGGAGGTGCTTGTGCCCCGTCTCGTTCATCGCCCTCTGGTCGTGGATGAACCTTCCTTCCTCCGAGATCGTGCGGTCGGGGTTCATCTTCGGCACCCTTCCCCAGGGGGAGGAGAGGACCCCGCTTGCGTAAGGTTCCGAGTCCTTTCCGCAGAGAAGGACCCTCCCCCTCTCGGCGTCCTTCCACAACTTCTCCATCGCCTCCTCCGTGTGCCCCTGCACGCTCATGCGCGGTTTGGAGGGGGCCCGAACCTGGGCCAGCGGTTGGCGGGCGGGAACCCCGCCCTTCACCATCTGGTGGAGGTAATCCCTGAGGTCGGGGTCGAGCAGCTCGCATAGCTCCTCCTTGAAGACCCCGTCCAGGTTGTTCCCCCACCGGCTCGTCCAGGCCTCTCGGTAGCAGTCGACTGCTTCCTTCCAGCCTCCCGCCGCCTGGACTAGGCCATCACCGAGTCGGGCCCCCTCCTTCACAACTTCGGGGGAGTACTTGGGGTTGTCCGCACAATGGGTGCACAGCTCCTGCGCCCAGTCCTGAGCGGTTCGGCCCGCTCTCCCCGGCGCCTGGTTCCCCGATTCCGTCCCGCTTTCCAGGCTGCCAGCTGCCCGTTGGGGAGGCATCCAGGGCCCCTCTCCCTCCCCATCTTGGCTCCCTCCCGCATCGTCCCCTCCCTCTCCTGAGGGCCTGAGTTTACCATCTCCCGTGGCTCCCCCCCCCCCTCGAGGGCGTGGTGGGTGGGTGTTTCGTGGCCGTCCAAATGGCCAGCGCCACGGCGCGGGCGAAGCGCGGGGGGTATTGGGCGGCTTCCCTTGTCCGCTTGATGCCCGTCCCTGGGACGTTATCCCTGAGTTCCACGTGCTGGTGCACCGGGGAGAGACCGGGGCAGGGTCTCCGGAGCTTCGTGAAGAAGGGGGCCAGGTTGGCGGAGACGACCAGCCAGCACCCCTTGCGATAGAACTGATGGGGGGACGAAGCGTCTGAGGGATGGAGGCCCCAGGCGCACATCGTTCCCGGGATGATCACGGCACCGGTCTCCTCCAGGATTTCCAACCACTCCGGGAGGTCGTAGACCTTGGGATATATCCCTCTATGCTCCTGGTTCTCGAAGACCCATCCCTTCCTCCATTTATGAAGGTTCCGCATGCACCTTACCGTGGTCTGGGAGAGGGCGTTTCCCAAGACCTCCTTGCCGTTTACACCGGTCCCCTCCGGCTTCTCCCAGGTGCGGGCGCCCCCTTTGGTGTTGTGGTCGCAGAAGGATCGAGGTACACGGGTTTTCGAACATCCACACGTTGGCCACTCCCGGGCCCGGGGGAGCATCTGCCTCTTTGACCAGGGCCTCGGCGACGCCGGGGTTCGAGAGGTCGTGGTCCTCCCTCCTCTCCGACTCCTTGGGGTGCAGGGGGTTCCGGTACAGCTCCACGGGCTCGTCCGCTTGGATGCCCAGTTGCTCCGCCGCGCGGGTCACCCCCGCGGTTCCCGCGAACGCCTCCTTGAAGCGGGGTCCCCAGCGGAAAGCGGGCGTGTCCCCCAAAGCTCCGGGGTGCTCCGAGACGAGCTCCTCCCACAGCTGGAGGGCGGCCCTGATTGCGGGTGCCCGGGCAGGCTCTGCCGCTGCAGCCCTCCGGCCAGCCCCGAGGGCCGCCTCCCTCGCCGCGGGGCGCTCCTCGCATGCCTGGCACTTGACGCAGGTGCTCCAGGAGACCTCCGTGCCTCGGGCGTCGCGGTTGAGGAACTCCTCCCAGCCATTCATGACCGTGGCCTCCCTCCGAAGAGTCTGATGGAGGGCTCCCAGGCACGCATCCCCTCCCGCTTCTCCCGAGGTCGGTGTTCGGGGGCGGAGGGCGCGGGCGTGCCCCCGGTGGATCAGCATCCAGGCCTGAGGTGAGCCCCCCCCGGAGCGGGCTCCTTCCAGAAGGTGTGTGGTCACCTTCCCACCGTAGTCCATCATCACGACGTTTAGGACGACATCCTCCAGGAGGCGGAGGGGGAACACGACCAGGGCGCGGTAGTCCTTGTCGTGGTGTGGGGCAACCGCGTCGTGGATGAAGATCCGAAGGTCCGCCTCCCCGACCACCAGCTTGGCCTCCGGAGGCCCCATGGATTCTTCCGCCCGAACTGCCTGGTCCAGCTGCTCCGCTCTGGCCGTGAGCGCGCGCGCCCAGACCTCCGTGAGGCCGGGCGGCCCCCTTCCCTCACGGGCCCAGAGGGCGGCGCCCACCGCGCTCAGGAGGACGCACTGCTTTCTCTCACAGTCCTCCTGGATGCCCAAGCGCTCCGCGAGGAGAGGGTCCTCTCTGAGGGGGAGGCGGTCGTGGAAGTCGAGCATGTCCCACTCCCCTCCATCCATTTGGAGGGTCCCCCGCCCTACCCCGTCCCCCGCGTCCGGGGCTTGGAGGAGCCGGGCGTGACCTCTGCGGTCCGGGGGGGCGGACGTCCCCCCCCCCGGGTGCCGCCAGGCTCAGGCGCGAGCCGATCGAGGCAGTCGGCGGCCTCCCGGACCAGCTTCCAGTTGGGTCCGTCCACGATCCTCCGGAGTACGGCGAGCACCCCTCCTGTCGCCGTCGAGGCCAGGTGCTCCTCCAGGAGGTGGTTCTTGACCGCGGTCTCCAGGTGCCGGGAGGGCCCCCCCTTGAGGAACTCCCGCACATCGGGGCGCGCGTTAATGGCCTGCATTCCGGCCTCCCGCGCCTCCTCCTCTGGGTCGTCCGGGTCTCCAACTGGGTTGAGGCGATGCGCCTTATGGTGGTTCTCGGTGAAGCCGAAGTCTGGACCGTTGCGGTACTGATCCAAGACGTCTTCCCGCCCGGGGAGGGGGGTGAACCAGTCATATTCCCCCCTGGTCGGGTCCCAGGCCCGGACGTGCGTGGGTGGCTCGCCCCCCCGCCCGGTTGAGGGCCCCCCCTGGAGGGCGGCCAGCCGCGCCGGTTGATCCTGTTCCGCCACCACGGGCTGGTCCTTCCAGCCCCCTCGGCGCACCAGCTCCCCCATGAGTGGGGCCGGCAGTCCCCGAGCGGGTCCCAAGTCGCAGTGGGCGTGGGGGCAGACACCCCCCCTCCCTCACACCCCCGGTGGCTGACGTAGTCCCAGCAAAGCAGGAGGCCCCTCTGGTCCCTGGGAGTAGCCCCCCGCGCCAGTGCCTTCCGCACCGCTCGGGCGTAATCCGGGGCTGTGGAGGGGGGGAGGGCTCCCGCCACGGGGGCTGTCCCCTCCCCTTCCCCCTTGATCCCCGGTGAGGGACTTCCTGTCTGACCTTCCCCCGGCTCATCCCACCGCGGTGTGCCGGCGGTGGTTTGGGCGGCGTGGAGGTAGCCACCCAGCGTCTCCCCCTCCTCCGAAGTGGCGCTCTGGCTTCCCGCCCCGTCCCTTCCCGCCTCGAGCGGCGCGTCGGGGGCCGGGTTGCCCCCGCCAGCCCGGGCAGCCGCCTCGTTCAGCGCATCCAAGGCCTCCTGGGTAGGGGGAATCAGGTAGCGGATCTCGCCCTCTTCGTCGGCCAGGCAGGTGTGGCTCTCGTTCAGCACGAAGCCTCCCGGCGGCGCACTCGCCGAGCGGGGCTGCCGGGCTCGGCCTCCGGTGGCCCCTTCCCTCCCTCGTCGCGGGGCTCCGGCGACGCCTGCCTCGCGGCCGGCTCCACTTCGTCTTCTTCCGGGTGGGGGCTCAAGGCGGCGCCCCACTCCAGGGGGTCCACAGGCGGGCTTGATGCTGCCGCCTCCTCCCCCACAGGGAGGGCCTCCTCCTCGTCCACCTCCTGCGCTCCTCCGCTCGTGCGCGGGTAGGCGTAAAGAAGAGCGGGGCCGAGGAGGGGGGAGGGGCCCTCGGCGGGTGGCTTCCGATTCGCGTTCGGAGGGGGGCGCGGGAACGCGCCAGGCCCGAGGGGGGGTTCTTCCCACCCACGACCGCCTCAGGCGCACGGATCCGGGCCCGGGGAGGGTTCCCCCGCCCCGAGACTGGCAGGGTCCGATCCTCCCCCGACGAAGGCGCGGGGCAACGATCCGGTGGTAGTACTCCGTGGGGTCCTCGACGACGAACGTGCGGGGGATCTTCACGCGGGCTCTCCCGCGCACATCCGGGGCTGTGGCATAGGCCGTCAGCTCCGGCAGCGCGGTTGGGTGGGAGCCCATCTCGGCCTCCACGGACCGGAGCTCGTCCCGCATCTTCGCCCACCAGTGCCACGTGAGCTCCTCCCAGACCTCCATCAAGTCGGCGAGGGACAGGTACTCCGGCCGGTCTTGATGTTCGCGCAGCAAGAACCGCAGGGCGGTGGTCCTGGGCAGTGAGTGCTCCTGCCCATAAGTCAGGGCGAACACCCGGATCTGCGTCTGGGCGGCCTCCGCCCACGTGCCAAGGTCTGCGGGGGCCGGCGAGGGGGGCTCCCTCCTGTGTCCCTCCGCGGCGACGAGGGGCCCAGCGTCCGCGCCCCTTGCGACCGCGAAGTCGGCCACCGTGAGGGCGTTCGGGTCGGCGGGCCCCGCCTTAGGGGCACCCAGCAGGCAGGCCGCCAAGCCATACGCAATCCGGTTGCTGAGCGGGAGGGGCCAGCCGACCCCCTCCAGCAGGGCGAGCGCCCCCCGGCCATGTCCGCGCAGGGTCAAGTAGAGCTCCCGCCCAAGATGGGCAGGTCCCACGGCCACCTGGAAGGTGCCGCATCCCCGCGCGAGGTGGCGTACCCTCCGCGCGGCCCCTTGGAGGTACATGAGGTCCCCCCCCCCGTCCTCTTCCCTCGCGGGGGGACGGCGCGCCCGCAGGAGCGCGGGAACGGAGGAACCCTTCCGCTTCCTTTCTCCGGGGACGACGGCCTGAGCCGATTCGGCAGGGGTTCCCTCCACCGGCTGGAGGGCGCGGGGGCTCTCCCCCCGCCTCCGCGGGGGCGTGGGGCGGGGGTCCTGGGGCTTCAGCGGCAGCTTGGGGGAGGTCCCCCGCGGTCGGAGGGCGAGGGCCCGCACCGCGCCCCCTGCCCTTCCCCATAAGGCAAGTTGGGCAGTGACCTCCTCCAGCCGAGGATGCACCGAGGGAAGGAGGAGCGGATTTTCCAGGTGCTCCCGGGCCTGCTCCAGAATCGCGGTCCGCACTGTGTGGCTTCCGGCCCACGGCTGCCGCCACCTCCAGCATCTTCGCCCCCGTCGGCTTGCCCGTGGCACCCGCCTGGAGGTACAGCCCCAGCTCCGTGCTGTTCGGCTCCATCACCGGCGTTCCCCCCGCCCGGCGCCCCGGGGCGTGGCCCCTCCCCAACCTCAGCAGCTCTTCCTTGCTTGAGGGCATGTGGAGCAGGCGGGCGATGCGACCGCCTCGAGGGGGTGGGGAGGCAGATCTTCCCCCCACGCGCAAGATGGAGCGCGGCTCCCCAAGGGCGTTGCACAGCGCTCCCCCTCCCCGAGCTTGCTGCCCGGGAGGGATAACCCGCGCGTAGGGGTGGGGAGGGCACTTGCAGGTCAGGAACTTCGCCCACTGCAGCAGGTCGGCCAGCGTACAGGGCTTCCCCCCGCCCTCACTTGCTTCCCCCAGCTGGGCATAGGTGGCCCCCGTGATTTCCTGGGCGTCAAATGGGGGGCGGGAGGCGTTGAGGCGCCCCTCGGAAGAGAGGCTCAAGGGTCCCACCGCCCACAGCGGGAACGTCAGCTCAACCTCCACTCCTGGCATCCAAATCCCCGCCCAGTCCTTCTTCCCTCCTCTCCCCCGCGCCTCTCCCCGCCCTATCCCTCGGGCAGTAGTGTAAGGGCGGGCGCCTTCCCCGGTGTCGGCGGGCTCGTAGAGGCGGATCAAGTACTTCCGTCCGACCGTATCCTCCGCCTGGGTGGGGATGGTCAGGGGTGGCGTAGCCCTCCCCCCATTCACAATCGCGGGGGCCTCCCCATCCCCTTCGGGGGTGCCTTCAGACACGAGTGCGCCCGGGACGCCGTGCGTCAGCTGGTGGCAGTCAGATCCCACTGGCACGCCAGGGGCGGCCGCGGGGTTAGGGGACACCTCCTCGGAGGCGGCCGGCTCCGCGGGCGGGGGGGAGGGAGGCTCCCCGGTTGCCCCCAGCGCGGGCTTCCCCTTCGCAGGGCCCGCAGTGGGGACCGCGAAGGGTTCGGCGGCTGGCCCGGCATCGCTTAGGCGCGCCGGGTCAGGGGGGGACTTGCTAGTGTCCGCCCTTCCCTCCCCCTCTCGAGCAGGCTGCGGAGAGGGGTTCGCGTGCCTGAGGCAGAGGCGCTTCCCACCGAACCCGGGTTCCCCAATGTGCCAGCAGCCTGGCTCCGAGCACTGGAGGCTCAGGCGGAGGTTGTGGTACTCCAGGCCGTGGTAACGGCACAGGCAGGCCATCGGTGCCCCTCCCCCGTTGCGCGGCCATCCCCGGGTGTCGGACGCGGGCCCGTCCTCGAGGAGCGAAGGGGTGGGCTTGGGTCCCCTCCGATCCTCGCAAGTGCCATGCTTCTGGAGGCAACAGTACCCTCCCTTCGCGTCCATCCAGCCCACTGCTTCGGCCATGCAGGGTTCCCAGTCGTCTTCCTCCTGCTGTGGTCCCCGGGGGTTCGCGGTGACCTGGCGTGGCCCCGGCCGGCGCAGGCGGGCCCCCCTCCGGCAACAGCAACAACCCCGAGCCAAGAAGGAATGGGCGATGCGCTGGACCCCACCCCAGAATGCCCTCCAGAGGGCGCGGAAGCCGGCCAGGAAGGGGCTTCCCAGGTCCCTGTCCTCAGTGAGGTCGAGGATGGCCTTGGCGTCGACCGCGGTATACTTCCGGAAGTGCATGGCGAAGGCGTCCACGCTGGGACAGCCGCCCACGGGTCCCGCCCTGCAGATGTGGACCACCTTGATGTCCGCACCCTCCAGGCGGCGTCGGAGGTCAGGGTCCGTGCAGTCATGCACCCGGGCGTACGGGAAGTCCTGGCCCGCCCGCTTCTCCTTCCGGATGGGGTCACCGTACTGCCCTCGATCCAGGCGTATCCGCTGGCCCCCGACTTCGGCCACGAGGTGGTTGGGCAGCCTCGGGGGCTGGTCGCTCCTCCCTCGGATGATGTCCTTGAAGAAATCGTCGTCCACGGGTTGGGCATCAGGCCCCCTCCAGTCGAGATCGAGGAGGAACCGGCGGTTGTCCTCCACCCGGGTGCAGAAATCGCGGAAGGTGGGGGAGCGCCTTAGACGGCGGTAGAACCAGAAAAAGGGGCGGGCCAGGTGGTCGAGGAGGAGGACCAGAAAGCAGATCCCCATGGCGCCCAGGTAGAAGGAGCCCAGCACGTACACGCCTACCTTAAAGCTCACCCACCTCTCCCCCACGAAGACGGTCAGGCCGGCATCCAGCCATCCGTAGGACCACACGATGAGGCGGAATAAAAGTTGGGGCTAGGGACGCTCCGGACCTCCAGCACCACTTCCCGGCGGCGGCCGGCAAACCAGTGGTTCTCCCACCAGGGGGTCGCGTCCGCCTCCTCCTGCTCCTCCTCCGTGGGGGTGGGAGAGGCCCACTTCAGCCATTCCACGAACTCCTCCGCGGGGATTTGCTTGGACCAGGGTAGCCCGTCCCCCGGCTGCGGAGCGGGGGAGGCGTGCCCCCCGCGGAGGGCCGAATGCGGCGGGGGGACGGTTCCCGAGCCTGGTCCCGCAGGCGCGGGGGGTTCGGCGGGGGCGGAGAAGCTCCACCAGAAAGGGGTCGGCGTCCCACCTGGGGTGTTCTCCGGCGGGGTCGGCGAAGGCGTCCTCACTTCGGCGGGACTCACCGCCGGTGTGGCAGACGGGGGGGCTGGCGTGCGGGCCCACCCAAGGGAGTCGCCCCAGCGTCCGGGCGGCACGTCCACGCTTGTGGGGCTGGCCTGCGGCGATGCCGGGGCGAACGCGAACGACGCGAGTTCCCCCCGCCAGAGGGGGGTAGGCCCGGGTAGGCGTGCCACCCGGGGTGCTGCCTTGGGCCGAGCCTCCCGCCCTGGCGGATCTCCCCGGGATGGGGGAGAGGATGGGAGTCAAAGTAGGAGCTGCGAGGTTGGATGAGGTGGGGAAGTCCCCTCCCTCCCCGAGAGATAGCTCGGGGTGGTTCCCGGCCTGAGCGGCGGCCGGGTCTGGGGCTGTGGGGGCGTCCAGCCCAAGGGCTCCCTGTCGAGGGGGAGACTGCTCCGTGGGGTCGCCACCCGGATAATGCTCTAGTGGATCGGGTGGGGCGTCATCCAGCCCGCAAGTGATAGGGTCCCGTGATAGCCAAACGGGGTGCCCGCATCCCCTCCGCGCCCCGCGGGGCGGGCGGGTCCCTGCGGCGAGACGGCCCACTCCACAGAGGACCGCGGCGGCCGAGACAAGCGGGACCGCCGAGCAAACATGAGTTAAGGGGGACACCCCCTCCGCAAAAAGCGCTGCTTAGCCTAAACAGCTGCGGGAACAGGGAGGAGGAGGGGCGACAGAGCACTACGGCCAGGGGGGAATAAAACCGTTTAGGCGCATGCCAAACGAAACCAATTACACATCACAGAGCTGGATACGATGTCTGCTCACACATCACAATCTCTCTCAAACGCCCTTCCCACCCGCCTGGCATTCCCAGCCCGGGAGAACTCTTTCTCTTGGGACCCCCCACTCGACTATTCCTGTCCCAGAAACTACCAACGCCCCCCACCTTGACCCCCTCCTCTCCTGTCATTCCCAACCTTGGACAACTCTATTCTTATTACACCACCCTCGACAATTCCTGCCAAAGATCCCATCACCCCCCCCCCCCCCCCACCACACCTAGACCCACTCCTTGCCTGTCATTCCCACTCCGGGAGAACCTGTTCTTGGGACCCCCAGTCGACAATTCCTGGCCCAGACCTACCAACGCCCCCCAACTGGACCCACTCCATGCCTGGCATTCCCACCCTGGGACAACTCTTCTTGGGCCCCCCCACTCGACACTTCCTGGCCCAGAACCTACCAACGCCCCCCACCTGGACCCCCTCCGGGCTTGGCATTCCCACCCCGGGAGAACTTTTTTCTTGGGACCCCCACTCGACAATTCCTGGCCCAGAACCAACCAACGCCCCCCACCTGGACCTCCTCCTGGCCTGGCATCCCCACCCCGGGAGAAGTCTGTTCTTGGGACCCCCCACTCGACAATTCCTGCCCCAGAACCTACCCACGCCCCCCACCTGGACCCCCTCCGCGCCTGGCATTCCCACCCCGGGAGAACTCTGTTCTTGGGACCCCCCACTCGACATTTCCTGCCCCAGAACCTACCCACGCCCCCCACCTGGACCCCCTCCTGGCCTGGCATTCCCACCCTGGGAGAACTTCGTTCTTGGGACCCCCCACTCGACAATTCCTGCCCCAGAACCTACCAACGCCCCCCACCTGGACCTCCTCCTGGCCTGGCATTCCCACCCCGGGAGAACTACATCCTTGGGACCCCCACTCGACAATTCCTGCCCCAGAACCTACCACCGCCCCCCACCTGGACCCTCCTGGCCTAGCATTCCCACCCCGGGAGAACTCTGCTCCTGGGACCTCCCACTGGACAATTCCTAGCCCAGACTCCCCACTCCGGGAGAACCTGTTCTTGGGACCCCCCACTCGACAATTCCTGGCCCAGACCTACCATCGCCCCCCAACTGGACCCACTCCTTGCCTGGCATTCCCACCCTGGGACAACTCTGCTTGGGGCCCCCCACTCGACACTTCCTGCTCCAGACCCTACCAACGCCCCCCCACCTGGACCCCCTCCTGGCTTACCCCGGGAGAACTCTGCTCTTGTGACCCCCCACTCGACATCTCCTGCCCCGGAACCTACCAACGCCCCCCACCTGGACCTCCTCCTGGCCTGGCATTCCCACCCCGACAGCATTCTGTTGTTGGGCCCCCCCACTCGACACTTCCTGCCCCAGAACCTACCAACGCCCCCCACCTGGACCCCCTCCTGGCCTGGCATTCCCACCCCGGAAACACTCTGTTCTTGGGACCCCCCACTCGACATTTCCTGCCCCAGAACCTACCAACGCCCCCCACCTGGACCCCCTCCTGGCCTGGCATCCCCACCCTTGGAGAACTCTCTTCGTGGAACCCCCCACTCGACACTTCCTGCCCCAGAACCTACCAACGCCCCGAACTCTCTTCTTCGGATCCCCCACTCGACAATTTCTGGCCCAGAACCTACCAACGCCCCCCACCTGGGCCCCCTCCTGGCCTGGTCACTCGACAATTCCTGGCTCAGAACCTACCCACGCCCCCCACCTGGACCCCCTCCTGGCCTGGCAGTCCCACCCCGGGAGAACTCTGTTCTTGGGACTCGACACTCTGTTCTTGGGACCCCCCACTCGACACTTCCTGGCCCAGAACCAACCAACGCCCCCCACCTGGACCCCCTCCTTGCCTGGCATTCCCACCCCGGGAGAACTCTGTTCTTGGGACCCCCCACTCGACAATTCCTGTCCCAGACCCTACCAACGCCCGCTACCTGGACCCCCTCCTGGCCTGGCATTCCCACCCGGGGAAAACTCTATTCTTGGAACCCCTCACTCGACATTTCCTGCCCCAGAACCTACCGACGCCCTCTACCTGGACCTCCTCCTGGCCTGGCTTTCCCACCCCGGGAGACTCAATTCTGTAACCCTTCCCTTGGACAAGTCCTGGCCAAGAAACTACCAACTGCCCCCCCTTCGACCCCCCTCCCGGCCTTGGCATTCCCCACCCCAGAGAACTCTGTTCTTGGGACCCCCCACTCGACAATTCCTGCCCAGACCCTACCAACGCTCCCAACCTACCAACGCTCCCACCTGGACCCCCCCTAGGCCTGGCATCCCACCCTGGGAGAACTCTGTTCCTTGGGACCCCCCACTCGGACACTGCCCTGCTCCAGAACCTATCTCGGACCCCCAACTCGACAATCACACCTGGCCACACTGTGCAACCGCCCACGGACTCCCTCTGGCGCATTTCCAGCCCGTGCGAACTCTGTCTGGTTTTACCCCCCCTTTGACAATCATAGACCAGACCTACAACGCCCCCCGCATGGACCCCCTCCTGGCCTGGCATTCCCACCCCAGGAGAACTCTGTTCTTGGGACCCCCCACTCGACAATTCCTGCCCCAGACCCTACCAACGCCCCCCACCTGGACCCCCTCCTGGCCTGGCATTCCCACCCTGGGAGAACTCTGTTTTTGGGACCCCCCACTCGACAATTCCTGGCCCAGAACCTACCCACGCCCCCCACCTGACCCCCTCCGCCTGGCAGTCCCCGGATTGGAGAACTCGTTTCTTGGGACCCCCCCTCGACCTCCCCAAACGCCCTCCACCCGAAACCACTCTCGCCTGGCATTCCCACCCGGGAGAACTCTGTTCTTGGACCCCCCACTCGACAATTCCTGCCCAGAACCTACCAACGCCCCCCACCTGGACCCCCTCCTGGCCTGGCATTCCCACCCCGCGAGCATTCTGTTTTGGACCCCCCCACTCGACATTCCTGCCCCGGAACCTACCCACGCCCGCCACCTGGACCCCCTCCTGGCCTGGCATTCCCACCCCGGAAGCATTCTGTTCTTGAGACCCCCCACTCGACATTTCCTGCCCCAGAACCTACCAACGCCCCCCACCTGGACCCCCTCCTGGCCTGGCATCCCCACCCTTGGAGAACTCGCTTCTTGGAACCCCCCGCTCGACACTTCCTGCCCCAGAACCTACCAACGCCCCCCACCTGGACCCCCTCCTGGCCTGGCATTCCCACCCTTGGAGAACTCTCTTCTTCGGATCCCCCACTCGATTTTCCTGGCCCAGAACCTACCAGCGCCCCCCACCTGGACCCCCATCCTGGCCTGGCCACTCGACAATTCCTGGCCCAGAACCTACCAACGCCCCCCTCCTGGAGCCCCTTCCTGGCCTGGCAGTCCCACCCCGGGAGAACTCTGCTCTTGGGACCCCCCACTCGACACTTCCTGGCCCAGAACCAACCAACGCCCCCCACCTGGACCCCCTCCTGGCCTGGCCACTCGACAATTCCCGGCCCAGAACCTACCAGCGCCCCCCTCCTGGACCTCCTCCTGGCCTGGCATTCCCACCCCGGGAGAACTCTGTTCTTGGGACCCCCCTCTCGACATTTCCTGCCCCAGAACCTACCAACGCCCCCCCCCTGGACCCCCTCCTGGCCTGGCATCCGCACCCTTGGAGTTCTCTGTTCTTCGGACCCCCCGCTCGACAAGTTGGCCCAGAACCTACCCACGCCCCCCACCTGGACTCCCTCCTGGCCTGGCATTCCCACCCTGGGAGAACTCAGTTCTTGGGCCCATTCCCTCGACAATTCCTGCCCCAGAACCTACCAACGCCACCCCTCTGGACCCCCTCCCGGCCTGGCATTCCCACCCCAGGAGAACTCTGTTCTTGGGACCCCCCACTCGACAATTCTGGCCGGTGCTCAAGCGGATTGGAAACACCGCGCCGGTTCTTGTAACTGGGGGCTCAGCGGGAGCCAGGCCGTGTCGGGGGTGGAGGTTGCATCTCCGCCCCCTGGAACATATGGTTGTTCTACTTATGACCTGCCAATTGGATCCTGTGGATTTGAAAGGGGAACGCTGTGAGGGCCCCTCCTGTCTCGCAATTTGGGCATTCGCATCGTCGTCGTCATCATCATCATCATCAGCTTCATCATCATCATCATCAGCATCATCATCATCATCATCATCGTCATCATCATCGGCGTCATCGATATCATGACCACCACCATCAGCAGCATCATCACCATCATCATCGTCATCGTTAGCATGATCATCATAGTTATTGTTGTTGCGCCTGTAATACGCATCTATGTTCAAGTTTTCTTCTGCGGCCACGCTTCAGAACCGTCTTCGGCCATGGGCAACCCCCGCAAGGGAACCAAGGCGCACAGGGACAAACTCGACGCTAACAACGAGCGGCGGGCGAAGATACGGGTGGAGAAGTTCCTGAAGCAGGAGCGGACCCGAGAGGTCCCACTGAAGGCTGGGCGCCAAGCTGCTGCGAAGCTGCGGGCGCAGACTCTCGAGTACCGACGGCAAGCCGACGACTTGAGGACAGGCAACATGAAATCGTACCAGCAACAACTTGGCGGCACGTCCGTTTCTGCGCTCCCGCGAAAGGCGACCGCCTTTCGAACCCGCTTACTCTCGCCAGGCCGCACTCCTTCGTTTGCGGGGCATGCAGAATCTGACGCGCCGCCTTGCATGTGTTGTCGGCAAGTATTACGTTGCGATAGGAGACGGTCAAACAAGCACTACCGCGACAAGGGCGCGGCGGAGGCAAGCCTGAAAGCCTCGACGCGGCAGAGAGACCAGCTGCTGCAACAGAACCGGAGGCTGACGGACAAGCCCGCTGCTGCCGAGAAGAAGGCGGACGAGCGGGAGAGAGACCAGCTGGCGCAGCAGAACAGCAGGCTGACGAAAAAGCTGGCCGCCGCCGCTGAGAAGAAGGCCAACGAGCTTGAGGGCGCCACCTCTGAGCTGCGCTCCTGGAAAAGGTGGTGGGCCAGCTTCAAGAGCTGGGCCCCCGACCACCTGCCGCGGAAACTCGCAAGGCGAGTTTTTTGGTTGGCCGAAAACGGCCCGCCGAAGGAGCACGCTAACGACTGGGGCTGAACGCAGCCGCGCAGCTGCAGACTTAAAAAAAAACAACAACACAAACATACGAAAGCGACGGCGACGGCTGAGGGAGGAGCGGGAAAGGGCGCCCAGGGCCCCAAAACGTTACCAATGTATTCTGATTGAGGGCCCGTGATGTTTCTGAGGGCATTTCAAAACAGGGATGCCCTCAACGCAGCGATGTTTGAGGATATACCAAACAAGGGGCCGCCAGATAGTTTGGAGTGTTGTTGATAGGGGCATCCCAAACAGGGACGCCCTCAACGCAGCGATGTTTGAGGATATACCAAACGAGGGGGCCGCCAGATAGTTTGGGGTGTTGTTGAAAGAGGGCATCCCAAACAGGGATGCCCTCAACGCAAAGATGTTGAGAGGGCCCCAAACAAGGGTGCCGCCAAACATTTTGGCATGTTGTTGAAAGAGGGCATCCCAAACAGGGATGCCCTCAACGCAAGGATGTTTGAGAGGGTTCCAAACAAGGGTGGTGTCAAACTTTTTGGGGTGTCGCTGATAGAGGGCATCCCAAACAGGGATGCCCTCAACGCAGCGATGTTTGAGGGGGTTCCAAACAGGGGTACCGCCAAACAGTGTGGAGTGTTGTTGATAGGGGCATCCCAACGGGGATCGCTCAAGTTTGCACTAGCGCTCAATTGCGTGTTGCTTTCTTCCACCTTAGGCTTTCTGATAAGTTCGTCTCTGCCTGCCCAGATGGCAGCTTGCGACGACATGTGCGCGGTCGACTGGATCCTGAAGATTAAAAACGGATTCTACCACGGGTTCCTGGACGCGGCACAAGACGGCGAGGACTTGCGCGAGACGAAGTCGGATCCTGGCGATCTGTTGCACCCCGAGCCCTCGCCCCACGGCCACGTCGCGGGGCAGACGGTGCACTGGGCCCTCAGGGACGCCAGCTACGGCATGAGGGGGACCGTCGCCCGCGGGAGCGGCGCGTACACGGAACCTTGCTTGGTGGCATTCTTCCAGGGCGATGACTACCACGTCAAGCTGCGCGCCGTGTCCACCCGCCGCCAAGTGAGGGGCCCGTTTCGAGTGAGTCGGGGGCCGCGCTCGCTTGCCGCGAAGACCAGCGACGGCGGTGAAGATGCCGCGCCGCGCCTCCATGGCTATGCGCTGAGGCAAACGGCATACTGGAAGGTCAAGAAGCGCCAGCCTCGCGGGCCACGCAAGGGGAACACATTGCACGGCATGAAGGGCGTGGTCGCTGGCGAGAGCGATGCCTTCTCGGAGCCGTCCTTGCTCGCGGCGTTCAAGGGCGCAGATTACCACGTCAAGGTCAACGCGCAGTATGCTCAATACGCACGTTCGCCAAGCCGCTGGTCGGCCGGGCGAGGAAGAGCTTACCGTCGACCGAACTACACCAGGAGCGCGAGCTCCTCCAGGCCGCGCTCGGCGCTCTCATTGACGCCCCACCGAAAATAGCGCCACAGCTGCGCTTGTCGGCGCGCGCGAACCCGCGCGTTGACGTGGAGCGCCTGCCTCCCAGCGCTAAAGTCCTGCGCAAGAGGCCAGCGGCCGCTGCGGCGGCGCGCTGTCCCCGTAAGCGGCCTGCTGTTGTTGCGTTTCCTTGAGCAGATCCGCGTTTCCCTGAATAGTCCCGATGCGTTGGTGATTGGGTTTAGGCTCTCTTGCGCCAGAGCTTTGTTGTTTAGTCCGTGTCGTGATCCCATGACTTGATTGCTCGGGCTCGCTGTTCAGGGGCTGATGCGCATTCGCGTTTCCCTGTAATTCCTTTCACTTGAGCGCCCGCGCGCGTGGCTCAGCCGCGCCCGTTCTGCAGCAAAACGTAGTTGGAGGAAAGCCCGCCCGCGCCCTCTTCCGCTCTGCCGGGAGGGGAGGCCGCGGGCCGCTCAGAGACCCCAGGGCACTTTGGAGAGGGAGGATGAAAAAAAAAAAAAAAAAAAAAAAAAAAAAAAAAAAAAAAAAAAAAAAAAAAAAAAAAAAACTGTTTTCACATGGAAAAACATCAAAAACTTGAAAAAGAACGACAGTCAAAGGTTTCGCTGCTTTTCCTGTTTTTCCATGTGAAAACACACGTGTTTTAATATGTTTTCCGGTTTTTCCTGTTTTCCCCTCTTTCGCTCTGCTGCGAGGGAGGGCCGCGGGCCGCTCAGAGATCCCAGAGCGCTGAGGGGAGGAGGAAGGAAAACAGGAAAAACATGAAAAACAATAAAAAAAAACCTTGTGTTTTCACCCGGAAAAATAAAAATAACTTAAAAAAGAGAGGCAATCAAAGGTTTCGCTGTTTTTCCTGTTCTTCCATGTGAAAACACAATTGTTTCATGTGTTTCCTGTTTTTCCTGTTCCCCCTCTTCCGCTCTGCTGCGAGGGAGGGCCGCGGGCCGCTCAGAGACCCCGGGGCGCCCTGGAGAGGGAGGGGGGAAGCGGGAACATGAGTAGAGAGAAGATATATATATATATAATATATATATATATATATATATATATATATATATATATATACATATATTATATATATATACATATATATATATATAGAGAGAGAGAGAGAGAGAGGGCGAATAAACTCAACAAAACCCTCACGCGACCCTTGTTCCAGGGGGCGGAGATACAACCCTTACCCGTGTCGGGGCCCAAGTGGCAGCGCGACCTGGCGCATCCTCCTCCACTCCTCCTTCTCCCATCCCGTGCCCTTCTCGTTGTGGATGGGCCCGACGAATGGTTTTGCGCTGTTTGTGAGGAAGCATTTGTTTCTAGTGCAGCCTGCGGCAGGGTAATTCTTGTTGGCCCCCAAGAATTACCGCGCCCGCAAGGCTGCAACGGCGCTGGGCCCCTTCTTCGGAACTTCGAGGTTCCGCGCCTGGCGGCGCGCGCGATTTTACAGATGACATATCACACGCGCGTCTTTATTGCGGGTCGCAGCTGTGTTCTGAGATGTGCGTATATGTGTAAGCATGTGTATACATACATCACGATTGGCGCACACATATTTCATGCAGGATGTTGAAGATTGCTGCTGTATGGGGACCCTCTGGGAGGTCCTCTTGGAGCCTTCTTCGGGTGTCTTGGAAGCCTGGAACCGTCTTGAAGCCAGATTGAGCGTTTTGGAACGATTTGAGACTGTCTGGGGAGCCTCTTGTCTTGGGGTTGGAAGGAAGAAATCAAATGGACGAGAGCTTCTCCCAGTGTGGGGGCGCCCCCCGCTGGGAGCCCCCCTTTGCCCCCCCCCCCCCGGGGCACGCCCCTGGGGCCCCCCATTTCGAATCAACGACGCCAGCCAGTGCTGGGTACTTTTTCCCCAAACAGCTTGCTGAACGGGGTGCTGCTGTGGTAGAAGCTAACTCCGGCCGAGGGAATTCAAAGCAGAGGCGCCCTCAGCAAAATCTGGTGGTTCGGGCCGTTTCGCCTGAGACATCCTCACAACTCTCGTTTCTGAGTTGTCCGGGATTGGGCGTTTCGCCTGAGACACCCTCCTGAATCTGAGCCCCGAGCTGCCGCGCGCGAGGTGGTCCGGCCCGTTTCGCCTGAGACACCCTCGAAACTCTGGGCTCCGAGCTGCCGCGCGAGAGTTCGTCCGGGCCGTTTCGCCTGAGACGTCCTCGCAACTCCAAGCTCTGAGCTGCCGATCGCGAGGTGAGCCGGCCCCCAGTCTCGCCCAGCTGGGTGCTGAACGGGGTGCTGAACGGGGCGCCCCGCGGCGCGCCCCGCGGGCTCCGTCGGGGGCGCGTGTGCCCTGCCTGGACCCGCCTCCCCGGCGGCTCCCCGCCCGTCCTCCTCCTGCTGCTGCTGCTGCTCGTCGTCGTCGTCGTCGTCGTCGTCGTTGTCGTCGTCGTCGCGATTGCGTGATTGCGTGATTGTCGTCGTCGCTGTCGTCGTCGCCTCGGCCTTCCAAGGCCTGGAGGCGGAGGAGGGTACGCGATGCATGGTAGAGCACGGCATTGCACGGCGTAGAGGAGCACGGCAGAGCGTAATTCGCATGTCATAGCATGGCGTGGCATTGCGTAGTGAAGCATTGCATCACAAAGCATTGCAACGCAAAACATGGCATCGCACAGCGGCGCCCAACACAACACCGCGGTGACGACGACGAGGCAGAAGAGAAAGATAACCATGAGGATAAGGAGGATAATGCGAAGTAGAGCGAGGATGTATAGGAGGAGGCGGAGGCAGGGCAGCAGGAATATGAGGAGGATAGCGACGAGGAGGAAGGAAAGGATGGTAGGAGGAGGAATGTGACTAGAAGGGGGAAAAAGACGTGGAGTGTGAAGGCAGGCGGGAGAGGCGAGAATGATATTTCCCAAGAGGAGCACGTAGACGACGATGACGACGGGGCGCGCCGATCAAGAGCAGGGGGGCGATAATTGCAGGACGCGCGAACAGACTCAGGATCCACCCTGGCTCTAAAAACGCCGTTTGGGGATAATGCACACTAGCTATAATTGAGCTGACGTGCCCGAGGAGGAAAAGTGACCGCAGAGGGGGGGGGGGGGAAGGTGAAAGCCGCAGAAACGCGAATCCACGGACACGCGAAGCCGTATTCCTCTCACGCACGCCGACAGGGTCGGCGGATTTTAACTGCGATTTACTGCTGGTGTCAGGGATCGGGCAGAGTCTTGCGGGGCGCATTCGTTTCAAGGGGGGCGGGGATGCCAGGGCAGCGCCCTGCACGCTCGCGCGCGCATCGATGCGCCCACACTGGCACGCGCGCGCGCATCAATGCGCGAATGGAATTCCAGACGCCTGGGAGCTCAGGGGGGGCACTGAAATACAGGAAACAAAAAAACAAACGGGAGCAGCAGCCGCAGCAGCTAAAGGAGCAGGAGGAGGGGGAGCAGCAGCAGCCGCAGCAGAAGGAACAGGAAAAGGCACAGGGAGGGGATAAGAAGGCCGAGGACGAGGACGATGAGTCCGAGCACGAGGCAGACGAGGATGGATAGTCGGAAGGGGAAGGGGGAGTTGAGGATGAAGGGAGGTGATGTGATACTATGACTGCTTGCGGCGGTGCGCTCTGAGGCCTCCTCTGACAGCCCCCCAGGGGGGGGGGGTCCCCCCCCGCCCGGGGGGCACTCCAGACAGGTCCGGAGTGTCCTTGGGGGCCCGTCGTGGGGGGGGGACGGTGTCCTTGGAGCTGGGGGCTTCCGTGCGACATTCCCAATCATCGTGCTTTCAAGGTGTAGGACGCTCCAGACAGGTCCGGGGCGCCCCCGGGGGAGGGGGGATTCACCCCCTCCGGGGACAGCTGGGAGAACCTTCCTTCTCCCTCCCCCCTTCTCCCGCTTTGTTTTTCTTTCCGTTTCTTTCCTGTTCACTATCGCTCTGATTTGCCTCGCTCCGTACTCGCCCTCGCCCTCGTACTTGCACTCGTACTCATCGTCCTCGTCCTCAGCCTTCTTATCCACTCTCCTCTCTACCTGTTCCTGCTCCTTCTGCTGCTGCTGCTGCTGCAGCTGCTGCCCCCCCTCCCCCTGCTCTTTCCGCTGCTGCTGCTTCCGTTTGTTCCCCAAACGGCTTGCTGAACGGGGTGCTGATGCGGTAGAAGCTGGCCCCAGCCGAGGGAATTCCAAGCAAAGACGCCCTCAGCAAAGTCTGGTGGTTCGGGCCGTTTCGCCTGAGACATCCTCACAACTCTCGTTTCTGAGCTGTCCGGGATTAGGCGTTTCGCCTGAGACATCCTCTTGCATCTGAGATCCGAGCTGCCGCGCGCGAGGTGGTCTGGCCCGTTTCGCCTGAGACATCCTCGAAACTCTGGGCTCCGAGCTGCCGCGCGAGAGGTCGTCCGGGCCGTTTCGCCCGAGACGCCCTCGCAACTCCAAGCTCCGAGCTGCCGATCGCGAGGTGAGCTGGCCCCCAGTCTCGCCCAGCGGGGTGTTGAACGGGGTGCTGAACGGGGCACCCCGCGGCGCGCCCCTCCGCGGGCGCGGGCTCCGTCGGGGGCGCGTCGGCCCTGCCTGAGCGACCCGCCTCCCCGGCGGCTTCCCGCCCGTCCACCTGCCGCTGCTGCTGCTCGTCGTCGTCGTCGTTGTCGTCGTCGTCGTGGTCGTCGTCGTGATTGCGTGATTGCGCGATTGTCGTCGTCGTCATCGTCGTCGCCTCGGCCTTCCAAGGCCTGGAGGCGGAGGAGGGTACGCGATGCGTGGTAGAGCGCGGCATAGCACGGCGTAGAGGAGCACGGCAGAGCGTAATTCGCATGTCATAGCATGGCGTGGCATTGCGTAGCGAAGCATTGCATCACAAAGCATTGCAACGCAAAACATGGCATCGCACAGCGGCACAGAACGCAACCTTGGAGAACTCTGTTCTTGGGGCCCTCCACTCGACAATTCCTGCCCCAGAATCTACCAACGCCCCTCACCTGGACCCCCTCCTTGCCTGAATTCCCACCTCGGGAGAACTCTGTTCTTGGGACCCCCCACTCGACAATTCCTGGTCCAGACCCTACTAACGCCCCCCACCTGGACCCGTTCCTGGCCTGGCATTCCCACTCCTAGAGAACTCTGTTCTTGAGATCCCCCACTCAACAATTCCCAACCCAGAACCTGCCAACGCCCCCCACCTGGACCCCCTCCTGGCCTTGCATTCCCACTCCGGGAGAACTCTGTTCTTGGGACCCCCCCACTCGACAATTCCTGGCCCCGAGCCCACGCCACGTCCACGATGGGACCCCCATCATCCCCGGCCCACGACACGCCTCGACCCCGTTTGCTCCAGGGGGGGCACTCACCCGACACATGACACCTAGGTTGTCCTCTGTCTTTTTGTCACCGACATGGCGCTTCGCCTGGCGACTTCCTTCCTGCTCTTCTCTTCATCTGCGACGCACTTGTTGCACCTCTGCGTCCCATCCGACTTCTTCGTCGTCCGCTTCGCCAACCAGCTGCTGAAATCCCCTCTTTCGCAAGCTTCCTTGCAAGCTATGCATCTCCAGTATCCGCGCGGGAGCTTCGCGTCAGCGACGCAGCGCTTGCACTTGCGGTGTCGATCGGCCACGCCGTCCCACATCCACTTCGAAAAGCATTCACGCCGCTGCACCACCTCGCACACAACGCAGGCCTTCGCATCCTTCCTCGCCGCGGTGCCCCGTTGTGCACCCGCAGTCTCGACGCAGCGCTTGCACTTGCGATCTCGATCTGCCACGCCCTCCCACATCCAATTCGAAAAGCATTCGCGCTGCTGCGCCACCTCGCACACAACGCAGGCCCCCACGTCCTTCCTCGCCGCAGTGCCCCGTTGCGTAGCCGCAGCGCCGACGCACTGGGTACATGCGATCGACTCTTTCGAGGCGTTGCACCACATGTGAGCGGAAAATTCGGCCTTGCTCTTCGACTCCCCACATTTCGAGCATACCCCCCGTTGTCCTTCCTCGGCGAACTGTCATTCTTCCTCTCTCATTGATTTCTTACACGCTTTGCACTTCCGCTCCTCTGCGCCCCTATCCTTCCTAGCATATTCGTCCACCAACTTCTCCTTGCCGCAGCGGGAACACGTCAGGTGCTTCTTCAGCTCCGCGCAATCTTTGCACATCCCCCCTCTGCACCGGCTGTTCCCTGCCAGCTCCCACTGGTGGTGCGCGAACGCCTCTTCGTACTTCCGATTCTCGCACACGCGGCAACTCCGTCTCTCGGGGCAGTCCACGCAGCGCCGCGTGGTCAACTTCGACGGGTGGTGCTGTGACGCGTGGAAAGCCTCCTGGCACTTCCATAGACCACACTCCATGCATTGCCACGGCGTGCCCGACCTCTTCTTCTCCTCCAACCACACGCTGCACACGCGGAGCCCATCTGCGCGGCTCCACTGCCCGGCCGCTGGGCACATGTTCTTGTACTTCATGCACCCGCAGACCGCGCGCCTGCCAGACGGCGTGAACTCCAGCTCTATCGCCTCCCAGTCCAAGTCTTCTCCGCGCAACGTGCGCAGCAACAAGTCTGGGCCCTTCCGTTCGCCCTTCCTCTGATACGGCGCAATGTCGAAGGGGCGAAAGATCAGCATGTCCTCACGGCGCTGCGCCCGCGTCAGTGCCACGTAGCTCGACAGAGGTGACGTGCCCCCGCCGATGCCCAGGCCCACTATGACACCCCGCTTGAACGTCTGCCCCTGCGCCGCATGGGCCGTCACTCCGAAGGCTGGGGCCAATGGGAACTGCCGTCTTTGGACTTTAAGTCGCGGATGCGGACGGCCCTTGTCCACGAACCAATCCTTCTTCTGCGGAATCACGGGGTGCAAGCCGGGTGTCTTCAATCCCTCGATCGTCCACTGGCACGGCCTCCTGCCGCCGTTCCCGTCATCGCCTTCGTCGAACAACACGAAAATCACTTTCGGCGTCTTTTCCAATATGGTCTCTCCGCCGCGCGTGACTTGGTCGCCCACGCCGTCCCCGTCGCAAATCCAAGACTGCACATGGCCCGCGCGACCGCTTCGATCAATATGATCGGTCAGAGCGACGGGCAGGCCCTCAGCGATGGGCAAGAAGCCGTACAAGTCCCCGCTCTCCTTGTCGTGGCGTTGGAGCCATGCCATCTTTTGCTGCGGCAGATCCAGCCGCTCCTGCAGAGCCTCCGGCGTCGGCGCATCACGCGCAGGGACGTACACCATCGGCTTCCTGTGCTTGCGTGCGTACTGGGACGCACGGAGCTTGTTCGCCTCGTACTTCACGTCGTCGTTCGGAAACACACCCGGCAGCACCAGGAACTTGTCTGCAGACGCAGGTCGTCGGGGCCATCCACAACGAGCTTGCGCCGCGCGCGTTCCACTCTGCACACATTGCACTCCTGCTCGCGGATATCTTTCGGCGTCACGGGACGTCTCCGTCGTTGCCCCGCGCGCGACAACGCTTCGTCCCTTCCGCCACTGCACAGTTCCCGACACGCCCGATTCCCGCAGCATACGTCCCCCCTCAGCCAGCTCCCAGGAACGGTCGTATGCCAGCCGTGCAAGAATGCGCGCGCATCCGCCGACAGCGACCCTCTTCGGAATTCATCCTGCACCTCCTTCAACCAGACGTCGTCGCATCGCTCGCACTCTTCCAGCTCTGTCACTCCCTGAATCCCACACTACGCCCCGCCCCACAGTAGCGATTGCCCGTGCAACACGGGCGACAGCGAGGTGTACTTGCGCGCAGCCGAAACCCGTTCCGCGGGGACGTCGGCGAGGAAGCCTCCGTCAGGGGGGGCCAGCTGCCAGAAGTCACCACTCAGCACGACGTTCAGGCCGCCGAACGGGCGTGGAAGGCCATCGTCGCCGAGTTTCGTCGTGCCCACGCCCCGTATGACCCCGCGAAGCTTCGCGTCCACTTCTGCTAGCAGTCTAGCGCTCACCATGCTTATCTCATCGATAAAGAGCCACCTCCACTGGAGCAGCCGCTTCGCAGTCTCGCACGGCAACTTCACGTCCCCCCTTTCTCTTCCCCCCGCTTGATGGCCGGAATGCCACACGCGTGGTGGATGGCGTCGCCTCCCAGCAGCTGCGCCATGACGGCTTGCAAGGCGGCCATTTGGAAGTGCACTCCGATTGTCCACTTCATCACCTTCTCGAACAACTCATGACGAATAATACGCAGCACGTGCGACACGCCGGTCCCCGGGCCCCCGTGCATGCACCGCTGCAGCGGCTCTCCCATGCAGCCGCCCTCACTTCCCTCGCCGTCGATCTCACGCATGACTCGATGCGCCACCTTCTTCACCAACTGCTTTGCGTTCACCGCGCGCCGCCCCGTCTGCTTGTCCACCCGGAACTCGAGGCCCCTCAGCCACGCGGCGACGCCCCCCGATGTTGCGGCCTGCCCAGCGACGACAACTGCGCCGTCAGCCTCCACCAATCGGTCTGCCATGGATTGCTCCTTGTTCCGAGATTTGCGCGCCTCCCTGAGTACCTGCTCCACGTCGCAGGGCCCCTCTGCGGGCCATGCACCCGAGATCTCGCTCAACGGCATATCGCCATGGCGCAGCCCCCACACCTGTTGCGCGACCCTCATGCCCCCTTTCGAATTTTCGTAGTGAGAGGTGCCTCCGGCTCCCTGCCCAGGGTCTGCATCGCCCTCTTCGCTGCTGCTGTCTCCGTCGCCGTCCTTCCGCCTCTTCCCGCCCACGCGGGACTTGAGCGCCTCGTCGAGCTGGTCGAAGCCCACGTCCAACTCCTCGTCGCTCACGTCTTCGTCGGCCCGGCCCCCCGCTTCTTCTGTGTCTCGTGGCCGGACGCGGAACGCGCTCAGGAACTTGCCCACGCACCGCGCGGCTTCCTTCGTCTGCACACCGCCGTCCAGCCACGCCATCATGGCCGCGTCCCACGTCGGCGCGTCGCCGCGCAGGCTCCCTGCGAACACAACGTGCGCGTCGGCCGCGTCGGGCCTCAACGTCCACGGGTGGAAGTACGTCATGGCAATGCGTGCAGATCGCTCCGCTTCTCCAGGACGCCCACGCGGCACGGGCGCTCCGAAAAAGGTTGGTGCCTTGGGCCTCTTGTTCCGCTTGAGCACCCACGTGTGACGAAGGTGGGCGCACCCGTCTGTCTCTGGGTAAGGCACCCAATCCACGCCTCCTCCTTCCTTCACCATGTAGTTCTCCCCAGGTTCCAGGTCCTGCTCCAATCTCGGGTTCTTACAATTCTCGCGCACCTTCTCCTTGCCCTTCTCTGTCAAGACACCATGGCGCCGGGGGTGTTCCGCATCCCCGAGTCTCGTCGGGAATGACGCCAAATCCGGCGCCCAGAACGTCGCGAACTCGTACGGGGACAAGTGCCACAGGTCGGGCACGTTCGGTCGCTGCCCATACAACATGGCCACGTCTCGGAAGGTCACCTTTCTGCGTCTCCTCTGCCGCATGTCCACTTCAGCAAACTGCGCCTTGCGCCCGCCTGCCGCGCGGTCTGCCAGGCGCTCGACCAAATCCACGTACTCGCGTCCATAAAGGGCTGTGGTCTGGCACGACTTCAATGATTCCGCTGCAGCGACGTCGTCCTCCCTGGCGAACGCTCTCAGGTTCGCACGCTCCACTTGCCCCCGTACGATGCCCTTGCCGTACGCGTCGCTCATGATTCGGTTCGCTACTCGCTTCCCGATCCGATTCACACTCTGGCCCTGCAGCTGCCTGCCAAGCTTCTCTATTCCCTTGCAGCACTCCTTCACTTCGTGAAAAGCCATGGGCTGCCGCTTCGTCCTCCTCCTTCTCCTCCTGCTCGTCCTCCTCCTCCTCCTCCTCCTCCTCCTCCTCTTCCTCCTCTTCCTACTCCTCTCACTCCTCCTCCATCCTCCTCCATCCTCCTTCTCCTCCTCCCCCTCCTCCTCTCCTCCCCCTCCTCCTCCTCCTCCTCATCCTCCCCCCTCCTCCTCCTCTCCTCCTCATCATCATCATCTTCCTCCTCCTCCCTCCCCCCCCCCTCCCCCCCCCGCCTCCTCCTCCTCCTCCTCCTCCTCCTCTCCTCCTCCTCCTCCTCCTCCTCCCCCCTCCTCCCTCCTCCTCTCCTCCTCTCCTCCGCCTCCCTCCCTCCCCTCCTCCTCCTCCTCCTCCTCCTCCTCCTCCTCCTCCTCCTCCTCCCCCTCCTCATCCTCTCCTCATTCCTCATCCTCATCCCTCCTCTCCTCCTCTCCTCCTTCTCCTCCTCCTCCTCCTCCGCCTCCTCCTCCTCCTCCTCCTCCTCCTCCTCCTCCTCCTCCTCCTCCTCCCCCTCCTCCTCCTGCCCCTCCTCCTCCGAGCGCCGCGAGTCGCTTTGCCGCGGGCGCTCTTTGGTGGGCCTCTAGTCTGGGCTTACCCGGGAGCACCATGGGGACCTGCACGACCAGGCCGCCGCGCGCGCCGCCGCCTCCGGCGCGGCCCCACCGCCAGGCGCCTCCGGCGCAGCCCCACCGCAAGGGGGGCCGCCGCCGCACGACACCACCCCGACATCGGCGCCAGGCACGGGGGCTGCCCCCCCGTCGGGAGACCCGTACCCTTTTCTCTCCCCAGGGGGGACGAGCCCACGCCCCTGGCAAGCCAGGGGTCCGCCCGTCGACGGCCCTGGGGAGCAGCCGACCCCGAAATGGTTGTGGGCAGCGGCCTCCAGCGCTCGCGCCCCTCCGCCGCTCGCCCGCTGCCCTGCCGGTCCGCGAGCCCCCTCCAGCTCGCAGCGGCGCCCCCGGCCTTGCCCGCGCGCGCCCGCAGCCCAGCCGCCCCGCAGGCCCCCTGCGGCCCCGCTGCAGCCCCCAGCCGCAGCCTGGCTCCCCGGCGCGCCGCCCTGCAGCGCCGGCGCCGCCTCCGCCGCCTCCAGCCGCCTTGGCGCCGCCTCTGCCCTCAGCCTCCCCCTCCTCCGCCCAGCGCCGCGGCGCCCTCTGGCCGCCCGCTGGGCGCCGCCCGGAGCGCGGCGGCCGCCCGCCAGGGCCTGGCCTGGGTGGCGGCCAGCACCGCGCCCGCAGCGTGCCGCTGCAGCACGCAGCCAAGGGCCTGCTGGAGCTCGCGGATGGCCGCCGAACGCCCCGCGTCGTCAGCAGGCGCCAGCCTCTTGGCGAGGGCCGCCGCTTCCTCCCCCAGCCGCCCGTGGTCCTCCACTACGAAGGGCAGCACGGGCACCAGAGGATAGCGAGCTCGTTTCCTTCTTTCCGCTGCTGCTGCGGCAGCCCCGCCCCTCCTCGCAGCCCCGAGCGCCAAGGCGCCCTGGGAAACCGCGCCGACGACCGCGAGGTCGACCAAAAGCGGTCCAACGGCGCCGGGCGCGTGGATCACTAGGTCCACGCGCGCTTCGGGGCTCTGCGGAGAGGCGTGCGGGAGCAGCACCTCGCGGTGCACCGAGCAGCCCTGCGCCTCGCACCACTCCGCGAGCGCTGCGCATCCCGCGTCGTGCCGGCGGACGAGCCAGCCGCCGACCGGGCAGGCCCGCGCGCGTCTGCCCTTCGGGTCGAGCGGCGCGCCGCATGTCCCGCCATTGGGGTGGCGGTGCTGGCAGAGCCCAGTGCAGCCCGGCAGGTCGAGGTCCAGGCGAACTCCCATTGCGATGCTGACCTGCGCGTTGCTCAGGCGGTGGCGCGCCTTTGTGGGGGCCTGCAGCCAGCCGCTCGCCCCTGGCCCTCCTGCCGAGCGCAAGGCGGCCGCCGCGGGAGGGCCCTCGCCTGCCGCGAGGTCGGCGACCAGGCGGGCAGCCGCAGCGAGTGGGGCCGTAGCCAGTGAGCGCTGCGTTGCTGCCAGTCCTTCGTCGCCCACCTGGGCCGTAGTGCCCCCCAGCGCCTCCTGCAGCGTGGCCGCGGCCGCGGGGAGGCAGCGCCTCGCCCTGGGGCTGAGGGCGGCCAGGGCGCCGGCGTCCGCCAGTCCCAGCCTGCTCAGGCAGTGCGGCACGCTGTGGTGCCAGGAAGCGGCGTGGGCGGCAGGCGCGGTCAGCTCCACGCTCTGAACCCAGCGCCGCCGCCCTTCCCAGCGAGGAAGAGCTGCTTGCCCGCCGTGCTGCTCATCTGTTGTAGTCCGAGGGCGTGCTGCGCCTCCGCCGCTAGCGCTGCGCCCATGGCCCGGGCCTCAGCCTCCGGGACGCCACAAGTGCGGGCCACGAACGTGTAGTCAGAGCCCGTCTTGAGTCGGAGCAGCGCCGCAGCAGTCTGTCGGTCGAGTCCCGCCGCCTGCAGCTGGCGCAGCCGCCGGAAGAAGCGCGCGCGCGCTTCTCTGCCAGCGCGGACCTCTGGGCCCCCCTCGGCCAGGATGCCCCCCGCGGCTGGGGCGACAGCAGGGGCCGCGGGCACCGGCGGGAAGGTCCCGTGCCTTAGGACGAGCGCCCGCGGCTCCACCTCCCACCGGCCCGTCAACGCGGCCACCGGCACCTCCCTGCCAGGACTCAGCTTGGTCTTCGACGGGTTGGGCCGCAGTCGTACTTCGGCGCAGGCCCGCCCGAACGCCTCCTCAGCGGGCTGCGCGGCCGCCGTGGCACAGACGACGTCGAGGTCGTCCTGGTAGGCGTAGCTCCTCCCAGGGTCCGTTTCGAGGCCCGCCGCGCGCTCGACAGCATCCACCACCTTCTTGTAGCAGAGCGGGAAGACCATGTTGGTCAGGCCGTCCCCTTGGCCCCCGCCGCGCTCCTTCGGGAGCTGCGTCCTCGCGCCGCCCCGCGCGACGTGAACGCGCTCGGTGGCGGCGCTCAGGGCCAGGCGGGTCCGCGGGGGCAGGTCAGGGACCAACTCCTGAACCGCCCTGGCGGCGGCCTCGCGGCAAAACTCGCTGCGGGCATTGCTCGCGTCCAGTGCGAGCTTGCAGCACCCAGGCCGGGTGTCGAGGTCCAGGAGGGCCGCCTTGTGCATGCGCTCCGCCCCGCGTGCTTCCCCGACTGAGCACTCCTTGCCCCCGAGGGCTGCCGCGACCCTGCTGCGGAACACGCGGCCGACTGCCTTGGGCGCGGCCCGCCTGTGCACGCCCCCCAAGGCGAAGGGGCGGACTTTGTCCCGCTCCTCCCGGTCGCCTGCCCCTCCTCCTCCTCCTCCTCCTCCTCCTCCTCCTCCTCCTCCTCCTCCTCCTCCTCCTCCTCCCCCCCCCTCCTCCTCCTCCCCCTCCCCCTCCCCCTCCTCCTCCTCCTCCTCCTCCTCCTCCTCCTCTTTCTCTTCCTGCCCCTGCAAGATGCACGGGGGCTTGTTTTCCCTGAGCCAATGTAGCCATGGTACGCACATGTCTGGCACAGCCTCCCGATTTGGCTGCTGTATATTTTGTTAGCGGCGGGCGCTGCGGGCCGATGGGTTCGGGGGCGATTGCCCCCGCGCCCCCCCTCGACCACGGTGGATGCACAGGCGCCGCCGCGACTTAGGTGACCACCAGATTGTCGAAGTTAGCGTTCGTCGTTAGCCAGCGCACGCATATTGATCGACTCGCTGCATCATATGTTAGCCTGAGCAGGGCGCGTGCTGAACTACGAGACGCAGGCGGCGTTAGCCAGCGAATCAACAAGAAAGCGCATCGATTGAGGCTACCCGGCGCATGCACTTCAGTTGCGGTGCTGCGCGGTCTGTTCCCCGGCACAACTTTCTGTCATCTGCAGAGCCAGCAAATGAGTGGATGGAAATTTTTATATAGTGTAGTTGCGCCGCCACACATTCTGAAATAAGATAACTGACCCAAGCCTGGTTTGCGTTGTAGACACTCGTGCGGCAGCACGGGTAGGTTCATTTATCTGGCCTTCCGCACACATATTCCACTCTTTCTCAGACTGCCGGCACACGCAGGTTAACATTATGTTACCGGCGCCAGTTCAGGCGACAGCTGCATCGAATCGAAACATCGAATCGGATCGGAATCAACATCGAATCGGAGCGCATCGGGTGGACATCGAATCGACATCGAATCGGAATGCTTGGGCGCTGCATCGAATCGATTCGAAATCGGAATAGAATCGGTTGCAAATCGGTTGCGCAAGCCGAATCGAAATCGAATCGGAATCTGGTAGCCCGAACCGAGCCTACGCCTGGCCTAGCTTGTGCGTAGCTCAGCCTAACCTAGCTTGCGCCTAGCACATCCTAGCCCGAAACGAGCCTACGCCGATTTTTCTGTGTTTACCAACTATTTCTGCTGGCTCCCAAGCCTGCAGAACCCACTGTTCCCTCCCAAGCTTCCTGGAATCGAGTTCCATTTTTTTAGAGCCAGACAAATTGTTTTTGCTGCCTCCGAAAGCTCCAGGGCCCTCTGCTGCTTCCCAAGCCTTTGGAGGCCAAGAATCAATGTGACGGAGCTCTAAAAAACAGTTATGGTGGCTCTCAAGCCTCCAGAACCCATTATTGTTTCCTCCCCACCTTCCTGGAATCGTAATGCGATTTTTCAAAGCCAGAAAAATTGTTTATCCTGCCCCCCAAACTTGTGGGGGCCACTGCTGCCTCCCAGGTCCCTGGGCACGACGTTTTTCCTTGTGCTGACAGGGCGAGGCATCTGGCGCGGCATCATGCAAACTCCACCTGCTCGTGCATGCCATTGCACATCACGACGGATTCTGCCGCGTAAGGATCGAGCCGATCGCGACCCCTCAGAAGCCGCCCCGCCACGCTGAAAAGCCGCTCGACATCAGCAGAAGACGCCGGCGTGCCAATGCGCAGCTTGGCGAACAGCGCGAGGTGGGGGCCGGTGGGGGTATGAATCTGCGCGAGTCGCCCACCACTCGCACGGGCAACAATCGGCAGGAGCTGCAGGCTCCAGTTTATACATGCCCATTTGCCTCCTGCAAGCAGTCTTGACAGCCTGCTCGGAAGATGGCATGGGCGGCGCTGCTGGGCCAGGGGCCGCGGGCGCGGCTGCTGCGGCGACAAAGAGCCGAGATTGGTGCTTCCGGAGGCGCTTTGCCGGAGGCGGCTCCGCCGCCGCCGGGGGATCGGCGGCCGCTGCCGGGGCGGCGGCCGCTGCAGGCGCGGCGCCGGCGGCGGCGGCGCCCAGCGCCGCGGGGGCAATCCAGCCCTGCCCGGGCTCGCATGCCCACTCCGATAACGCCTTCACCACGTACTCAACGTCTGTGGCCTGCTCTGCGGGGCTCCTCCAGGAAAGGTGCTTGAAGCGAGGGTCGAGGAAAGCTGCCGTGATGAGCATGGCCTTCTCTGTTGGGGTTGGCTTCCCGAGTATGTCCAGCAATTCCCGCCTGAGCATTGCCCTCGCGTCCCGGGCCATCGGGCGCAGCTGGCCGCCAGCGATTTCCCCTCCATGAACCCCGTCGCCCGCGTCGACGGTGACGGGGCTTTCTGGGCGAAGCATGTTCAGGACTTCGTGAGTCACGGGCAAATAAGTGCTCACGGTGGCGCGCCTGGTTGAGCCCTGCAGCAACTGCGCGCCCTCCTGGAGCGGCTGCAGAACGCCGGCGAGATCGCGAATGGCCCGCGTTTCTTCCACGCCAGGGAGGTCAACCTTGTTCGGAAACTGCCGAGCGCACTCTTTGAGCGGCTCCATCTCCTCGAATATCCGCTCGGCCATGAACAGCGTGCTGTTCCATCGCGTGTCCATGTCCAAAGGGGTCGCCTTCGTGACTCTGCGCATCGTCTTTTGTATCTTGGCAAGCCTCTTATGGCACTGCGTGCTGTTGTGGAAATGCTTGGCTATCTTCCTGCACTTCTCGAGAAGGTCATGGGCTTCCGCGCGGCGCTTGGACTCGTAAAAGAGGCTCCTCCTTCCGATGCCGAAATGCGCGCGCGCCAACCGCCAATCGCCGATGCCCCGGGGGGGGGCAAGGGGCGCGGATATCCTAGAAGGCCCGCCCTGAGGGGGCTCGCCGCGCCCGCCGCCCCCCGAATCCCAGGGCATCAGCTCGCCGACCGGGTGGCGCGAATGCATTGCAGCCTCGGACCGTTTCACGGCCAGCTGGACGCAGCGGGCGCTGCAGCGGACGAGCGTCATCCCGAGCGCCCCCCCCCCCCCCCCCCCCAGCTTTCACCCCCGCGCTCTCGTTGTCGATCGCCATCATGAACACGCTTTTGGACACGTCTACGCCCGCGGCGTCCGAGCGCCGAGCCCGCAATGGGGCGAAGATCCCGATGAGCTTGTTCCCGATTTCGGCGAAATCTTTCACCTCTGCCATGGGCCGCGCGGCCATGATCACCTCCCTGGAGGCCCCGACTGGTCGCAAAACGTGGGGGGTCGGCCAACTGGTCACAAAACGTGGGTGATGCCCGTAAGGACGCATGAAAACCATAGCAGAAATCAATATAAAAAAACGATTTTCAAGTATTCTATCAGTAACAGCTGACAACAACACAAATGGGGCGTTATTTTTTGCGCGGCGCTTGATTTTCGCTGCGGCGGGTTGAAGCTGAGTCGCGCCGTCCATGTGTTTTCTTGCGTTGTCCATGCGATCGGGCGCCCTGGCCATTGATTTCTGGCCGATCGCGCTCGGGGCCCAAAATCAGCGCGAGCGGGCTTCGCTGGCGGCCCCGCGCAGAGGCCGCGTTGGATTGCCGAGCTCGGCGAGGCTTTCTGCGGGCCCTCAGGCCCGCAGGAGCTTTTCCAGTTTGGAATTCTGGCGAGGGGTCGTTAACGCGCGCGCCGCGTCGCAACTCGCGGCGGGGCGGCGGGGGGAAGCGAAACCCCGATGATCTCGGGTGCTCGCGGCTCTTGGCATCCTCGTGGCGCCTGGGCGGCGGAGGGCGAAGCCCCGGTGATCTCGGTCGCTCGCGGCCCTTGGCCCCCGCGTGGCGTTGCGGGGGGCGGGGCAGGGCCAAGCCCTGATGATCTCGGTTGCTCGCGGCCTTTGGCGCCCTCGCGGCGTCGGGGCGGCGGGGGGGCGAAACCCCAATGAATTTGGTTGCTCGCGGCCCTTGGCCCCCTCGCGGCGTCGGGGCGGCGGCGGGGGGCGTATGGCGTCGGGGCGGCGGGGGGGGCGAAGCCCTGATAATGTCGGTTGCTCGCGGCGCTGGCCCCCCTCGCGGCCGCGGGGCGGCGGGGGGGGCAAAGCCCTGACGATGTCGATTGCTCGCGGCCCTTGGCCCCCGTCGTGGCGTCGGGGCGAGGGGGGGGAGCTTCGACGATTTCGGTTGTTCGCGGCCCTGGGCCCCCTCGTAGCGCCGGGGCGGCGGGAGGGGCGAAGCCCTGATAATTTCGGTTCCTCGCGGCCTTTGGCGCCCTCGTGGCGTCGGGGCGGGGGGGGGGGGAGGGCGAAGCCCTGATGATGTCAGTTGTTCGCGGCTTGGCCCCCTCGTAGCGCTGGGGCGGCGGGGCGGGGCGAAGCCCCGGTGGCGTCGGTTGCTCGCGGCCCTTTGGTTCTTGACCCCCTCGTGGCGGCGGGGCGGCGGGGGGGGGCGAAGCCCCGGTGACCCCGGTTGATCGCGGCCCCTGGCGGCCCCTTCGCGGCGTCGGGGAGGGGGGGGGAAGGGCGAAGCCTTGATGATTTCGGTTGCTCGCGGCCCTTGGCCCCCTCGTAGCATCGGGGCGGCGGGGGGGGCGAAGCCCTGGGGGTACTGTGGTTTCGCGGCCCACAGCCCCCTAATCATCCCGCAGAGGGGTCAAATTCCACATTCGTTCCAAGCGGTGCCCCGTGGCGTTGCATTCGCGAGCTCCGTTTCAATATTGAGTTATTTGGAAAAGGACATTATCGTTATCATCATCCTCATCTTCTCGTTCCTCCTGGCCGACCTCCTCCTCCCCCCTCTCCTCCTCCTCCTCCTCCTCCTCCTCCTCCTCCACAATTACACAATATGAAAATACTCCCCCACTTCCCCTGATGGCGTCCGGAAGATATTCGGCACCCCCCCGCGCACTGTTTTTTTGCACACTGGAT
>CAUYUJ010015844.1:281021-309385 GCA_963575745.1 Prorocentrum cordatum
CGCACGCGGTGTACTTACGCATTGGTTTAGTCAAGTTCTATGTAGGTTGTTCGTCGCTCATTGGCGCATCGCCGATCGAGAGTCTAGATGACGTAGCCGCCCACCGATAGCAGCAAACCAGATGACGCGCCGATATCATCAATCTGGCCTGCTCGGCGGCGGTAGGCATACCGCGAAACGCGACGATCGCCCAGAGAACATCGGGCCATCAAATAGCCTATATTCTGGAGCATGCCTTTTGAATGCGAAAGTCGTCGTCGTCGTCGTCGTCGATTGAGGATCGAGGTTTGCTGCAACCGACAGCGTTTCGATTACAGGCGCGCTCCAGAGTAGGCCACTTCGACTGCCTAGGATGCGTCACCAGAAACATGGCTGGGGAACTGCTGACGTTCCCCAAGCTCGTTGCGAAGCGTCGCGTTGATACATGCTGCGAAGCGGCGCTGGGGGCAAGGCGCCGAAACAAACCGCGCCGTGCCGGGCCGCTCCGTGCCGGAGCCCGAGGATGATGAGGAGGCGGCGGGGGAGGGATCAGGTTGCGGAGGGGCAGGGGCAGATGGGGCAGGCATGTGAGGGCAGAGGGAGGAAACGCAAAGTGGGGAGGGCTCCCGACGCCAGAAACCCTGGATAAACGCTGTGCTCCATGAGCCCTCTAATGCCAAGACGGTCCTCCAGACCGCCAGGGGGCCCCATGGGCCCCCCAAGATGCGCCCGAGAGGCCGAGAAGCCGAGGCCCCGGGGAGGCCGCCAAGACCCCGCCAAAGGGTGCCCAAGAAAACCCAAGAAGCTCCTGAGAGGCCCCAATGAAGGGGCAACACGCATTGACTTTCACGAGCACGCGGGGACATCCCAGGGACATCTAGGGGCGCATAAGGTCGTGCATAACATTGGGGGCGGGCCAGACGGAGGAGTGGAAAGGTGGAGGAGCTGCGGCTTGCGCTCGAGGGCCTCGACTCAGTCCCACGGGTTCGGGATGCCTTTACCCTTGTAATAGGCGTAGTCATCATAAGGAGTATCAGCCTGTCCCTTGCATTTGTAGCCGCCTGTGTCAGACGAGTACCAGCCCTTGCCAATGTTGTCGCCCTTGCCGATTGTGTCGTCCTTGTCGCCTTTGCCGATGTTACAGCCGCCACTGCTGCTTGAGCTGCCTGCGCGTCGGACTCTGATGTCCTGCCAATGTGAATCCAAGCCGTAATTTGGCGGCTCGCGTGCACCGTCTTTGCCGCCCTTGCCGCCCTTGCCGCAATTGCCATATTTGCCGGCCTTGCCGCCCTTGCCGCTTTGACGCAAAGTCGACGAAGTCTCGTAGTAGGGGTCGTTGTGGGGATCGAAGTTCGGGCCCCACTCCTGGGCGGCGACGGCGACGCCGACGCCGACGGCGACGGCGACGACGACGACGACGACGACGACGACGACGACGACGACGACGGCGGCGACGACGACGACGACGACGACGACGACGGCGGCGGCGGCGACGACGACGACCGGAGGAGGAGAGGAGGGAGGGTCGGCCTCGACGAAGAGGATGAGCTCGCTCCACATCCTCGAGTCGGTCTCGCTGTCGTCAGAGTCCGCGAGCATCATATCCTCGGGGGGCAAGAGGGGGCCCTTGGAGGTGGCCCCGGGGAGTAGGGAGAAGGACATCGTCCTGGTTATATTGGCGTTGCCAGCGTTCGTAGTTGGGCCAGAAGCGCAATAGTACATGGGCCGCCTGGACGGCCTCCTGCACGCCGTGCGGCGGCGGGCCACCATAACCCACGCGGCGGGGGCGCATCGTAATTTGGGCCGCGATGTCGGCGCGGGGCCCACGAATCTGAGCACCAGTGGGGTGGCGCAGGAGCGAGAAGGGGGCGGAGGAGAAGGGCGACGGCGGCGGAGGCACTGGATAAGGACATCTCGGAAATCTCGGGCTCGAGATCGTTGCGCGGCCAGTCTCGGGCCACCCATGTCGCTCCGAATTAATCTAGAAGGCGCCAGGGCATGGCCCTCCAGGCGGATACCCCACACCCATTGCCCCCGCCGCACGAGGAAGAGAACGAGGAAGTTAGGAGGAAACTGAAAGCAGGATGAAGGGGGCGCGGGAGGGATAAAGGGATGACAAGAGCAGGGAAGGAGCGGGTGGAGGAGTGAGGACCTACGTAGGTTTGTGATGTGATGATATGATGAGGGGGAGAAGCACGCCGAAGCTGAATGGTGCACGGTGCATGGGGCGGTTTTCAGCGACCGCTCCCGGCTCCCTGGACGGGTTTGGAAGGCGTTCTCGCTATCACCCTCCATCCACCCGCTCGTCCGTCTTCCCCTCCGCTACATTCTCCTACTTCTCCCCATCCCTTCCCCTCTTATCCTACTCAACCTTCCCCTCCCATCCTCCTCAACCTTCAAACTCCGATGCCTCGTACGAGGCAACATCCGTTAACTAGTCCCAGCCAGCATAGCGCTTGGCGGCGGCCCACGCACCTATTGGTCCGCCGTGCTCGTGCCACTGGATGATCCTCTGCTGGACGTTGAGGCCGTAGTGGATGTAGAAGTAGTGGTCCGCCACGGTCTTGTCCGCCATGATCATGACTTCGATGACGGTGTGCTTGCTCGCCTGCTTGAGCCTCATCGCCCGGCGCTCCACACTGCACTTCGACTTTTCCAACTCGGTCAAGAGCTCCTTGGGGGCATCGTTGAGGGGCCCCTGCTTCGCGCCCTTGGACGTCACTTTGTCCGACTCCGACTTCTGAACCTCGTCCGCGACTTCGGTCACATCGATGCCCGAATCGGAGTCGGAGTCGGAGTTTGCCTGCCGACTCCCTCCCATTGCCCTCCCTCTCGCATTGTGTTCATCCTCCTTCTCCTCCGATTGATCCTCCAGGAGTCCAAAACCAGAGGTCCAGAACTACCGAAAGGGAAAGAAACAAATGGTAAAACCAGGGCGGGGCGAGATAAACCTGCAAGCCAGCCCCCTGGGAAAGCCCCCATCCTCCCTCCTCGCCCCTTCCCCTCCTGATCCTCCTCCCCCTCCTCCTCCTCCTCCTCCCCCTCCTCCCCCCTCTCTCGTCCTCCTCCCCCCTCTCTCGTCCTCCTCCACCCTTTTGGTCCCCCTTCAGCCGTCTTTTTTGTTCAATCGTCCGTTCCTCGTTTCCTGCATTCCTCATCCCTCTTCATCCGCCCAGGTTTGTTCGCTTCCCTCCTCGCCCTCCCATTGCATTCCTCCGCTCGGTCGATGCTCGAGCCGAGGAGGGTTGGGGCGAGGATGCAGTGGAGGGGCATGGGTGGATGAGGGAAGCGACGCCTTCTCGTCGCCGGCGCCCTCGAGGTTGTCCTTGCTGATGCCCTCGCCCTTGCTGTCCTTGAGGCTGTCCTCGCCCTTGAGGCTGCCCTCGAGGTTGCCCTTGCTGATGCCGCCCTTGAGGGTGTCCTCGTTGGCGCCCTCGCCCTGGCTGCCCTTGAGGCTGTCCTCGCCCTTGCCCCCCGTGAGGCTGTCCTGGATGCCCTCGCCCTCGCCCCCCTTGAGGCTGTCCTCGGCCCCCTTGAGGCTGTCCTCGGCCCCCTTGAGGCTGCCCTCGGCCCCCTTGAGGCTGTCCTTGGCCCCCTTGAGGCTGTCCTCGGTCCCCTTGAGGCTGCCCTCGGCCCCCTCGAGGCTGTCCTCGGCCCCCTTGAGGCTGTCCACGAGGCCAATGCCCTCGAGGCTCTCGCTGACGCCCTCGAGGCACTGGCTGCCCTCGTCGCACCTGCCCTGGCTGTCCTCGCAGATGCCAAGGTAGCCCTGGCTGCCCATGCTGTCCTCCCGGCGGGGATTTGCCTCTACTCACCCCCGTCCCTCGCCCCCCCCCCCTCCTCTGTCCATCACCCCCCCCAGGCCCCCATACCCCGCCTCCATTCGGAGGGGGAGGAGGAGGAAGGAGGAGGAGGAGGAGGGGAGGAGGAGGAGGAGGAGGAGGAGGGAGGAGGAGGAGGAGGAGGAGGAGGAGAGTAGGAGGAGGAAGGAAGGAAGGCAGGGGGAGGACTCAGGGAGGGGGGATTTCAATCCAAGCAGGGCTCCTCATCGCGGACTACGGCTCCGCCCGCGCACGGCCGCCTCGGCGGCCATGCCCGCCCGCTCTCGCCGAGCGCGGCGGCGCCAGAACTCCTCCGCCATCGCCGCCAGCGCCTCCACCGTCGGCTCCTCGCCGGGGGTCCGGCGCTCCACGTCGGGGCCCTCGGCCTCCTGAGCCTCCACCGCCAAGCGGGCCTTCCGGAACTCCTCGTCGGGGTCGAAGTGCTCGAGGTCGAGCCGCTCGGCCATGGCCATAACCATCGGCCGCGCGCCGCTCGACGGAGGAACCCGCGGCGGCTTCGCGCCGCTCGGCGGAGGAGACCGCGGCGGCGTCGCGCCGCTCGGCGGTCCTCGAGGAACCCGCGGCGGCCGCGGGCCGCGGCGCACGCCGCTCGGCGGTCCTCGAGGAACCCGCGGCGGAGCATTCGGCAACGCTGCCAGATCGAGCCGCTGGGCCTCGACAGGCCGCGCGTCGGCCAGCTCCGCGTCGAGGTCGACGACCCGCGCGGATGGCGGCGGCGGAGTCGACGCGATGGGCCGCGGTGGCGGCGGCAGCGGTATCGACCCGATGATCCGCGCGGCGGCGGGCGGGCGCGCGTTCGGGCGCGTTCGACGAGCCATGATCTGGCCATGGACGGGGGGGGGGGGAAGAGGAGGATGATGATGATGATGATGATGATGATGACGCGCCTTGAAAGGTCGGTTCTCCCAAAACACAAACCTGAGAAGCCACCAATACGCCAAATGCGCACGGTAGAGAAAGAGGGAAGCGGGGGAGAACCGGGAGAGAGGCGGGAGAGGAGGGGGCAGAACAAAGAAGAATCCCAGCCCAAGATTGAAGCCCATGATACTGAACGCAATCAAGAATGTAAACCATCTGTCCAATTCTGACAGAAGTCATGATTGAAACCCGTGATACTCAAAGAAATCGTGAATGATTAAAACCCGCCTTAAATTGAACCCAGGATACTGAATGAAACCCACCCACTTTGAATAAAGGTGTGAGCAATGAGAAACGCAATGCAAGGTGATGGATTATGCTTGATTGGTCAAAAAATCTTGAGTGACTTGAGTAGCTCAAATAACTTGAGTAACTCGAATACCTTGCTTGACTTGAGAAATCAAGAAGTGGGGTGAAGAGAACTTTCATTGAGTCCCTTGAAACCCAAAATACATAAGTGATAACCCATTCGAATAAATGTGGTGAAAGAAGGCTAGACATTGAACTGAATGTCCCAAGCACGCAATGACCCAGAAGATATGGAAGCATACAAAGATAGAACTGTAAAGTCGAGTGAGCCCAACTGTGAGGACCCACTCCAGGTGAACCAAGACATATGAGGTAATTGAATTCAAGCAAGTACGACGCGAGATGCAGGGGGTGTTTGTGGTTTGTATTTGGCCAACTACCGACGTTGAAGAACATGCAAGGGAGATTGAAGGGAGACTAAGAAACCTCCAAAGGCCGCAGGCCCATGCACCGCAGACGCCAAGAGGTTAGGACTGAGGGAGTCCCAAGAATGGTATTCACGGATACTTCCAACGCCACTTTTCCACAAAGAAGTCTCCATCCCACCAATAGTCCGAAAGGTACCAAATCACTAGGTAAGGCCAGCCAGATTCGGGGTCGAACCACGTATCATAGTACTCTGTGTACCATACTTTGGTGTAGACCTTTTCTTCTTCACAGTAGTTCCACATTCCACCAGAACCTTGAAACCACTTGAGACGCTTCCTGGATTCCAGCTTGGCTGGAAGGCATCGTTTGACCATCCCCTGACTTGTATATGGATGTTCCCAGCCGTTTCGTACAAGATTACCGCCAGGGTTTGAGGCGAAACGGCTACTGACCAACAGCCAGTTCTTTCCAAGGAACTCTCCGAGCCCTTTCGTCGGGTCCTCTAACGTTTACATACAGTCTATTAAAGCCGCTGTCCCGACACGCTTCGAAGAGCGGAATTTTGCACCAGTCATATGTAAGGTGTGGACCACCAAGGTCCGAAGGAATAAGGAACCGAGCTGGCAACTTTACCGCCCTTTGGAATAGCAGCGTGGAGCAGTAAGAGAGCGCTTCAAGGTCTTGTTTGGATAAGAAGCAAACCTTGCGTTTAGACCTGCAAAGCTTCCCCTGAAAGTAAACGTGAGGGTCGGACGCCTTGGGAAGCAGCATACCGAAAGCTTGAGCCCGAGACTGCAGGGGGCGACAGGGGCAAGGAACGAGAAAGGGCCCACCAGAGGCAGACAGAGGAAGGCGGGATTGTTGCGAAGCCACGGTGTCCCTACGATCACAGAGATCAGGCGGGTCCCAGATAGAATCGCATAAGTGACATCTCCTGGTGTCAGCCAATCCCGAAGGCGGGAGACAAAGAAGGAGAGAGAACACAAAGTGGTCTCGAAACAGACCAAATGTAAATTCCGTTGGGGTGTCAAAAACCCCGCTCCATTAGTATTGGAGCCTGTTCTCTGAGGCTGCCATCAGGTAAGATACCCAAACCTCTGAGGATTTCGTCACATTAAATTTGTGTACTTGCATTCCGTGGAACATTGCCACGGCAAACTTCCTAGTGTGGGGAGCACATGGGCCGCGGAAAAGGCGACGGTCTTTCCCAGTCCGAGCGAACGACCCATGTTGATCAGCAAACATCAGAATAGACCGAATGGAGCCGATGATGGGAGAAATCCCCTCGATGATGTTCCAGAACCGATCAGGCTCAACATACCCCACTCCCAACCCTAACTCCATCAAATCTCCGATGAGCTCTAACCACCTGGAGGTGTCGGGTTCCCTGTTCCACCGCTCTCGGACCATCCTCTGTACATCGGTGACACGGCCCGCAACTGATCGAAGCTCCTCCATGGACTTGGACGAGGCACTGGTAGGTTGTCTCCTTTGAAGATACCTGGCCATTTGGCCCCAAATGTTCCACCAGATAGTGTAGATGAAATTCCCAGGATCTGACCAGCGGTTGTCGTAGAACACGGCGCCCTTGTACGACATTGTCTTGATCTGTACAAAAGACATAGAGCGTACTGCAATTCCCACAATTCCAATAAGGTCTTTGCAAGCCTTACTAGAGAAAAAGGCCTCAAAGAGATTCCATAGCTGTCTCAGAGGTATCTCGAATTCGCGTCCCTTCTCGTACATGTGAAGTGTGACACATCTCCGTGGGTTGTACGATCCTGAATTTGAAGGAACGATCTCGGAACTTTCGATTGCCAGTGCACGTGGGCAAGCTGATGCCCATGCCTCAAAGATACAGCACTGGAGCGATTTTGAATTCCATGGCCTGACAACCCTCTGAGGGGCGAGCATGAGTGTGTTCCCAAAGCTTGAGAAGAGGTCGGGGCGAGACGTGCAAAGCTAATTGAACCAAAATGACTACAGAAAGCAGCCATGCCAAACATGCCAACAGAAAGGCAGGGGCCCGAGAGATGGGGTGATGGAGAAAAGAGATGCACTTTATCAGTGATCGGACGGCAGTCAAAGTCCTGGCCAGCAAGGCGGAATTAACAATCCCAGGCCGAACCCATTTGTACTGAAGTGAAGAAGTAAACAGAACACCAAACTATCCCAAGAAAGAACTTGAAACAACGAGGGCTTGGACAAAGGGTGTACCACAACCCCACTGAACCCCGTCAGCTGAAACGAGAAGAATAAGAATAAGATGCAGTCCCAGCCCTTGCAAGATGACCTGTGGGCCACATGCCCCGAGACACTCATGATCCCAAGCATTCCCATATTGAAACGAAAGCCATAAACTTGGCAAAGTGAGGACATTTACGATCCCATCTGACCCATTTTGGACTGAAGTGACGAGTCAAACTAAGGATAAAGCGGTCCCCAGTTGAGAAGGTCCCATCGAGGCTGTGGACAAAGCAAGAAAGACTCCACTACTTTGGCCCTGACGGAAATTGAGAAGAACAGAACTTAATTCATGCCACAGAGGAAGATTCTGACGTCCCCAATTGAACCAGATCTGAACCAAAAGGACACTGATGATCCGACGGGAGGAAGGATTTATTTGTATCTTCAGGACTGCCTCGGTCACATCAGGAAACGAGGTTTGCAGAGCAAGTGGCACCTAACATTGGCCCCGTTGTTACCAGTCTCCACCGTTA
Source organism: Prorocentrum cordatum (assembly GCA_963575745.1). Lineage (NCBI taxonomy): Eukaryota > Dinophyceae > Prorocentrales > Prorocentraceae > Prorocentrum > Prorocentrum cordatum. The sequence continues at coordinate 289,159 of CAUYUJ010015844.1, forward strand.
TAAGATCACCAACGTCTTCATACGAGTCCTTGACGTAGAGGAGTGCCACAATACAGCTGCCCGCGAAGATCTGAGATTTATCGTGTAGCCTCTCCTTCTTGGGGCAGACCTCAGGGCCAATGAACGCTTCTTTGGTATAAAACCTCGCGTTAAACAAGTGAATGTCCTTGGAGCGAAACGTGTTAAGCCCAAAGTGCCAGAGGATCTTCGTAACGTCCCTGGTGGTGAGATAGCCGTGCTCACCCAAAACTGGGATACTGTCCGAAATCAGTGGACCTTGATTGTCGATGATGAAAGGAGTGAGCTCCCGAACAGTAATGATTTGGAAGTGCTCTCCAACCTTTGCCTTTACAGTGTTCAGGCCTGTGAGCTGAGGAACGAAAACCATAATATAGCGCCTTGAGCTGGTATGGTCAGTGCCGCCCTTTGGGGCGAAAATTGGGCATCCCGAATGATCATACTCCAACTGCGACTTCAGCACTGGAGGACCTAACTTGCTGATCCAGGGCTTCTTATCTTGTTCCCAGCTCTTTGGAGCAGGCTGTGACTTTCGGTCAGGCGAGTCGACTTCTGCTTCAGAGCCAGAGGAAGAACTCCTGGAGCCTGGAGATTCCGAAGACGGCACTTCCCAAGTAGTGCCGCCCACTGGTTTGACAGGTGTTTCCCCACGGTAGTCCTGCGTCTCAGGCAGGACATCATCCGAATCGGGCTTCGACCCCGACCCGCCGCCCTGCGGTTGTTTCTTGAACCCAATTGAGTACTGCATCTTCCTAGCAATCGGCGAACGGCTCCGAGAGGCAGAATTTCCCCTGTGCACAGGTGCAGGGGGTGGGGCGGGGAGAATCCTTGCTTCGCGAGGGCCGGCGCTGGAGGATGCCTTGGCTTTGAGTTCCTGATTCTTGAACTCTACTGATCTCGCTTGGTCCTCCTTCTTCTGTTCGAGCTTCTTCTGCAACTTGATTTTCTTCTCATTCGAGGTGAGAATGGGCTTCGCTTCCATCTTGACTTGACGATTGCGAGCCCAACGATCTAAGGCGTGGCGGTCGAAGCCAAAGAAAAGAGGGATAGTTGGCTGAATCTGATTCCCAGTCCAATCCAGGTCCTGAGAGTAACAGGTGTCCGTGGTGAAAGTAAAGAGCCCCAATGGGCGCAGTGCGATACCGAAGTGTGTCTGGATGCACCAGACAGAGCCGATGGCTACTGAAGGCGAAGGTGAAGCGGTTGCCGAACCCAATCGAGCATTTCTTTGGCGAGGCCCAAACGAAACTTTTTGTCCCGAGAACCCTGCGGAGAAAATAAGGTGGTCCAGGCATCCTTATCATACCTGAAAACGTACCCCCTATGCGAGCGGGAGTGGGTACGGCTGCCACCAGAGTGGTCAAAGGAGCGATTCTGAATGACCCAATGCTTGCAATATTGAAACAGCCTCGACGAAAAATCTTCTGGATGTCTTTGCATGTGTGAAACCCAACTAATGGCAGAGTCCAAATGGAAAATAGCCCAAGAAACTTCTTTGAACCCCTTGGTTTTACGATTTCTGCGTAGACTGAATTGTTCTGGAGATTCCCCTGGGGGCCTTTTGAGTTTCAACATGATCCTGATACATTGATTCTGTGCCTTGGTAATCAAATCCGCCGTCGTCTTACAGGGTACCCAGGCAGCACCTCTGGATCGTATAATCCCTCCCGCCATGCAGTTCAGTTTAGAGAGGCGTTTAGACATGGGGATATGCTCGTTAATCAAGAATTTACTGTTAGCCCAAAAGGCTTTGTTGATCTGTGAGATACCCCGCTTGACATCTTCGTGGCAGGAGCCAGTGGCGGTGAGAACAGGGCCCAGCACCTTGGCCTCCGGTACCACAGACCAAGTTTTCCCGAAGGGGTCAGACCACTTGTATCCTTGAAAGAGGTAAGGATAGGCCGGAAGGATTTCCCGATCGTCTTTGAGCTTGAGCCGATGTTCATTCCATAACTCCGACTCTACCAGGGCGGTCAGAGTTGCAAGATCCTGTTCCGAGGAAGCCACTACAAAAAATATTATCTGACCAGCTGAGAAGAGCAATCCTGAAGTCAAAGCCCAACTGCTCGCAGCGAATGGAGATTCCCAAAGAAGAATGTGTAATTTTCTCCAAAGTGGAGGCGAAGCAATCTTCTACAGAAACGCGCGCCAGAATGCATGCTGTCCCAGCTCCTTGCATCAACCCACGGTCTCTTTGGATAATCCCAGTGTTTGAGTCCAGAAGAGAAATGGAAACTCGAGGGTTCCTGTGCAACCTGATGCAGCCCACCGCTAAGAAAAGAGGAACTCCCCGCCCCAATAAGCTCCGTAAAACCATTCCATAACGAATCTGATCGTGGTGAGCTTTGATATCGGTAATCCCAACCATTCCTTTGTTAAAGTGATCTCGCCCATATTCTAAAATGTGGTAGACACTCGTGTGAAGCTCTTGTAATTGTCCACCTTTGCTTAGCCCAAAAATCAGGCCCTTGAGACCTTTGGAGTCAGTGTATGAATCCAGAACTGGCAGAATGGCCCTCGCCACATATGCATGCCCAATCTTGGCAATAGCAGGCTGAGGAATAACAACTCTAGTTTGAGAAGGGGTTCCAAAACCCTTGATCTTGTTACCCAGGTGGCCCCCGAATGTGACGTCGTTCCAGAATTCAGGGTTGCCTAAGCAGGCTTGCATACACCCCGTGAGCCTTTGGGACCAGCCCGAAACTTTTATAACAGCCGTGCAGGCAAACTCTGTGTCGATCTTTCGGGGGGCCTTGATGTCGTCCAGCGCGTCCTCTAGCAAGGACGGGATGATGGGGTCGTCGTAGAAATTGAAAAAACCCAAGGATCGAAGCCAGGCGGTGTCCTCCTGGCGCTCCGAGTCTGAGAGTCCCCACCTCTCTCTATATTCTTCCGCAACCAGTGTGGCACAGCGGTCCACTTCGAAAATCTTGACTTGATCTACACAGAAACCCAAAATGGGAAGAAGAGACTTGCGTGAAGCCCAGACTCGTTTTCCTTGAGAGGCGTTGAGCGCAACCTGAGCCAGTTCACGCTGAAGTTTCGTTATCTTGAGCGCTTTCAAGAGGAGCTGACCCAAGGCGACCCTCGAGGCTTCGTTAAGTTCGGAGTTGAACCGTGTCCTGAGACTCTTGACCCAAAATGGCTCTTCAGCAAATCTCCTAAAACTCCTAGGGAGGGCCTGAGTCGCTTCATACACCTGTCCCAACATGTTTTCCCAGAAATCGAAGGAGAGGGTAAGGTCCCTTGGATCGTGATACCTTACCGCACATGAATCAGGCTGTTCTTCGTCATTTAGACGAGTAAGTTCCGCTGATTCGGAAGAGGAGGAGGAGGGGGGGGAAGGGGGAGGAGGAGGAGGAGGGGGAGGAGGAGGAGGAAGAGGAGGAGGAGGAGGAGGAGGAGGAGGAGGAGGAGGGGGAGGGAGAGGAAGAGGAGGAGGAGGGAGGAGGGAGGAGGAGGAGGAGGAGGAGGAGGAGGAGGAGGAGGAGGAGGAGGAGGAGGAGAAGGGGCGGGAGAGAGGGAGAAGGATGGGCTCAGGGAGCAGGAGGGGGAGTTGGAGGAGGAGGAGGGGGAGGAAGGAGAAGGGAGGAGGAGGGGGAGAGGGAAAGGGGGCCTTGACCTCGCCCATTACTTTGCGGAGGAAGGGTGTTTCGTTGAACACGTCTTCGTTCAGGAGCCAATTCGAGTTGTGTTCCTGGACGCGGCCGGGGTGTGTTTCAGGAGGAGGGGGAGGGAGAGGACGGTGGAGAGGAACAAGGGATGACGACTAGGACAGTTGGACCCCCCATCGGTCCTCGAGCTCCTCGAAAGACCGCGCTGTCTTGCGGCGTTTCAGGAATGGAGCATCTCTGTCAGGTTGCACGCCGTCGGGGGCCGTTGTTGCCAAACATTTTGCAACGGGGGTTCCTGACATCGCGGTGTACAATAGAAACCCTCGACCGGACCTCGATCCGCAACGGCTGCCGGGGAGCTCGCCCAAGCGGAGACCTCGGTCAAGCAGGGCCGATGTCATGCCCCGCGGGCAAGCATGGGACACGAAACAGTGACGGGCACCGAGGCGAGAGCACAATTCCGCTTGCTAATATTACGCGTCTACCCCATGTTGTGTTTTGACCAACTTTGAATTGATATGTGTTTTTTGTTTGGTGCTTAGCGCTTGTCTGATTTGTGATTATTGCGGCGTGTTGTTGTTTGTTTTATGTTATCTGTTTGGCGAACGCCCATCAGGCGAGCGACGGGGGGTCCACGGCCTGGCCCCAGGGCGGCCCGCAGGCGTGCGAGTGCAGAAATCATACAAAGCCAATTCGGATATCGCGATCAATAATGGGCCATCGGCGAATGGAAGAATATCCGCCGCCTCGCCCCGCGGGCGTGCACTTGGCGCGTGAGTGAGCATTCGCTCGCGTTTAATATTGCGGGGAGGGCCGATGGGGAATCCGCGATCCACGACGGACCAGGGGACATCAAAGGGGATCCGCCGCCTCGCCTCGCGGGCGGGCCTCGGGCGTGCGAACGCAAGTTCCCTCATCCTACGGAACGCGGGCCGACGTGAAATCCGCGACCCACGACGGGCCTTCGGCGAATGAAAGGGAAACCGCCGCCGCGCCCCGCGGGCCAGCCATGGCGCGCGAGCGCGAACCCCGCTATCTTAAGGAACGCGGCCAGGACCGACTTGAAATCCGCGGCCCCTGGCGGGCCTCTGCGAAGCGAATAGGTGTATATATATATATATATATATATATATACACAAGGTGGACTCCGCCATTTTGCCCCGCGGGCGGGCCTCGGGCGTGTGAGTGCGCATCGTCCGCCACGACCGACGTCGGGGCGAGAAACCGACTAATTTCTGGTCTCTCTTCGCCAACCGTGGCTAACGTCCGCGCGCGCGGACCGCTTCGCCGCGATATTCCGCGGTTGCCGCGCGAATCGCGCAATCACTGGGTCATCCTTAGCTCTTCGCACGTTTTCAAATGAGTTTGACGTGAAGCGAGCGTGCGACTACGAAATCGCGTCTGGAACGCACGCGCTGCGTTCGGAGTTCGACGTGCTTCACATCCGGGAGTTGGGCATGAAACCCTCGACGGAACATTGCTCCATGTCGCGTTTTGTGATCCCCCCACGTTTTGTGACCAGTCGGGGCCTCCAGGTCGTGGGGCTTCCAATTCTCGTCCACCCACGTCGCGATGACCGCGAAAAAATCATTGCGGCCCCACGACCAAGCATCTGCTGCGATGGAAATCTGGGAGCCTGGCTTCACCAAGTGATCAACTAGCTCGTCCGCCACGTGCGCCTTCACGATCTCGGCGTGCTCCCCGAACATCCGAGCTGCACGCGTCGCGCTCATCGCCTTGTACCTCGGCTGCAATTGCCCATGGAAGCTCCTCATTGCTGGCCACGTTGCCGACTCGAAGGGCAACCCGCACCCTGCAATCATGTAGCGGACGAAGGCCTTGTCAAGGGAACACTGTTTGGCCCGGCCGAACGTTAGCCTCTTGCCATCTCTGGCTTTCTGGTCGGGAATCACCGGGCGGTTGTCGCGGAAATCCTTCGATAGGAAATGGGCCACCAGCGGCGTCGGGCTCCCCGAATGCAATAATACGCCTGGATCGCCCTGTTTGCGGACACCGCCGTCAGGATGACAAACAGTGCACGCCGCTAGATTCAATTTCTCCCCCTGCTGCTCTGTCACCTGCAGCCTGAAGAGCCCGTGCGCCCACACTGGAAGCCGCGCCTTTCGCGGGGACTTTGGCGTCGACGACTCCTGGCACGGCTGGCACCTCTGCGGCGAAGCAGGCCCCCCCGCTTCCACGTCCGTGCTCACAACGCTGAACACCGAAACATCGGAGTCTCTGGGTTGCAATACGCGGCTGGGCGCGCTGGGCGCCCGGGGCTCGGCAGCGCGCGCGCGTTTCGCAGCCTTCCTGCCCGCCATTTGGGCCAAAACTCAAATGTACGGATGGACGGATGGACCTGTCGAACTCATCCTCCTTTCGCAATGTGCCTGGCCTGCCGTGCTGGCCTACCATGCGGGTCTACCGTGCTGGTATGCCGCGCTGGTCTGTCCTGCAAGTCTGCCGCGCTGTCCTGCTGTGAAGGGCTGCCGTGCTGGTCTGGCGCGCTGGCCCACCGTGCTGATCTACCGTGCTGGTCTGCCGCGCTGGTCTGCCGTGCTATTCTGGTAAACGCTGAAAAACTATTGTTTGAGGCCTGAACAATTGTTTTTCTCGCTCCGCGGCCGCGTGGAGCCTCCAGGGCGCCTCCGGGGCCCCTGGGCGCCGAGGGGTCACGGATTTTTTCAAAAGGAGCCACGGCCCGTTCACGTTGCGACGAGGACGGGGCGACGACGGCATAAGACTGGGCACGGCGAGACGGATGACGTCGATGGGAGAAGGAGGACACCAATGACTTGCCATCGGCTCTCGCAAGAGAAACTTCAGTCCTTCGCCAGACCTACCCCCGTGAGAGCACCGAACAGGAGCAGGCTGCGCTCGCGCGAGCCCCGAACTGCGCGGAGGAAGGGGCTGGCTGGAGCAGAGTAAGGGGCACGAGTGAATAGAGGCCGCGCCTGCTCCGCGCCGCGCCTGCTCCCAGGAAGAACTGCCCTGCGCCGCGCCTGCTCAGCCCGACTCCGAGCTAGCAGTCTCTTGGTCGATGAAGGCACGAATGTTGATATAGTCCTGCGTGGTCATGTCTACTTCCTGCTCGATGGCTGCCTTCGCGGTGTCCGAAATGGCATGGGGCGCTTTCCTGAGAACCTTGATCCTGTGCACCTGGAGGCGCTGAACCATTCTCGCCACGCGAAGCTCCTTTTGCAGCTTCCCCCACTTCCTCTTCAGGGGCGTCCTCATTCTGCGGACGAAAAGAGGGCTGACCATCGTTGCACTCTGGGCTCTGGGGGCGACGTCCTCTGGGAGATGAAGGCTTCAACAACACCTCGAACCAAAAATGCAACGGACGGGGGCCCGTGGGAACCCGCAAGGAGAAGTCCCAATCATCATATTCATTGCATGAAGTCTTTTAGTAAACCGCAGGGGTCCCGAGAAACCATACGAAGCCCTATGGCGCCTACCAGAGCCAGCGGAAGCCCGCGAGGGCCCACCTGCGCACCCAGGCCCGTCGGACTCCATCGAAGCCCATGGCAGCGCGAGCTGTGTCTGATGAGTTGACACGCAAGCACTGGCGCCAACACGTGCGTCATATTGTGTTGCAAGCAAGCTCTTAGTGTATGCAGATTCAACAAAATGTCACGTGAACTGGCGTGCACTGGACGTGAACTGGGGTGAACTGGACATCAAAAGGGGCGCACTGGACGTGAACTGGCGTGGCCTGGACGCGACCTGGTGTGCGCTGGACGTGAACTGGCGTGCACTGGACGTGAACTGACGAAAAAGCATTCTTCGAAGCCTGAAAAATTGTTTCTCTCGCCCCATTGCCGCTTGGAGCCCCCGGGGCGCCTGGGGCCCCGGACGCCGAACAAACATTTTTCGATGCCTGAAAATTTGTTTTTCTCGCCTCCAAAGCAGCCTGGACCTCCGGGGCGCCTCCGGAGCCCCCACGCGGCGAAAAAAAAACATTTTTTGAAGCCTCAAAAACTGTTGACGGTGGATCTTGTCGCACGATTGATCTCTGTTTATGTACAGCTAGTTCCCGCTCTCTTTGACGGATTTGGGTCGGTTTTCGGGGGTTTTGTAAGACCAGAGCAGTTCTGGATGGGGTGGGGGTTGGGTGGGGTGGACCCCCGATTGTCGATGGCCCGAGCACGGGGCCGGGCGGGCCCCCTCGGCCGGAGGACGGAGGCCCCTCGGAGGTCGGAGGAGGAGGAAGAGGAGGAGGAGGGAGGAGGAGGAGGGAGGAGGAGGAGGAGGAGGAGGAGGAGGAGGAGGAGGAGGGGGGAGGAGGAGGGAGGAGGAGGAGGGGGAGAGAAGGAGGAGGCTTCCCGCCCGGGGCTACCCGCCGTACCCCGGCGTCTTCTGGGCTGACTCTGGGGGGGGCTATTTTTTGACACCCCTCACAGGGATCGTGGCCTTCGAGGGGGCCCCGAACTCGAGCACCGCCCCTCCCGCCCGCATTGGTGCCCAAGAAGCGCCCAAGAGGCCCCAAGGATCCCCCAAGAGGGCCCCAAGAGGCCCCAAGAGGTCCTCAGGAGGCCCGAGGTCCTCAAGAGGCCCAAACGCGGCCCCAAGTACAACTTGCGACATGCAACTTCTAACCCGCAACCCAGGCGCCAAGGATCTCAGACCGACAACCAAGACGCGGTGGCGGGATTGGCCGAAGGCCACTAGATAGCCAGACGTCTCACTGCTACCAGCGCTACCCGAGCTTCTTTCGGGCGGATGTTTTCGACGAGCAGCCACTGGCAACCGCAACTGGTCTTCCACTGGCTACGGCCCAAAAGACGGGCTGGGACTTGTTGTGCAATCTAGAAAAAAGTCCGACACCCCCATCTCCCGAGGCCGGTTGGTCGGCGGGGAGGGGGATGTGGAGGGGGAGGAGGAGGGGGAGGAGGAGGAGGAGGAGGAGAGGAGGAGGAGGAGGAGGAGGAGGAGGGGGAGGAGGAGGAGGGGAGGGAGGGGGGGTGGGGAGGAGGGGATTGGTGAAGAGGGTCCTATCCACACCCGAGATAGGAAGGCAACCGGCCGCCAGACCTGGCTCTCCGCCAGAGGCCACTTCCCCCCCCCTCCCTCCCTCCTCCTTCCTCCTCCTCCTCCCCTCCTCCTCTCCTCCCTCCTCCTCCTCCTCCTCCTCCTCCTCCTCCTCCTCCTCCCCTCCTCCTCCTCCGCCCTCCTCCTCCTACTCCTCCTCCTCCTCCTCCTCCCTCCTCCTCCTCTCCCCACTCCTCTCCCCCCTCCCCTTCCTCTCCTCCTCCTCCCCCTCCTCCTCCTCCCCCCCTCCTCCTCCTCCTCCCTCCTCCTCCTCCTCCTCTCTTCCTCCTCCACCTCCCCCTCCCCCCCCTCCCCTCCCCCTCCCCTCCCCCCCCCACCTCCTCCTCCTCCTCCTCCTCCTCCTCTCCCTCTCTCCTCCTCCTCCTCCTCCTCATCCCCCTCCTCCTCCTTCGCCCCCGCAAGCAAGGGGGCGAGCGGGGAGATGGCGAGGCGCAGGCGCCCTCACGTCTCGGAGCTCGCATGGCCGGCGGCCCTCCGGAGGCGGGCGGCCTTCGAGCGCCTGGCGGCCTCGCGGGCGTCCTCCCCGTCGGAGCTGGTCTCGCTGCGGGGCGCGGCGCCCTGCCCGGGCGGCGGCGGCGCGCCGGGGGCGCCGGCGAGGCTGGAGGCCGGCCCCGAGCTCGCCGACCCCGCGGCTGCCCCCTTGGAGCGGCTGCCGCTGCCCCCGCCGGCGGCGGCCTCGGCCGCTGCCGCTGGCGCTGCACCGCGGGCGTAGTGGGCGCGGTAAATCATCAGCCTGCAGATGCCCTGCGCCAGCGGGCGGCCCAAGATGTCCGGGAACGCCCGATCCCTCAAGGCTTTGGACACGACATCAGAGGACCATGCGCCGTCATCCGTCGGCGCCGCCGGCACGGCCGCGCCCGAAGCCGAATCCACGAACTCAACGCATTCAGCGAACGCGTCGAACCGCTCGACGTCGTCGAGCGCGTCCCAGACCGGGAACAACGCCTCATTGAAGTCGAAGTCGTGCTGTGGCAGCCTGTCATACATTATGGTAGCCACTCTCTGCTGGATCTGCGAACTCGACGCAGCGGGATCTAAGGCAGCAGCCAAGCGGTGGGCCGTGTCCACTTGGTCCGAGCGGTTTGCCCCCATCGCCTGGCCGACCAAACGGGCGACGCCTTCCGGGTCAAACAGATCCAGCATGAGCTCGCGGGGGTCGGGCGCCGCGCCGGCAGGAGGCGCGGGCGGCCTCGCGGGGGGCGCGGCGCGGCTCGGCCGGTCTATCCGCCGCCGCGAAACCTGGCGTCGCGAGGCGCGTGAATTGTCCGTGGCACACTGTTGGCTGGAAATGTTTTGGCCCGTGGCCAAGCTTCGAAAACGCAATTTCCGCGGGGTCCCCGGGCGGCCACAATATCACGGGGCAAACATGTCCGAAGCCTTTTTGCGGCCCCCGGGGAAGCCGGAAATTTCCCAGGAACGCCGCTGGCCCTGTTTTTTTTTTTCTTGGGGGGGGAGGGATTTTGGAAGCCGCTGGAAGCCGCTGGAAGCCCCGGGGGCTCTGGAGGCCCCGGCTCTTTGCGCTGGCGCGACGGCGGGGCTCGCCGCAGGCAGCTGGCTGTTCAACATGCGCATGGCCAGGTGCATGTCCACGGGGAACAATGTCTTGCGTTTGGCGTGCAGCGTCATAAAGAATGCCTCCTGAAACCCGCCGCCCCCCGCTCGCGAGGCGAAACGGCGAGCGATGGCATTGGTCCGAAAATAACGAAATGAGGCACTGGGGACCGCAAATCGCAACAGAATCGACCCATGGACCCCTCCTGGGGCCCGATCGCGGCAATCGTCCGACCCCCGTCCAGCCGCGGCGACGAGGGCCGCCCCGAAAGCCAACCGAACCAGAAAACGTGACAAGCCCCGGGGGCGGGCAAAGACCTCCGGGCCCCCAAAAGCATTCTGCGGATAATCTTACCCAACCAGAAATCAGCGGAATGGCGCAAGCCCCCATGAAAAGAAACGCGAGGAAATATTCTCCAGCAGTATGGACGACGCTCAAAGCTTGCGGCGAGAAGCGCAAGTGCTCCTCCGAGAGATCGGCCGTCAGCTCCCTCACAACGCGGCCCACGGCACCTCTCGGAACGAGAAGATCTGTGGTCACTCTGAGTATGCGGATCTCTGCGTCGATTATGTTCCTGCACCGCCGTGGCCGCGCCGCCGCTGGGCGGCGACCGCGGAGACCCTTGCTGCCCAGACGCACTGGCGTACCGTCCGGCCCACTAAACTCTGTCATGACCCGCGGCTGCTCCGGCAAGTGCTCCGGCGGCTGCTCCTGCTTGGCCGCGGTTGCTCCAGCGGCCGGTTGCTCCTGCTTGGCCTCGGTTGCTCCGGCGGCCGGCTGCCCCGGCGGCGCCGCGGCTGATCCGGCGGCTGCTCCGGAACTGCCGGCGCACTCATCGTCACTCACTACCACCACCTCGAGATCGGGGGACGCGAGAATGACCTTTGGCAAGAGCGACCTCCCTGGTGCGCACAAATCCGCTTAATATCTCCGCCCGGACCCCTGCCGGGGTCCAAACTCACCCGCGTTTCGAGCTGCGTCCGACTGCGACGACAAGGCCCCCCTCCCAGGGCCCAGAGGGGAGGCAGTGCGCCAACGGTCAGTCTTGCGGAAAACACCGCTTACGCGTCGGCGACCACCTCTGGCTCTTCCTTGACCTGCCTCTGCCTCTTCCTCGTGCTGTGGCTGCTGTGGCGCCCAGCGCTCCGGCGGCGCCGCGGCTGCTCCGGCGGCGCTGCGGCTGCTCTGGCGGCAGCGCCTGGCGGCTGGCGGCTGCTCCGGCGGCGCTGCGGCTGCTCTGGTGGCGCCGCCGCCGCGTCGCCGTCGCTTGCGGGCGCCTCGGCGGCAGCGCCTGGTGGCTGAGGAGGCGCTGCCGACGGCGCACCTCCTGGCGGCTGAAGCGCGGCGGTGGTCTCCAACCTGGCCACGATGTCCTCAAGAACCTCGATGTCCATGGCTGCGTCGTTAATCTTCACGCCGAAGGCCGCCATGCGCTCCAGCAAATCTTGACGGCGCGTCAACTCTGGATCCATGACGCCACCGTCGGCGCCAGCGGCGCCGCGGCTTCTCTGGCGCCGCTCCGGCGGCGCTCCAGCGGCGCGCGGCTGCCCCCCTGCTGCTCCGGCGGTTGTTCCGCCGCTGCCGGGCTCCGGCTGCGCTCCGTCAGCGCGCGGCTCCTCTGGCGGTTGCTCCGGCGGCGCCGCAGCTGCCCCGGCGGCGCTCGGGCTGCGCGCCGCCGCGGCCGGTCCAGCGGCTGCTCCGGCGGCGCCGGCCATGCCAGCACCTGCTCCGGCGAGGCCGCGCCCCAGAGCTCCCAGGAGCCGAAATAGCATTTATCGAAGCTAAATGTTTCTCCCCCCAAAGCTTCCGGCGCCTGTGGGAACCCCCGGGGCCCGAAGAGCGCGCCCCCGGAGCCTCTGCAACGCCTCTGGCGCCCCCGGACGCCGAAAAAACATGTTCTACTTGAATGTTCCGTGGGGTTCCTATCCTGTTAGGGTGCTTCGACTTAGTTCGCCCCAACTCTAACCAGGATGCGTCAAGCTGCTTGCGAAGCAGTTGGAACAGGAAAGGAACTAATACTAACCATGTTACCTAACCAGGTTAGCTAAGCATCCTAACCGCGAACCTGGTTAAGCCAACTAGAACGAACCAGGTTAGATCTGGATAGAAACGGCAGAAAATAACATAATTGCGTCTGTTTTTTTTCCGAATTGAAGGTGTTTTTATTTTATTGCGTATGCTTTTTTAATATTAGCGTTGTTTTTTTTGAATTCTCATTTTTTTGTGGATTTACCCCTAAAAAAACATAGTGACTATGTTTATGGTATTGTGTGCTTCGCTGGGCGTGTTTGCTTGCCACGCTGGCACGGCATGTCTGCGGTGTCACACAGTGTGGTGATGCGCGTTGAATGTCTCGTTGCAGCGTGCAACACTGCCTGCTGTCAAGGAACAACGACAAACCAGGACTGAAACGTTGACTGTGTTTCGATATGTTTTTTTTTCATGTTTCCACATACGAGCTGTCTCAATTTTTCCTCGAAGCCCTGAGTTTCAGCTTTGGCGGATGCAATGCCGTCGACACCTCGCCAACACGCGCAACTGAAGCGATGCAGGGCTCCAATATACATGAGGTATGCAGCATCAACGGCGCCTCTCGCACAATGCACATTGCCGTTGTCGGAAGCTGTTGCACAACCTCCCATTCAGTCACGCAAGAAAGGAGAACAGCATCAAACACTTTGCAATGAAACCAGAGCTGACCAAACGCAGCAGACCCGTCACCCTTTGAGAACACGATCACGTCTCCCATAGCAACAGCACGGCCACGCACGAACGCTGACTTCGAGGTTAATATGCTGCACTGCGGAGGCAAACCTAATTCAGCACTCACAGCCGCGCGCATCTTCTTGGATGCCTCTCGCGGCTCTAACAAATCCACACCTGTAATATTATCCGCCACCGTGCCTTGCACGCAGGGGCGTGGTAGATCTAAGTTCCCTGCAGTTCTGGCAGGGCACTGTCAAACGCCCCCCATTTTCAAACGCACGCCTTGGAAGCAACTGGCGTCACTTTTTGGCGTTCCCTGCGGGGGCTCTGGCCTTCGGGGAATCCGACTTCAGAGGTTCATTTTTGTCGAGGCAGCGCGCGGCCCCCGCCGTCTTGCTCAACTTCATGTCCACGCTCATCGCGGGGATCGTCGCATCCGAAGGGGGGGCAGCGCCCCCCAAGAGGCCCCGCGGGGCCCCAGACGCCGCCAAGGAGCCCCAAACGACACCAAACTGCCACCCAAGAAACCGAAGAGGCCCCACGAAACTCCGAACCTACTGACGAGGCGTCATGAGCCTCGGTATGCTTCGGGCCCTGCGGGGGCCAACCATGAGCACCCTGCAAACACCCGCGGCGCTCCTGACCCATTGCCAGGCACGGCGGCGGGGATTGGCGCAAGCCAGATTGATATTCAAGGTCTTGCAAGTGCTGAACGGACACATCTGTCATGAGCCCTTTTTTCGTAGGACGTTGTATTGTGCCTGGGCTCAGCGAACCTTTTGAGCACACGGTGTTTCCGCTCTTGCAAAAAGCAGGAGAGAAGAACACCGTGTTTCAGCAATTGCTTCGGCACGTGCATGGACCAGTGCATTTTCGGCTTCCATAAAGTAAAACCCCACGCAGCACGGTGAGCGATCAAATGTGTGACAATAGCTTTGCCGAGCTCTATGGCATTGACTTCCCCGCTGTTTGCGATGGTCATGAACCCCAGAACTTCACAACAACTAAGCATACTGCGGGCCTTACGGATCACGGCAGGATCCACGTCACGCCTCCGTAAAACAACACTTTCGAGAAATCCGGCACAGCCTATAGGGCGCGTTAGAGAAACGCTTTCCTTCCAAACCCCATTCTTTTCCTTTGGGACTGCGTCAACCTTATAAACCCCCTCCATATAGGACCTCGACGGGCGGGGTCGCGACGCGTCGGGGGGTCTGCGTTCGGCCCATCGGTGCGTTACCGTTTGGCACATCCCACAGGGGCCGCGGCAGCCGAAGGGGGGCGGCGGGGAGGCGGCGGGGGAGCAACTCAGGGAACCAGGACGTTCGGCGCACCCCTTGCCCGCGCGCGCATCCCGGAGGCAACCCTGAGACCACCGCGAGGCGCCCAATCACGCTCCAAGAGGTTTCCACCACGCCCCCAACATACATATCAGGAGGTTTCGAGGTGCCCCTGGCCCGTATGCTAGCCCCCCCCCCCTTTTGCTCATGATTACCAATCGTTTTTTGTTTTTTTTTGTTCGCTTGCCCCTCCTCCTGCATCACCCTTCCTCCCTCCCCCATCGGTCACGTTATCACCAAAAATCCACATCTTCATATGATTCCCCCTCCTCCTTCTCCTCTTGCTCCGAGTAATCGTCCTCGTCGTCCTCATGTTCCTTTCCTTTTTCTTGCTCCATCCTTCTGCTCCTCGTCCTCCTTCCCCTCATCCATTTCATCATACCCCTCAGTGTCTCTCTCGTCCTGCGTCTTCGCCACGCCCCCCTCCTCCGTTTCCCCCTCGCCCGTATTTGTCATCATCTTCCCGCCACCACCACCACCACCACCACCACCACCACCATCACAACCACCACCAGCACCACCACCACCATCACCACCAGCACCAGCACCACCAGAACCATCACCACCACCACCACCACCACAACCACGCACACACGCACGCACGCACGCACGCGCACCACCACCCACTACGCACGCGCGCGCGGGGCCACAGGCCCGCTACGACACGCGTCCGCGGATAGAGAAAATCAGCGCCATGGTAAGGGATGGGAGGGAAGGGTAGGACGTCAGATATGACGCGAGCGCACCTAGCTTGTCCTCCTCCTCTCCGCCCTGCGTCTCTGAACTGATCCTGTGCACCATCGCGTTTCCAATCGTTTCTGGATGGGCTGGCGGGTCCGTGCGCGAAGCGTCAACCATTTCTGCAACGCAGGCGCGGCATTGATCTGTTCCGATGCTGACCCGCCTGGTACGATTGTTTTGTTTCCTTTGCATATATCTTTGGCGTGACCGTAGCACCCAGGCCACTGAAATTGTTGCAGGTACGATTGAAACTGCTGACCGCCAAGTCCTATTGTTGTTAGATCGTTCATCAAAGCCTTCATCTCATGTGTGAATATCCCGTCTACAAGGTATATGTGCATCCAGTCCCAACACCACGAGGACGCGACAGGAAAATCCAGAACTTCATCCTGGAGCAGGCCCTCTCGCACGAAGTTAAATCCTGCACGCGTTTCCTCTGATGCCTGGGAACCAACAAATGGAGGGCTTTGAGCTTTTCGCAGTGGTTCTCAAATCCGCCATGTTGCCATTATTTCCGAGGCCCCCCGGTGTTTATTTAATTTCACATGCAACCCCTCAAGCGCTTGTGTGTTTGTTCCGTGTTTGTTCGGCGCGTGGTATTGTCGTGCGTTTGCTCGGCGTTGAAACATTGTGTTCGTTATGTTTTTTCGAGAGGGGGGTCATGTTGCGAGCCGTCAGTCCTGCGACCCTCCTATTTTTTCTTCCCTTTCCCTGGCCCCATCCCACCGTCCTCCCCTCCCTCCTCTTCCCTTTCCTTCCCCCCCCTACCCCCCCCCCTTCCTTCCCCGTCGCCCCTGCACCCCTTCCGCCCTCCTCCCCTTCCACCCTCCTCTTCCCCCTCCTTCCCCCTCCGCCCATTTGTCTACCCTATTCCCTCTCCGCTTCCCTCCTCTCCGCCGCCCCCCCCCCTTCTTCTCCCTCCACTTTCTTCGGCTCTGGCCGGGGGGGCCCGCGGGCGACCTGGCGCGGCTGCGGGGGCAGCGTCGGAGGGGGGGCCGCGAGTGGCTCGATTTTGGCGGCGCGGCAACGTCTGATTTCCGCGGGAAATCGGGCGCTGTCCGTGGCTGAAATCGGGCTACTCGTCGCCTCCTTGGCTGGGGCGGCGGCGCGGTGCGATGGCGCATCTTGCGCCTCGGCTCAAGGTTTGCACCAAGTTCATCGCCGCATCGGCGGTGGACTTGGAGGACAGCGGCTCGATCATCGATCGTCGGATCATCGGTCTTCCATCCCCCGCCCCTTCGCCACTCGAGGGGCGTGGGGCGGGGGGTGGAAGGTCCATGGATCGATGGGTCGATGATCGATTATAATCGACCCTCGATCCCCGATATCCTCGACCATCGCTCCCCCCTCGGAGACCTCTCGCTCCTAGGGCGGCGACCCTCAATGCAGGGCGCCTGGGCCTCGAATCGCGGAGGTTTGATTCGAGGATCGACGAAACCTCCGCGATTCGAGGGCCCAGGATGCAGAGGGTCGACGTTCGAGGGGCGAGGGCCGAGACTCACGGGTCGAGGGTGGGGCGGGGGGCTCGAGGGCCAGTTGCCGCCTGTCCCCGCCGCAGGAGCCCATCTTCGTGTGCTGCCCCTGCGCGGGCCTCGAGACGCCCGTGCTGGCGCTCAAGGCCATGGGTTTCAAGAAGGTCGTCACAGTCGGCTCTTGGGAGGTGAACGCGAAGCTCCTCCCAGCAGCGCTGAGCGTCCACGACGGGCGCGGCGAAGGATTGATCGCGCGATGGGGGAGGGGGGCGGAGGAGCAGGGGGGGGGGGGGAGGGGGCGGGAGGGAAGGGGGGGGGGAAGGAGGGGGCGGAGGAGAGAAGGGGGGGTGGCGCGCGGGCTGCCCGCCCCACCCTCCCCGGGCGCCCCGCCCCCGCCCGTGCTCGGGGGCCCGAGACGGGGGTCAGTGCAAACGGGGGTCAGCCAGGGCACCAGATCCTGCAGGATCCCGCGAAGACCCCCTCTGGCTGAGCCGGGTTAGCGAGCCGCTCGTGGCCGCGAGGTGGCCGCGCCGATTGGCTGACCCGGGTTCGCGAAGACTCGCGTTGCAGTTTTTTCTTGCGTTGCAGTTTGTTCGCGAGGACTCCACTACGGCGCTTCGCAGGGCAACTTCATGAATGTGGACTTCGCCGCGCCCGAGCTTCTGCAGGTCCAGTACATGATCTGCGGAGAGCAGGGGGGCGAAGATGTGGTCCAACTCTACTCTTCCACCTCTCAGGTGGAAGTGTAGAGTTCAGGGTCAACGATAGGTGGGGCGAGGATAGGCGTAGGGGGGGTGCGTCGACGCCCAATCGCAAATTGATCGCCGACGGGGCCCGATAGCCCCAGCTGTCCAGGAAGTTGCGGTTTCGCTATCGGGGACCTATCGGCGATGCATCGCCGAATCCAGGTCGACGAATGGGAGCTCGACATTATTTATGTCTTGGGCGTGGCCCCTCAGTGCGATGAAAAAAAACTCACGAGTGGAGGGGCGAGGGGGATTTGGGGATTTGGGGGGGGAAGGGAGTGGAGTGGAGGGGTGTGGGGAGGGGGGCGCAGGAGGGGAGGAGTGGAGGAATGGTGAGTAATATGATGATGACGTTAGTGATCATGATGATGGGGTGGAGGAGTGAAGATTTCGATGACCGCGACCCGCGAGGGTCAACGGGGAAGGGCAGGAGTCCTGCCCTGCCCCGTGGACCCTCGCAGGAGCCCCGTGCCCGCCCTTCTCGCGCACGGGCCTCAAGAAGGGCTGGGACGACGTCAGGACCACGCCGTTCTGGCACGCCCTCGAGGGCGCAGTTGCGCTGGCTCGCAACCCCCACAGCCAGCTGGAGCACTGCGTCTTCGAGCAGGTGAAGAGCATCATGGACCCCCGCGGGAGGGGGGCGTAGTAAACGCCAGGGAGCTGGATGCGCGTGATGCGCCAGCCTGGGCGAGAGTTGGATGCACATATTGGCCAGATGCCATTCCAGGCATCGGCCCCCCCCATGGCCAGGCGCGGCGGCCATGGCCCTCCGCGCGCGCGTCCGCGTATCCAGCGGATGGCCCTCCATATGATCCACGCGTGAATCCAGCCGCGCGCGCTTCCTGCCCCCTGACAGTGCAACGCCGTCAGTGGGCGGGAAGCGCGGTCGCGAGATTGGGGGCGCTGGAACATTGTCGCAATGCTCCAGCGTTCCCCAATCTCGCCAAGCACCCGCCTCGCCCAGGACGTCCCGGGCGGCAGGGCGAAGTCGGAGAAGATCATCAGGGACATGATGAAGGCGCGCGGGCCGATCGCCGCTCGCTCTCCCCCAGGGCCGCCCCCTCTTTCTGGAGACCCTCTTGTTCCGCCCCCCGCTCGTCCACTCTCGGCCCGCTCGAAGGGGCTCCCCGTGGAGACGCAGCCCAACGTGTGCTGCTGGGACAAGGTCGAGGACTTCTTGCTCGAGAACCTGCCGCCGCACTGGCGCATGACGTGGCACGTGGACCGCTGTTTTGGGGTCGGGGTCGTCGTCGCGAGTCGTCGCATCGTGGGCCGCTGTTTTGGCGCGTGGACCACGTCGCCGTGGCCGTCGTCACTTCGTCACTGTGGCGACGGCCACGGCGACGACTCGTCACATCGTCTACCCAGGGTGGACGATGTGACCGTCTCCCGTCGTCGTCGTCGCGGCCAGCGGCGACGGCCGCGGCGGCGACGACGACGGCGACGCCGTCGCTAACGATGGATAGGAGGGGGGCGGGGGGCAGGTGATGGGGGCAGAGGGGGCAGGGGGCTCGAGGGCTTTAGAGGGGCGGGGCCAGGGGGCCAGGGGCCATCAATGACGGGGCCGCACCTCTACAGGATCGGACAGGGCATGGGCACGATGGCAAGATGGGGGCTCGGCCCGAGCCCCCATCTTGCCATCGTGCCCATGGCTCGGGGGCGCGCGGGGGCTCGACGAGCTCGATGGGGGCTCGGGCCGCTCCGAGGTCGTAGTCGTCGGCAGCGGCCCCGGGCCGACGGGGCCGAGCCCAGGGCGGGCGGCGGGGGGGGGGCCCGGGGAGAGCGGGCCGCCGATGCAAACATTGGCCGCCCGCAGCTGGACGCTGACATCTTCGGGGCGGCGCAGCACCGCGAGCGGCTCTACGTGGTGCTCTCCAACACGCTGCGCGAGGCCGACGCCGACAAAGCCACCGCCGTCGACCCGCGCGCCTTCGCCATCGATCACAAGCCCGATTTCTGGAGAGACATCTTCGACGGGAGCGCAGGGGCGGCGGGGCGGGAGAGTCGGCGAAAGACTTCGCGGAGAGAGGTATATATATATATATATATAGGGAGAGAGAGAGAGAGAGAGAGAGAGAAAAGAGAGATAGAGAGAGAGAGAGAGAGAGAGAGAGCGAGAGAGGGAAAGAGAGAGCGAGAGAGATAGAGAGAGAGAGAGAGAGAGAGAGAGAGAGAAGCGAGGCAGATAGAGAGAGAGAGAGAGAGGAAACACCAGAGAAATTGACATGTAATATTATACAGGGAAACAGCAAAGAAAGAGAAGAGAAGAGAAGAGAAGAGAAGAGAAGAGAAGAGAAGAGAAGATAAGAGAAGAGAGACAGAGAGAGAGAGAGAGAGGAACGATAGAGAAATATATAGAGAGAGAGAGAGAGCGAAGGAGAGAGAGAGAGAGAGCAAAAAAAAAGGGATACATGATATTGAGAGGGCGATCGCGGCGAGAGCTGGGGCAGGCAGACAGGCAGACGCACAATCTACACTGTGCGTCTGTCTTGTCTGCCTGGCTATGTGTGGCACGTGCGTAGATCCAGACATCCATCCGCGCCGCATGCGCAGGAGCGTGCCGTACCGCCAGAACCCCGACCTCCCTGGGGTGATGACGGACAAGCAGAAGTCCAACCTGAAGAAATACATGGTGGTCCTGAAGGCGAACGTCACGGCGGTCCACCCCAGCATGGAGTTTGTTATCATTGACATCTGCAGGGACCCCGACAAGGACTCATACGGCGCCACGATGTGCTTCAACAAGAGCCCCACGCTTACGACCAAGAACAAGTGCCCCAATCAAACCATCGGACCTGCACCGACTTTGAGTTCAAGCCTCAGTCCGCGACCCGATTTTCGAGGGCCCCATTGGGCCATCGACGTCGGGGCCCCGGGGCCCAGGCAGGGGGCGCGATGGCCCGACGAGGAGGGGGGTAGAGGAGAGAGTGAGGGAGAGAGAGAGAGAGAGAGAGAGGGGGAGGGAGAGGGCGAGAGAGAGAGAGAG
>CAUYUJ010015845.1:0-20944 GCA_963575745.1 Prorocentrum cordatum
TCGTTTTTTGGGTCGTTTTAGGGCTTTACGGCAGCTGCGCCTCGCCGAGAGCGTTCTGGGGGTGCCCAGATCGTCCAGAACGGCCTCTGGAGGCCAGAGCCATGGCCAGGAAGCCCTCCCCTCCCCCCTCGGGGTGGGAGGGGAGAAGGGAGAAGGAGGAGGAGGAGGAGGAGGAGGAGGAGGAGGAGGAGGAGGAGGAGGAGGAGGAGGAGGAGGAGGAGGAGGAGGACCACAGTAAGCCCAGAGGGTGCATCAGCGATGGTGCAATGCACCGTCCCGCTCGAAACCCCTCAGAAGTTCCTGCATGCACTTTCTTCACAGCATAATCTCCGCCCTTGAAAGATGAGGGCCCCATGGGGCTGCCCATAGGCGAAAGCCCCGTTTTTCCACAATAGTTTTGTTTTTGATGGTGCGGAGGCCGTGCCCCCCAAACCCCCCCTCCCCCCCTCCTTCCCCCCCCTTGGTTCTGACCCCCCCTCCCTAAGGGGTGGCTCGTTTTTCTGTTTCAGGGGGGGTTGCCGGAGACTCCCACGCTGGTCTCCCGACATCCTTCGAGAAAGGCTGAATGCGGAGAGTTGGGGTCAGAGAGTTCGCGTAAGTGTCTGGCGGGAGCACCGTTTTGAGAGAAGGAGCCGCCCGTGATCCGTGCCGCTGCTGCACAGGCCTACACTTCAGCCGGGCATGTCCCTCTAAAGGAGGAGTATTAAAGTATAGTCGAAAAATAATCAGGGGACTATCTTTCTATTATTTTTGACTATGTATGAGTCTTTTTTTGACTATTTCTCGTTTTTCTTCCAACATTCGCCTGTAGGAGGACATGCCTGATTTAAGCCTACACTTACGTAATGTTCGTGGAGTCGGCGGCGAGCGACGTGGGGGAAGTGAGAATGAGAAGGCCTTCTCAGAAGGCGGCGGGACTTCTCAGAAGCCCTCGCTCCTTTGAGAGGTTTCCTGTGTCTTCGGGGACGGCTTGTGGCAACTTCTCAGCAGGCCGAGGCTAAGGCGATCGCCAGATTTTGAAGGCGATTCACCCTGTATCTTGAACGCTGATGGAAACTTTCAAGATGGATGTGCGCGGCGCTGAAGGCGAGTGCCGCATTTGGTAATTGTTGGAAGCCCATAACGCGGATGTGCACGGTGCTAAGTCGACACTCACATGTCGAAAACAATTCGTTTCCATACTTGTAGTTTTTTTTATCGTGCGGTACTGCGACAAGGGCCAAATTGTGAAAACGAGACACCCTCCATCCTTGCAGTTGTCGGAACCTTCATTCAGAATCATGTAAGAATGAGGAATTCTCAGGCGGTACGCCTGGCCCAAACTATCGACGCGTCTGGGGCTGGGGCGAGGAGGAGGTATTCACCAGGGGGAGGGGTGGAGGAGGAGGAGGACCAGCTTACTCCTAGGATGCATGAGCGATGATGTAATCCACTCTCCTCTCCTGAGTCCCCATGCAAAGCGCTCGTTTGAAATATAGAAGTGCCCAATGGGCCTGCGGTGAAGGTGGGAGCTCCGTTCTGAAGTGGAATTGCTCGGCCTCCTTCACGCAGTCAAATTTAGAAGATGCGGGACAGAGCATCTTCAGTTTCGCACTTCGGCCGCCGTCCAGTCTCCAGTTTCCGACTCCCAACATTCACCAGCTACCGACATCCAGTCTTCCACCTGCAGCTTTCGACCAACACCTGTCGGCCTCCAGCCTCAAGGGCAGGATCTTCAGCTTCAAGGGCAAGACTTCTGATCGGGCCTCATTTTTGTTTGTCACTCCGGCGCCCCGGCGCCGCACCCGCAGCACCATAGACGGTGCCCATGTGCGGGCGTGCCTTTTCCATGACGTTTTGAGCCAGATCCCCGTGTTGAAGAGGAAGCGCCTTCCATCCCTTTGGCTGCCGGAAGCTTTTCGGACGATTGTTCGCGGTGCTAATGCGGCAACCGTATTTTGAAAACGATTCGCCTTCAATTCTAACAGTCGGCAGCTTTTGTGCCGAAGTTGCGGGGGAACTGAGGCGAGAGCCACATTCGGGCAACGATTCGCCCCTTCATCCATGCAGCTGTTGTAACTTTCAAGTGTTATGCAAAACCACCTCCCTCCCTTCGGAGGCACCTGGTGGTGCGACAAGGGGGAGGGGGCGGAACAGGGTGGATGGACGGCGGGAGGGGAAGCGGCTCTCCTCATTCCTCCCGCCTCCCCCCCCCTCCTCCGTTGCCTCTCTTGCCTCCTCACTCTTCTTGCCTCCTCAGCCCTCCTCCCCTCTCCCCCCCCTCCACCTCCACCTCCTCCTCCTCCTCCTGCTCCTGCTGCTCCTCCTCCTCCTCCTTCTCCTTCTCTTTCTCCTCCTTCTCCTCCTCCTCCTCCTCCTAATCCTACCTCTCCTATACTCTCCTCATCTCATCATCCTCACATTAGCTCCTCCTCCTCCTATCCGCCTCCTCTCCCCTCCTCCTCTCCTCCTTTCTACCTCCCTCGCCTCCTTCTTCATTCCCTCCTCCTCATACAACTCACGCCTCCTCATCTCCTCCTACTCAATCATCTTCCCAACTACTGCTCCACACTCACTCCTCATTCTTACTCCTCATCCACCCTCCTCCTCATATCCTGCTCCTAATGGAACTCACTACTCCTCCTCCTCACATCCTCCCCCGACTCGTTGCTCTTTCTCCTCCTCCTCCTTCACAGACTAATCCTCATCCCACCACCGCACACCCCCACAAACACTCAACCTCACCCACCCACCTCACCCCCCCATCCCTCCCACGCCCCACTACGTCCGACACTACTCATACCCCTCCTGCTCCTACCAGTTTATCTCCAACCACCTTCCTCGTTTATCCCTTTTCCTTTTTAGTTCCTTTATACCCTGACACCATCACTTTACAACCCCCTCCCCTCACTACTCCCCCTACGTACCCCCCCTGCACCCTCCCCGCCCTACTCCCGACCCCTCCCTCATCCATCATCATTCCCTCCTCCTCCCCTTCACCCTCTCCCTCCTCCTTCATCCTTCCTCCTCGCTCCTGCTGATGCTCCTCATACTCCTCCTCCCCTCCTCCTCCTACCTCCTCCTCCTCATCTCCTCCTCCTCCTCACTCCTCCTTCCCCCTCCTACTACTTCATCTAACCTACTCCTTCATATTCACCCTTCATGGCCCTCCCCACCTCCTCATCCTTCTTCTCCCCTCTCCTCCTCCTCCTCCTCCTCCTCTCCTCCCCTTCCCCC
Source organism: Prorocentrum cordatum (assembly GCA_963575745.1). NCBI lineage: Eukaryota > Dinophyceae > Prorocentrales > Prorocentraceae > Prorocentrum > Prorocentrum cordatum. The sequence continues at coordinate 3,217 of CAUYUJ010015845.1, forward strand.
TCTCTCCTGCTCCTCCTCCTTCTTCTCCTCCTCCTCCTCCTTCTCCTATTATTCTTCCTCCTCCTCCGCCTCCTCCTCCTCCTGCTCCTCCTCCTCCTCCTCCTCCTCCTCCTCCCCTCCTTCTTCGTCTCCTCCTGCTCCTCCTCCTCCGCCTCCTCCTCCGCGGCAGTGGCGCCGCGCGAGGCGGAGCTGTGCCCGAACCTGTCCTCGACGCGCAACGCCTTCCAGGCCGTGGCGGAGCTGCTCGCGAGGCGGAGGTTCGCCCCAGGGATGGACGCGTCGACGTGCTGGAGACAGAAGAGGAGGGGTTGGAGTTGGAGGACGAGGAGGAGGAAGAGGATGATTACGATGATGATGACGATGATGATGATGATGATGATGATGATGATGATGATGATGCTGACGATGATGATGACGATGATGCTGATGCTGATGCTGATGATGATGATGCTGATGCTGATGATGACGATGATGATGACGATGCTGATGAGGATGCTGATGATGATGATGCTGCTGATGATGATGATGATGATGGTGATTATGATGATGATAATGATGATGATGACGATGATGCTGCTGCTGCTGCTGATGATGATGATGATGATGATGATGATGTTGCTGCTGCTGATGATGATGATGAGGAGGAGAAACAGGAGGATGAGGAGGAGGAGGGGGAGGAGGAGCTTCGATCAGCTTTCAAGACACATACGCATGGTGCCCACCGTGCAGTTTTAGCTTCGGCGCGGCTCGCAGTGGGAGCAAGGACGTGTTGCGCAGCGCACGTGCTAGGAGGAGGATGAGGAGGAAGAGGTGCTGGTGCTGGAGGTGGTGGAGGAGGATGAGGATGAGGAGATGGAAGAGGAGGACGACGACGGCGGCGTCGGCGGCGTCGGCGACGGAGGTGGCGGCGACCGTTCATGATGATGATGCTGATGCTGCTGCTGATGATGATGATGCTGATGCTGATGATGCTGCTGCTGATGATGATGCTGATCATGATGATGCTGATGCTGATGCTGATGCTGCTGCTGCTGATGATGATGGTGGTGGTGGTGGTGGTAGTGCTGCTGGTGGTGATCGGGTTGTTGATGATGATGATGGCGATGGTGATGTTGTTGGTGATGTTGTTGGTGATGGTGATGGTGATGATAATGGTGGCGGCGTTGGTGTTGGTGTTGACGATGGTGATCGTGATGGCAATGGTGGTTGATGGTGGTGGCGATGATGATTATGATTCTGATTCTGAGGAGGAGGAAGAAGAGGAGAAGCAGGAGGAGCTGGAGAAGGAAGGGTCCGTAGCCATTTTGGCTCAAGCCATTTTGGCTCAAGCCATTTTGGCTCAAGGCAAGGTTCGAGGGGGCCCCGCGCGCGAGGGGACCCCTCTATTCTCTCGGCCAGCTCGCCTCAGGTGGCGGCTGGGCCAAACTCACCAGCTACATCCCGTTTGACCAGTCGGTGGCAGCAGCGCGAGGGGCGGTGCATGGCGCCGTCAGCTGGCCAGAATAAGGATGTGCTCTTGGGTCCAAAGACTCCTTTCTGGTCCTGCTCGTCTTGCCATAGGACGGGCAACTGGGCCAGAAGGGTGGTATGCAAATGTGGTGCCAAAGCCCCCCCGAAAGTTGCGAACGCCGCTCGGAAAGCTCATGAGGAGGCCCTCAAGGCAGGTGGCGGAGGAGGCGGCCCCAAGGGGCCCAAGGAAAAAGGCAACAAGTGGACGGGAGGGGGAGACACGTTGGCGCAAATTCTCAGGAAGCTTGAGGCCCTCGGACAAGGACAGTCGTCAGGACCTTCATCACCTACCCCCCCAGCGGCTGGAGGAGCAGGAGGAGGAGGAGGAGGCGGCGAGGAGGTTGAGGGTGGCAGAGCTAAGGAGAAAGACAAGGAGAAGGATGGAGGAGAGGAGATTAAGATTCTCCAGGCACGTATTGCGTTTTGGAAAAACAGTTCCAGGTTGTCATGCTCGGAGTCGGACAAAGAGGTGGCTGACCAGAAGATCAGTGAGCTGGAAGACCAGCTCAAGCGTACTAAGCCGTGGGAGGCACAGCAGTTGTCGATTTCAACGCGTCTCTCGCAGGCGGCTGCTGCAGTTGAGGCGGCCAAGAAGGCTGCCAGGGCTACGGAGGAGGAGGTGCAGCAAGCAAAAGCAATCCTGGATAAGCAAGTGGAAAACGCAAAGAAGAAGGTGGAGGAGGCTGAGAAGGTGGCACGGAAGGTGGAGGAGGAGGCTCGTACGTCTCTTGCCCAGCTCGTTCCTGTGCAGCCCGCGGCAGGGCCCGCCCTCTCGCTCTCGTTCTCAGGACAGGCCGCGGCGGCCGCCCTCCAGCACGGTGACAGTTTCAAGTCGTGGCTGGAGGCGCTACAACAGGCGCCAGAGATGGGCAAATTGCTTCAGGTTCTGCAAGCCCAGGTTCAGGAGCAGTGGCGTGATGCTGCCCTTGCTCATTCTCTTGGCACTAATCCTTTCGTCTCTGCCAATAATACAGCAGCCCCGAGTCAGATGGATGAAGACGAGCTCCCCGATCTCTCCCCTGATGACTGGAAGTATCTGTCAGAAACGGCAGCTACCCAGCAAGGCCCTGCTCCCACTACCCCAGCGGGAGGAGAAGCAGGAGGCGATGAGGAGCAGAGGAGGGCAGAGAAGGAAGCAACAATCAAGAAGTTTAAGGAGCAGCAGCGTGAGCTTCACAAGATGTTTGAGCAGCGAGGCTTTGTCATCAAGAAGCTTAAGAAGAAGCAGCAGGGGTAGCAGCAGCAGGGCTGAGGAGGTGGAGGAGGTTGAGGAGGTTGAGGATGAGGCAGCTGATGAGGGCAGCGTCTTGCCAGTGCCTGCGCAGCGCGAGCGAAGGAAACGTCAGCCTCGCGCGAAGCAGGAATTCAGGTTCCTCACCTCCAACGCCAACACCTGGGAGTCAGCCCAGGCCGTCCTCGATTGGCGCGCCGAGCGCGCCGAGCCCATGCCCCAGTTTCTTGCGCTGCAGGAGACGCGGCTCAAGGATGCCGCCAAGGATGATAGTATGCGTGCACGTTTACGCTACCAAGGCTATCGCAGTTTTTCGGCGCTCGCAGTGTCCACAGGTGATCACCTACTTGCTTCTTCGGGAGGGGTGGCGGTGGGAGTGGCAGCTCACATTGCATCTGGACGCATCGAGCCTAGCAGTTTCCAGTTTTGTAATGCAGCAGGCACGGGTCGTGTGGTAGGAGCTCGAGTACGGGCAGTGGTGCCGCATGGTTTGCTCTGGCTGTCTGCGTATTTTCATGATGGTATAGGGTGCAAAGGCAAGAACTTAGACGTGTTGGAGGGTCTGGGTATGCACTTGCATCAGAGTACACTGCCATGGGTTATGGGATGTGACGCTAACATGCAACCTGATGATCCAGGGTTAGCGCAATGGTGTGCAATCATTGGAGCAACGATTCTGGCCCCGTCTTGTAAGACTAGCACGGCAGGAAAGGGCAGTACGCTGGATTGTTTCGTCGTGTCCCGAGGGCTGGAGACATGCGTCACAAATTTGCGTGCTTGGCTGGAGGCCCCGTCGAGCCCGCATTCTCCTGTTGAATTGTGGCTCAGGGGAGTCGCGCTCGCGATGCCAGTGCATGTTAAAGTGTCCTGGAAGGTCTTCCCGACTAAGAGAGCTGTGGGTTGCCTATTACCTGAAGTTCCTCGTGATTGGATTTGGGAAGTTTCGGACTGGGGCGAGCTCTCGGTTGAGCAACATTGGCAGAACTGGATTAGCAATGTGGAATCGGAACTCTGTGATCAGTTCGATATCCATGGGCCGCTTCGGGGAGAACACACGGGTCGTGCTTCTGGGTTTCGTCGCAAGCAGGTTCCCCTCGAGTCGCTGTTGTCGAAGAAATGGCAAACCCACAGTTCCCGCTCCTCCCGTGCTTGGCGCTCGCTTGTGGCCTACTTGATGCAGGCCGCCCGTGTCTTTGACATAGAGAACACCGAGCAACGTCTCGACGAGTGGTCTCGTCTTGCTGATCGTTTTCACGGCTTGCGCGAAGAAGATCTACAGCCCAGGTTAAAGAAGCTTGCCCCGAGCCTGGAGGCCCTGGTCCAGAACCTCTGGGAGTACGGCACTGAGGAGGTCCCCAGGTTGCTCACCGAGGCTCAGGAGATCCACCAACAGGTCCTGAAGGAGGATTCTAGGAGGCAGTGGAAAGCTTGGAAGGACTGGGCTGAGCAGGCGGTGAAAGGTGGAGGAAAGGAGGCTCACAGGTTCAGCAAGGGGCCCAAGGAGACCTTAGGGCCCATGGGGGCCCACGGCTGGACGCTCCAAGGGGACGAGGCCATCCAGGAACTCATGAAAGAATGGGGTGACATCTGGGGCGACCTCAGCGAGGGCATTAGTGCAGGACAGGCTCGCTGGCTTCAGGCTGCACCGTTTTTGCCCAGGCCTTCTGTCGACGACTTGAAGGCAGTGCTTCGTCTTTTTCGTCACGACGTTGGCCTAGGAGTGGACTGTATCAATCCCAGACGCTTTTTGCTGCTCCCTGATATGTATCTGGATAGATTGATCGATATTCTTATGGCATGGGAACAGAATCCAGTTATGTCACCACTTTGGCCAACGGTGATTGTTTTTATGGCCAAGCCCGATGGAGACGGGCTTCGACCTATAGCGCTGATATGTTCTATGCTGAGAGTATGGGCGCGGTCGCGCCAACCGATCGCGAAGCAGTGGGAGGAAAAACACAAGTCCGACTGCTTCTGGGGGATCAGGGAGAAGGAATGCGACAGAGCGGGGTGGCAACGCAACATGCTTGCTGCGTATGCCATTATAGTGAATATGACCTCTGCGACTCTCTTCTCCGACCTCCATAAGTTCTACGAGCGGGTGAATCACGGGGTGCTGGTGAGGGAAGGGATGGCTACCTCTTTCGATTACCGTGTGCTTGCTGCTGCTTGCGCTCTTTACTCAGGGCCTCGTGTACTTGCCTTTCAGGGTGCCGTCTCTGAAGTATTTCGTGTGCCAGGTACCGTGCTAGCAGGCTGCAGTATTGCGATGACCCTCGTGAAAGTCCTCCTCTTTCGCACGCTCACTAAGATTGCCGATGCACATCCTTCGGCGCACTTGAGGAATGTTGTTGATGATATCTCGGCCCAAGTCCTGGGCACGGATCGGTATGTACTCACGGAGATGACAGATATAGGGCGCAAATTGGTCGAGGGATTTCAGAGGCTGAAATTGGTCATCTCGGGCAAGAAGACCCACTTCATCACGTCGTCGAGTGTTGTTGCCGATGGGTTAGCTAAGGCTTGGGGCTCCTATGGGTTCAAGAGGAAGGTCGTCGTGCGCAGTCTTGGGACTGATGCTGTAGCAGGACGGGCTAGGAGAAACCCCACTACCAGGATGAGGTTGAGGAAAGGAGCGAGGAGGGCAGCTAGGTTGAGGAGGCTGAGGGCTGCAGGAGGAAAGATAGGACAGGTTCATCGTGCTGGGCCCCAGGCGGGCTCTCTCTGGGGATGCTCAGTGTCTGGGCTCACGGGGAGGCAGATCAGAACTCTTCGAGTTGCCGCTTTGAGAAGCCTGTACAAGGACAAGTCAGGGGCCTCTTTAGGACTCAAGATGCAGACCTCCAAGCAGGCCAGGGACATGGACCCCAGGGTGTATTACCACAGCCAGGTGATCCTCCAGTGGTCCAGGGCCGTCTGGGACAATGTGGTCAAGTTCGAGGTTCTCGAGGTCGTTCTGAGGCAAGCGGTCGAGGATCTGAAGTTTGCGAAGAACCCGTGGAGTAAGGCTAACTCCCCAGCGCATGTTCTAGTACTCACGTTGTACGAGATCGGTTGGCAGGCCGTTTCGGCTCGGCTCTTCAAGTCGCACACCGGCGACACCATCGACCTTTTCCAGCTCGCCCCAGTTGCGGTGAGCAAGTTAGCTGCAGAGGCTGCACGGGATTCGTCGGATGTTGCTGCTCTTACCGCTCGTAGCGGAAATGAGACTTGGTGCAGACCGATTCTATGGGATGGCATCCAGACTCTCTGTGGGAAAGGTGAGCGACCAGGTTGGCACGAGCACCATAAGAACTGCTTGAGATCAGCTGTTTCACTGACCACTTGGACGATGGATAAGATGTTTAGTCAGCAGCTTGCCGACACCAACGAGTGCCAGATTTGTCACCAAGATGTTGGCTCGCTGTATCATAAGAGGTTTTGTTGTGACGCTTGGATGTTGGAAAGGAGAGATCGCTGCTCAACTGTGTTGCTGGCGGCTGCGGCAAATATTAAGCGATGGCATCAAGATGAGAGAAAGTTTGCGGCTGGCTTGCTCCCATTCCCTCGCGAGATTGTGCCAAAGCCATTATATACGACTGATGCTGGCATACACTGGATCAACCGTCCTGCTGATGGCTATCTGTCTGGCAGAATCTACACAGATGGATCTGCACTCCATCCTCGGCACCGTCATTTTCGGCGTGCAGGATGGTCGCTCGTCATGTATGACGATGATGGACGGTTCATAGCAGCAGCATACGGTGCGGTCCCTTTCCAGGAGTGTCCCTATCAGCAAGCACGAGATGGGGAGGATTATGCAGTGAGGATGGCCAGTGAGTGCGTTTTTGGAGATTTTTGCCTGCACATCGACTGTGCTGGCACGCTCAGGTGCATTCGTGATCGTGCGTGGTCGGTGTGCAGCATGCATGAGCGCGCGCATTTGTGGCAGAGAGTGTGGCACGTGTTCGAGGACGGCCTGCTGGCCGTCAAGGTCCGAGCGCACAGCACGATGAATGATGTGCGTGAGGGCCGCACGACTGAAGTGCACAAACGAGGCAATGATAAGGCCGACGAGTGTGCAAAGTTAGGGGCAGCGTGTCACCCAGATGCAACCGTTGCTTTAAACAAGTTTAAAGCCCTTGTGAGTTTTTCCAAGGAATTAGGAAGGTGGATCGGGGCCCAGGAGGTAAACCAGTCTTCCAGGGCCCTCAGAGACACTGTCGATTTTCCTGAGAAGGGGGTGTCGGCTAAGAAGAGAATTCGTCGGCCTCGGGAACCCTCGCGGAAGAGCTTTGTGGGATCCCGCTCGATTTTTCCCTTCTGCGATTCGAAGACTGCCGACACCGACCCTGAGCTGGAACTGATGATCCAGCTCCAAGGCCACCAGTTGCGTCTTGCTGATGTGCTCGACCGTAATGGCAATTTAGTGTTTGCAGGTAGCAAGGTTGCGATGTGTACCAGGTGCGGCGGCTACGCCTGGGCGGGCATCCAGAGCCTCGCCAAGCCGTGCGAGCCCCCCTCCTATGCTTTGAAACGGCAGAGAGGCAGAATGGAGAAGGGGCTCTTTCCTTGTTGGTCAGTACAGTATTCAGGATGGGTCATAGGACCCATGCGAAAGTTGACCAGTGCTGAATTGTATCACCTTGCCAGGCGAGGAATTCGGAAACCCCATCCCCTGTCTGATGGCCCCGTGGTTGGCGGTCCCGTCCAGGGCCTTTGGGGGGAGCGCTGGAGTGAACAGGAGCTCCTAGCGCGATACGGTCTCGATAATGATTTGCTCGAGCAGTTGTTGGCCCAATTGAGGTCGAAGGAGTCGGTTGAGTGTGAGAGTGACTCCGATTTGTTTTAAGCTGTTGCGTTCAGGAGTCGGCGGCATTGACGCTGGCTCCACATGGAACAGAACAGAACAGAGGAGCTGGAGAAGGAGGAGGAGGAGGGGGAGGAGGATGGGGAGGAGAGGGAGGACGAGGAGAAGGAGGATGATGATGAGGAGGAGGAGGGAGGAGGAGGAGGGAGGAGGAGGAGGAGGAGGGAGGAGGAGGAGGCGGAGGAGGAGGAGGAGGAGGAGGAGGAGGAGGAGGAGGAGGAGGAGGATATGGAACGCGTAACACGTTGTACCTCTTACCATGTGTGTGTGTGTGTGTGTGTGTGCCGCTTTCGCCGACGTCGTCGCAGCCGCCGTCGCCGCCGCGCCGTCATCCGTCCGATCGATCGCACGTTCGTTCGTTCGCTCGTTTGTTCCGCCGCGGTCCAGCTGGACCGCGCCAGGGCGAACCAGACACGGCGGGCCCGACGTCAACGACGACGACGACCGAGCAGCGAGCGAGGGCGAGCTCACGAACGACCGACCGCGAAAATACGATCGACCGAACGACCGAACGACCGCACGGCGAACGAGCGAGCAGCCGCCGCTCGAACGAGCGAACGACCGCGAACGAACGAACGAACGAACGAAGGATCGACCGAGCGACGGGCCGACCGCACGGTCGACGACCTGTCGCGACGGCGACGGGCGAAGGGCGAGCGACGGAACGCACGACCGCACGCAGGGCGGCGGCGGGCCGCGCGCGCTCCCGCCGCCCTCCTCGGGGGGTGCCCAGGCGCCCGGCGGCGGGCCTCCCCGCGCGCGCGCGCGCCTGGGGCCGCGCTCCGCCTGGGGCGGCCGAGGCGCGCGCGGGCTGGAGATGGAGCGAGGAGGTGGAAGGAAGTCGGGCCTGTCCTTCGACACGAGGAAGATTCAAAATCGTAGAAATTCGCGTGGGGGGACGGCTCTTTGACTTTTTTTTGGGGGGGGGAGGGGTCTTTGCCAGTTTTCGTCCAGAATCCGGCTGTAGAGGGGGACATGCCCACGACCGTGGGCATGACAGTGAGCTGGAGGATGTTGCTAGTGGAGGTGGAGGAGGAGGGACCTTGCTGTTTCGGGGGAAACGACATGGCAAACACATGCACTTTCGGACGTCCGTGCGGATTTGTCGGATCGGCGACGGAGCCCCCTGGAGGCGCCTCCAGCGCCGCCCCTTGCGCGCTCCGCGCGCCAGGGAGGGTCTAGTCGCGATCCGAGAAATCGGCGCGGACCTCCAACAGGTTTACTTCTGCTTGTGCAGTTTTTGCTCCCTATTCCTCGGGGAGGGGGGCCTGTCAGGGAAAAAGCCAGGAGCACCCCTGAGCGGACGTGGCCTGCAGAGGGATCCAGGCCACCCAACAGTGGGGTCGAAGGCGATAGGGGTCCTCGGGTCGCGCCGCAGCGCTGGTGCATCGGCGATGCGGCTCGGTGTGGCGCGCGAGATTCTCCGCGCCGACGCCGCCGATGCATCGCCGACGTCGCGGCGCGATCCACCGACCCCACTTGGGCGGCCTCCAGGACTGTCAGGGGAGGTCAGACGCACCCCAGACCAGAGCAGGCGTGCCCTGGAGAGGACTCCCAGAGGCTGCGATCTGGCGCATGCCGTGGCTGGAGGTGCGTCGCCCTGAGGGTACCTGTGGGCCTTTCCAAGATTGAGGGAGGGACACCGTGCGTTGGCGTCGTGTCGACCGGCGGCGGCGCCGCCGCCGGCGTTCCACGTTGCACGGCGCCAGCGACCCAGAAGCGCTTGATGTTGGACGCTCGTTCGAAGCTGAAGGATCCACGTGGCTTCTGGAACCAACGCTGGGGTCGGCACGACTCGAACCCGCGGTCGGGGGAGGTGGAGGAGGAGCTGGCCTTATGTCGGGCGCGTCCCCCCTACAGGGGGGTTTTAAATGACAAGTAAAAAATACCCAGAAAGGTACCCAAACATGTCAAAACGTACCCAAAAAATAGTCCCCAGACTATTTTTTTGACCATTTTTTGTGATTATTTTTGGGGTATCTTTCTCATGTTTCGTCGACAATCCCCCGGCAGGGGGACAGGCCCGACTTCGAGCCGGCCGGGGGAGCGGCCGCGGGCCGCTTGGGGTGCTCGCGGTGCTGTCGTGTACGCCGTGCTCTCGCGGTGGGTGGCGGCCGACGCTTTGGGCGGCCTGCGCAGGCCGAGTGCCGACGGACGTAGGTCGGGCCTGTCCCCCTACAGGGGGAGGGGGGTTGTCGACGGAAAATAGAGAATACCCCCAAACCTAGTCGAAAAATAGTCCAAACATAGTCTGGGGACTATGTTTTCAGTATTCTTTTAGACCTTTTTTGGGGTATTTTTGGGGTATTTCTTATTTTTCGTCGAAAATCCCCCTGTAGGGGGCCACGCGCCCGACATAATGACAGGCTCGCCCGCTACTGCCGGGAGGAAGCGAGGAGGCGGGCCTCCTGGGCGCGCGGCCGGTGGCCGGCGCTGGCGCCGGCCGCACCGAGCTCGCCTGGGTTCAGGGGCAGCACTGCGGTCGGAGCGAGATGCAAGATCGAGGTCTCTTCGGGGAGGGGGTACCCAGTGTTCTTCGTGCTTGTCGGAGGTTCTGGTGCATCCTGGGGGAGGGTGCCCTCGAGTGATCTTACGGTTTGGGGTCTTTGGGCCAGCGGAGAGTCTCGTGGTCTTGAAGGATGTTACTCTGTCCTGGCTCCGACGGTAGAGGGGGGGATGTTTCGGAGGTCCGCTTTTGTAGGACGGCCTCGTGACTTCTTGGCGGGCTTCCAGCTCTGGAGTGCCCGAGTCCTCCCGAGCGCCGCTGGAGGCCCGAGTAGAGTGTGCGAGTGGCAGACTGACCTCTGGCCGTGCAGCGTTGCTGCCGAGGGCCTCTGTGCACGGTGACTTCGAGCTATGACCCGAAAGCTTGACGACGATGAAAATTCAGGGGGGAAGAAACCACACACACGCACATTGACACAATTCATCGACGGTTTCCCAGAAAATATGGGAAAATATGGGATGTGGGGGGGAAGACAAAAACCCAGAAAATATGGTGAAACATCGGGAATCCTGTTATTAGTGTGTGTATTTATTTGTGTGTCCCAGAGCCCCTTCAATAATGGTAGGGACGGGCTCAGTGAAGAATGCTCCTTTCGTCCACTCGTCGCCGATAGGGGCCCAGAAGCCAACCCTTCCCAGGAGCATGCGGTTTCGCCATCGGGGGTCCATGACCGAAGTGTCGGCAATATGTCGCAGATTCCAGGTCAACGTTTCCCTCCCTGAGCCGTCCCACCCCTATCGTTGCCCCTCGTGGACTATGGCAGCGGTGGTGTGGGTCACGACCATTGTTGGGCGCTCGTGGTGTCACCGAGCTCCCCAAGACAGCCCCGCAAGCGATATAGCCCTGATCTCCTCTTTCCCCTTTGGTTTCTGGGAGCCTCGGCTTGCCCCGTCACCGCTTCGACTGTCCAATCAAGCTTTTCTGCCCTTTGAAGTAGAGGCGTCCACCCAACGCATGCCCTGGCCCGCGCAACCGGCCTTCACATTCGACGACCGAGCCGAAAGGCCTCAGCCCCAGCTGCGCGCCCGTGCATCGGGCCGCTTCGGTGACGCGCACACCTGCCGCATGCCACTTTCAGGGGAACGAAGAATGACGTAAACATAAAAACTCGGAGGTCCGCGCGGATTTCTCGGATCGGAGCTGGACCCCCCTCCCTGGCGCGCGGAGCGCGCCAGGGGCGGCGCCAGAGGCGCCGCCAGGGGGGTCCAGCGCGGATCCGAGAAATCCGCGCAGACCTCTGAGATTTTTTATGTTTATGTCATTCTTCGTTCCTTTAACTTGTCAGCAGCAGCCCTGCCGCTCCAGAGCTTCCACTCGCAGCGGTCGCGCCAGGCGTCTTCTCTCCAGGCTCTGTGGGCTTTTTGTCCGCGCCCCCGCTGCCCTCGCGCTTCTCTCGTCCCGTGGTGTGGCGTGGCCCCTCGTGGCGCGTCCGCCCGAGGGGCGGTGGTGGACCCGGCAGCAGCGGGGAAGGAGGGAGCAGGAGGACGAGTCGGAATGGTGAGGGCGAGGGTGAGGGGGGAGGAGCGGAGGAGGAGGAGGAGGAGGAGGAGGAGGAGGAGGAGGAGGAGGAGGAGGAGGAGGAGGAGGAGGAGGAGGAGGAGGAGGAGGGGCAGGAGGCGCAGGAGGCGCAGGGTAGTGAGGAATAGGGGGAGGAGTAAGGGTGGAAATGGAGAGAGAGAGAGAGAGAGGGGGAGATTCATGGGGAGAGAGAATTGTACACCTGCATATCTAGACTTGTATATTCCCCAGTCAGAGCTTGCCTCTGTAGGGGTCCTAGCGGACTGCACATGCCGAGATCCGAGTGACCTCCAGGCACGAGGCGGGAGAAGCGTGGGCCTACCAATGTGCCGAGGTCCGACACGCACACACACACACACCACACACACACACCCACACGCCCACACCCGCACACCCACACACCCGCCCACACCCACACACACGCACACACACACACACGCGCACACACACACACACGCACACACGTGCACACGCGCACACGCGCACGCGCACACGCGCACACGCGCACACGCGCACACGCACACACGCGCATACGCGCATACGTGCACACGCGCACACGCGCACTTTTAAGTCAGCGGCGCAGAGAGTCCTCAAGCGCGTGCAGCAGATGGAAGTGCTAATTGCGATCAAGCGTAGTCGAAAACACAGTGAAAGAGACGTCGAACACTGGGATGCAAACGATGGGTGGTGGACTAGAGGGACGGTGAACCCTCAAAGAGAGCGTGCAGCGGCCAGACAACAGAGGAGTACGCTCACGCACACGCGCACACGCGTACGCGCACACGCGTGCACGCGCACACGCGCACACGCGCGCACGTGCGCACGCGCGCACGCGCACACCCGCGCACGCGAACACGCGCGCACGCCCTCACGCCCGCGCACGCACGCGCACACGCACACGCACACCACACGCACAGTCACACGCACACGCAAACGCACGCGCACACGCACACGCACATGCAGACGCACATGCAGACGCACACGCACGCGCACGCGCACACGCACGCGCACACGCACACGCACACGCTCACGCACACGCACACACCCACGCGCACACGCACACGCACACGCACGCGCGCGCACGCGCGCGCACTCACGCACGACACACACACACACACGCATAATACATACACATATACACCCACGCGCCCACGCACCCGCACACTCACACGCCCGCACACCCACGCACGCACGCACGCACCCACACACACACACGCACACATTCACACACACACATTCGCACACATTCACACACGCAGAGACACAAACACACAGCGGCCTGAACGCCAACTTGCGGATGCCTGGGCAATTTTCTTCTGTCGGCGCTGGGCGGCCCCCTCCACGCGCCCCTGGCGCTGGCGCCAGAAGGGGTGTGGGGAGGAGAGTCCAGCGCCGACCCAAGAAAACCGCCCGGACCTCCGAACGTTTTCATGTATTTGTCTTCTGGCTTCTCCAGGTGAGAACCAGAGATCATGTCAAAACTCTTTGATGCGCTGCTTCAGCTAGCGCGCGCTTGAATCCTTGATGCGGATGATGACGATGATGACGACGACGACGACGCTGATTATGATGGTGATGATGCAGTTCAGCAAACAACAATACGAGCAACAGGCATCGTCAGCGAAAGGGAGACACAGGCAGAGGACGGATGACGGACATGATGAAGACGAGGAGGGTGAAATAGTGGTGACGAGGGGGCGGACGGGGAGGATGACTGGGAGGACGTTGGCGAGGAGGGCGAGAAGAGTGAGAACCGAGCACGAGGAGGAGGAGCATCGGCCCGGAGGAGCACGAGGGGGCAGGAGGACCCCGGCCTCTGACGTCGCGGCGCTTCCCGCTGCGGGTGCCCGTGGGGACCCCGAGCCGCGCCCCCCGCGGTGCCGGGCCGCTGCTCGTAGCACGCCTCAATCAAGGGGCTTCCGCCCTCCTCCTCCTCCTCCTCCTCCTCCGCCGTTTCCTCCTCCTCCTCCTCGTCCTCCTCCTCCTCCTCCTCCTCCTCCTCCTCCTCCTCCCCCGTTTCCTCCTCCTCCTTCTCCAAGTTTGTGTGGATTGGATTGCTGGGGCCATGACACGTCCCAGACTTCAGTACGCCCCGTCTGCTTCTGCTTCGTCTTCTTCTTTGCTTCCTCCTCCTCCTCCTCCTCTCCCTTTCTTTTTTCTTCCAGTACGCCCCCGCGGGCCCCCTTTCGTTCGTGCACATGCCTCGTACCATGATGTGCTAGCTCGCTCTTCCTAGTCTTGTGGGCACGATCAATGGAGAAGAAGCGTGTTGCCAAATGGTTTCCAGATGCCTTAAACATGTTTTAATCATGTCTTAATCTATTATAGATGTATATATATATATATATAAAAGAATAGAACTTCAAGGACATTTTAATTCAAGGATCGGATTGTTAGGGTGTCCGTTGTCATGGCATCCACAATCCTAGTCCCCCTCTTCGGCGCACCTGATTTATGAGGCTTCTGCCCTTCCGCCGACCCCTAGAAGAGGAGAGGAGAGTGCACGAGGCGCCCCACGAGATGTCGCCGTCGAGAGCCATGCTCGGAGTGACGCCCTTTGCACACGCGCGCGCAGATGAGAACTCGCTCTCCCGCCTCCCTCTTGGGGCCTCCTGCGAGCCTCCCTGGGGCTTCTCAGGGGCTCCTTCCAGACTGTTCGGGGGCGCCCAGAGCCTCGTCGGGGCCTCTTGGGGGCCCCCGCGGGTCGTTTTATGATAGGGCGCCGTTCTGGGCCGGCCGGCGACTCTCGGAGTCAGTCTCGGGGGCTTCGCGGGGCTGTCTTAGGGCCGTCTTGGGTTCCTGTGGGGCCGTCTAGGGAGGAGGAGGAAGAGGAGGAGGAGGAGGAGGAGGAGGAGGAGGAAAAGGAGGAGGACCAATTTAAACCCAAGGGTCATGGGCCCTATAAGGGTTCATTTCCACTGACGGAATCTCCTCGTTGGAAGACAACCGTTTTAAGACCCTGATGCATGCCAAAACATCGTTCTCGGGATTTCCACGCCACGGATGAACCTGATTGTTGCGTCTTGACGATCCTGAATCGTGCCAGAACGCCATTCCTGGGACTTCAACACCGCGAACCAACGTAACTGTTGCACCCTCATAATCCTGAGCCCTTCCAAAACACCATTTCTGGTACGTTAGTCATGGGAGTCCGTAAAGCTCTTGCAAATTTAAAAGAGCGAGTGTGCGCGGCGCTAAGGCGAGAGCCACATTTCGAACGGAACCGCCCTCAATCCGTGAAACTCTTCCATATTTTTAAGCGAATGTGCGAAGCGCTGAGGCGAGAGCCACATTTTGAAAAGGAACCGCCCTCAATCCTTGAAACGTTTGCAAGTTTTTAAAACGAATGTGCGCGGCGCTAAGGCGAGAACCACATTAAAAAAACGACCCGCCTTCAATGTGTGAAATTCTTGCAAATCTTTGAAGCGAATGTGCGCGGCGCTAAGGCGAGAGCCTCATTTTGAAAGCGAGCCGTTCTTCATCTGTGAAGCTGTTGTCAATTCTTAAGCGTCAGGATCCTAAATGGTGAGGAAGTCTCGGGGGAAACGCCCGGACCGCCCTTTCGACCAGCCTCGGGGTGCGACAGGGAGGTGTTTTTTACAAGGAAAAGGATTGGAGGAGGAGGAGGAGGAGGAGGAGGAGAAGGAGGAGGAGGAGGAGGAGGAGGAGCAGGAGGAGGAGGAGGTGGAGGAGGAGGAGGAGGAGGAGGATGAGGAGGAGGAGGAGGAGGAAGCGCACTCTTGGGCCGTCTTGGGGCCGTCCTGGAGGCCTCTTGGGCCATCTGGGGGCCCTCTTAGGCCGTCTTGGGGCATCTTGAGGCCGTTTTTGGAGGCTTCTTGCTCCGTCTCGGGCTGACGGAAGAGCGGAAAGGGGACGGCTCGAAGATCTTCCCCCAAAAGCATGATTTGTGCCTCTCGGGTACCCGCCTTCTGGGGGGCGTGTTGGAGCCCTCTTGGGCCGCAATGGGGGCATGTTGGGCCGCTCGGATCTCAATCTGGGGCCGTCTTGGGGCCTCTCGCGCGTGCTGGAGATCTTCTTGGGATATCTTGCAGGGCATCCTCGGCAGCTGGGTTTTGAGGCTCGGAGGGGCCAGAAGGTGTGTTGAGGAGCTCGTACCTCCCAGCTCCCCCTCTGCCTCGAGCAGGTTTTTGCCTGGCGCCGACTTGGCAGAGCGGATTCTGTTCGGAACGCAGCGGGATGGGCCCTCGATGTGAATTTCGTGTGGATTCTTTTGGCCAGGAATGAAGACCAGGAAACATTTACGTGAGATTCACTCCGCTTTTCGCTGGCCGTTTCGGGGTTTTGCATTGACAGAACTCCGCGGGAAAATCCGCTGCAGCACGTCTGCAAGGTCGGTGTAGTGATATTTCGGAATTTGCGACCACTGGCGAACCCTACACTTGCGGGTCCAATCGACGCTGTGGTGTTGGACACCGCCGGTGGGCTCAAGCTGGCTGCGGACATCTTTCGAATTTTGAGACCCAGCTGGTCTTCAGAAGTCTGACCTGCAGGGGTACTCCAGATTTCGTAATAAAGGGAGGAGGGCCTGGGGGGTCTGGTGACGATGTTTTGGAGGGTTCTCCCACGGGGGAGGTCTGAGATGGCTTGTCTTGGAGGGTCCAGACCCCCTCCCTTTCATTACGAAATCCGGAGTAGGGTTCACATGTGGTTGCCCAGGGGAGAGGACAGCCACTCACCTCGGACGCCTTCTCACCCCTGGCCAGCGGGGGCCAGCCGATCTTGGCTGCCTCGGGGCCCGCGGGCCACAATTTCGCGAGATGACGGCAGCGGTGAGCTCTGCACGACGCCCAGAGGTCAGGGGCAGCGTTGGGGATGGATAGTCTCAGGGGGGCAGTGCATCGACCCCCAATGGCCCATTCATCGCCGATAGGGGCCTGATGGCTCACCCTGCCCAGGAACGTGCGGTTTCGCCATCGGGGGCCTCTCGCCGATCATTCGGCGATACATCGCCCGTCGCCGATTCAAACCCGATGTTCTCGCCCCCCTGAGCTGGACCCCCCCCCATTATCGTGCCCCTCAGCCACCAGGCCCGGATCCAGTGGCCGCAGAACGACCCCCAGACCTCTTCTGGGGTGCGCTCTGGCCAGACTCTCTCCAGGGAAATCCAGCCGTGGCGACAAGCAGCCTGGCAGAAGCCCTAAGGATCGGCACGCCCGAAACGTGTACGGAAACATGGGCACGATGCCCAGCCGCAGAAGCTGCCCGAAGCCGACAGCGGTCGCTGTTGGGCAGGCGAATTACCGATCGACCCGTCTCGGGCTACAAGTTTTCCGTACCCGTCTCGGCTGCACCGATCGATGCTCCTCAGGACGTGCGTTCGCCTCGGCCAGGCGCGCGCGGGGCCCCGGCCGCTGCACTCGGCTTTCTCCGCCTCGTCGCTGCGCGCGAGGACGCGACCGTCAATAAGTGCGCGCGCGTGTGTGTATATGTATATATATATATATATATATGTATATATAGGTGTGTGTGTGTGTGTGTGGTGTGTGCGTGTGTGTGTGTGGTCTGTGTGTGTGTGTGTGTGTGTGTGTGTGTGTGTGTGTGAGCGTGTGTGTGTGTGTGTGTGTGTGTGTGTGTGTGTGTGTGTGTGTGTGTGTGTGTGTGTGAGCGTGTGTTTGTGTGTGTGTGTCGCTCTGAGCGGCTTGAGGGCTCGGCCGCTCGTCGCGCGCGCGTTCTCTTCTCCGACTTTGGACGCCCTGTCGCTGCTTGCGGGGCCGCGACACCAAATAGTGTGTGCATGTCTGTCTGTCTGTCTGTCTGTCTGTCAGTCTGTCTGTCTGTCTGTATGCATGCATGCATGCATGCATGCATGTATAGTATGGTATGTAATGTATTGTAATGTAATGTAATGTAATGTAATGTAATGTAGTGTAATGTAATCTAATGGAATGTAATGTATTGTAATGCAATGTAATGTAATGTAATGTAATGTAATGTAATGTAATGTAATGTAATATTACGGAATGTAATGTATTGTAATGCAATGTAATGTGATGTAGTGTAATGTAATGTAATGGAATGTAGTGTATTGTAATGCAATGTAATGGGTGCATGTATGCATGTATGCATGTATGTGTGTGTGCATGTGTGTATGTAT
>CAUYUJ010015845.1:21044-46044 GCA_963575745.1 Prorocentrum cordatum
ATGTAGTCTATCCTGTGGTGCTGCCCCTTCGATCCGACGTGCGTATATGAGTTGTTGCCTGGATCCCTCGTGGTGTTGATGACCTCCATGTTGGTGTCGGCAGCGAAGCTGATGATGTGCTTGCCATTGCCGCTGGTCGCTTCTGGGTACCCACTGGTGCCAACTCCTGGGGACTCGTAGTCGCCAAGACGCCCGTTCAGGTCCCCCATGAAGATGTCCACTCGGTACTTGTCAGACAATCGCTGAGCAGACTCCCAGAATTCTCTCTTCTCCGCCGCGTGGGGGTCTTCGTGGGGTGCGTATGCTGATGCGATAACCATGTCTGTGCCTGCAACGCGGGTCTTGATGATCAGGAGCCTGTCGTGCTGGTGGAGGACGAGGGTGTCTTTGGCACTTAGGTACTTCGCTGCCCCACTCGCGCTGATTGGTTGGGAGACGTTGAGCCAGATGTCGCATCCTCTGTTCTGCTGCGTGTGGCCTGATGAGTAGCAAACGTATTCACCTACATTGCGGACGTCTCCTTCGCTCTGCGTCTCCTGCAGGGCGACGACGTGCAGGCCCATGTCAGCAAACTGTGCTGCTAGGTGCGTGACCTTGGAGAGGCTCTGCTTGCTTTTGCCGGCCGCCTTGCCTTTGCCCGACTTGAAGCTAACGGTGGCCTTGAGTGATCTGCAGTTGTAGGTGCACAAATTCACGTTGAGGTCGGCCTTGATGGTGGTGGTGCTGATGGGCCTCTGGATCGCTCCTGGGGCTGCCTGCGGCTGGGTGGCCTCGATGATGAAGTCTTTGTTCCGCAGGGGCGGGTATGCGGCCTTGACCGCATCTGGCTCTGATCGCAGCCATTCCCAGGAAAGGAACTTGTTGTGGGCGATCGCCTGTGCAGCTGCAATGTTCGGGTCCATCAGGTCGCTGGCCGAGGCTTGATCTGCTATCCCATCTGCGAGCTCGTTCCAAGGGTGCCCGATGTGCGAGTTAATATGGTGCCACTGGGTAGGTCGGGCTTGCTGGAGGAGGCCTGCAAGTGTGCGAATGACGGCCCCCAACCTCGGATGCACGTGGCATTGGGCTTCGCCTTTGGCCAGGTTGATGACGTTGAGGGCGTCGGGCGTGATCTCGATGGGCGCGTCGGTGTCTTGACCAAGGGCCCACATCAGTGCCCAGAGTACTGCCGTGAGCTCAGCTGTGTATGCCGCCACCTTCTCGTTGTTTGCCATGTCGTCTAGGGTCTCGGTGACCTTGCCAGCAATGAAACCCCGAAAGCCGAACGGGCCTCGTAAGTTGCGCCCGTCGTCGTACTCGTCGACAATGACAACTGCCCAGGCGGCTGTATGTGGGATGCCGTTGTAGCCGCCGTCCGTGTAGATGTGTGTCCGCCTGGTCGGCAGCTCGCGTGATGGGCACATCTCCAGCGCCATCCTTGCCATGCTGTGCAGGGTCGTAGTGTCGACGTCGTCGCAGACGTTGACGCGGCCTCGGCCGCGAAGGGTCTCGGCTACTGGGTCTTGGCTGAGAACTGGCAGCGCTGTCGCTTGGCCTCTTTCTCGTGCTGTCGTGGTGGGGATCTGCCGTCGCCTTCGGCCACGCCTGGCCCTCTCTGCATTGACGTACTCGGGGGAGTACTCGATGTCGTCGCCTGGGGCTAGCCCCATGCCCTGTAGAATGGGACCTGGTGTGGTGGTGATGTGGGCTGGAGGTGGCCGTGGTGTCGGAGAACGTGTGGGTGGGGCTAGTGATATGGCTCCAGCCTGAGGCGCACTCCGCTTCACGGGTGGTAGTGATGGCATTTGGCTCCCCTCATCGTAGTTCAAGTTGTCCGATCCAGCCCGCGCGGCCTGACTGAACAGGGGCTCGCGTGATTGGGCGTGGAGCATGTGTCACGTAGACGATGAGGTTCGCCATCCAGGGCGTCTGGGTGGTTGGTAGCACCCGTGCCGTGGTGGGAGCGCGCTGATGCCGAGGGGAGCGTTGGCTTCCACCTGCTGGACCGTGGTGAGCTGCTTGGGTCCGTCGGGACTGGGGCCACTGGTGCTGCTGGTTGAGCTGCTGAGTCCGACGGATCGGGATCCACCGCCAGGGCATGGTACTTGTTGTAGCTGCTGCTGTTGTCCCGACGACTGTGGCTCTCCGCAGCGCGCCGTGCGCGGCGTGCACTCCGCTGGGCTGATCGGAAGGCTGCGACTGCGCACGCTTGCCTCCACTTCTCGTAGCACTGCTCCATGCCATCCTCTGCCTCGCTGCCAGCCGAGTTTTGACCGTCGAGAAAGGTCCTTTCCACGTTCTCGATCTCGTGGGCTCGGATGGCGGAGGGGGACACACTGAGTGCAAGGGCAGCCGGTAACGCATCCTTGCAGCCATCTTGGTGGCTTGTGACCTGGAGTGCTGACAGATTGGCGGATGCATCACTCATCCCTGGTTGTGTGCCTCCTTGGTTGCCGCCTAGCGCCCCTCGAGACGCGGCGGGCGGCCCTCGTGTCGGCCGTGGTGGTGTCACGTTGGCCCCTCGAGACCCAGGTGACTGATACCGCTGTTGATGCTGGCTGCTGCGATTGGGAGTGGCCCTCCCACTGCCAATGCCCGTTGCGGTAGCACATCTGTTTGGAGTCGTGGCCCCTCGGGACCCTGGACTCCTGGGAGTACCTGATCTGGTGCGTGAGATTGTCGGAATCTCCGCTGGTCTATTTGTTGCAAGACGGCTGTCGCAATTACCCCCAGGGCCCGCCGTGCTTTCAAGCCTCTGGTGGTGGGTAGGTCGAGCATCGTAGTGGAGGACCCCACTGCCGTGCTGCGGGCTTTGGGCCCCAGCTGCTCTCCCCGATGCTGCCCAGGAGATCGATGCTGTCGAACTGATCGGAGAGCGTGACGAAATCCCACATCCGTCGTGCTCTGCCCTGTTGGACTCATCGGCCGCCTCCTGGCGGTGAATTCTGTCATGCATGACCTGAAGCCTGGCGGCGCTGCTAGGCCCCCTCCCCCCCTCGGGGGGATTCGGCGGGCGCTGCTGCTGCCTGCTCCTCGGCTCCAGGAGCTGCAGGAGGGGAAGGGGGTTGCTGTGCCCCTTGTCTCGTCCCTCCTGCGGGCCACTCGGCCACGAAAACGTGCTATGCCTGACTCTCCAGAGTCTACCCGCTGACCCTTGTGGGCCTGGCTGATGTCTTCTCCTGGAAATGCGGGCGCGGGTCCAAACGCCTCTTCGAGGGCTGCAGCTGCGGCGGCGGCTGAGGTGTGCTGGCGCGTCATGATGTCGATGCCCTCGTACTGCCTCTCGATGCTGGCCGCTGCCGCCTCCGCGTTCTGCTGGGACGCAGGGGGAGGGGTCAATACGAAGCTGTCGGCTCCCTCTCCACCTCCATGGCCACGCTGCTCATCATGCCCGAATGGAACTGTGGGCGTGAGTGACCTCTCGCTGAGTGGCGCTGGCGACGCTGGGATGAAGATTACCTGAGATGCTGTCGGGGTAGGAGGGTCGCCTTGCTCTGCTGGTACCGAGCTAGCCCTTGACGTGGATGCCAGGTCTGTGTCTGCCTCGTGCTGCGTGATCCCCCTCATCTCCTCACCCTCCTCGGGTGTGGGGTGATCCTGGCTCCAGGGCGGCCACCTGGCGGGGTAGATCATCGGCGCGTGCTCCGAGCCGTCATCCTCCACTCGAGAGTCCTGCGTGCCCGCTGTGCCGAACTGGGTCAAGGGGGCCTCCTCGTAGTAGCGCCTTTGGATCTCCTTCGCCTCGTGGTCCCTCACTACGGACTCCAGCTCCTCCTCCATCTGTACGGCTTCCCATTGTGCTTTCTCCTCAGCAGCTTGTCTGCGAAACTCATCTTGTTCGCGCTCGTATCTTTCTGCCTCCTCGTGCGGGTCTGGCCTGTCGGGGCTCCTGGACCTGTCACGCTCTATGAGGGGGGCATCGCCTTCGTCGGTCTGGCGGGCTGCTGACCTGGCTGACCTGGTTGATGCTGGCCTCCGAGGCGAGGAGCTGCTCTGCCTGCGGCCCCTGTTGGCTGGGCGCTCCTCGGCTGCGCCAGTTTGGAGATTGGTCGCAACGGGGGGCTCCGCTGTGGCGGTCGCTGCCTCGGCTGCTCCTCTGGCTTCCTCGTACAGGTCAGCGGCCTCCTGGTAGTCGTCCATGGACTCTTGGGACGTTGGGAGGTGGCCCCCTTGGACGAGGTGATGAGCTGCCCTCTTGGTGAAGTCGTAGCCCTCCTGCCCGTATTGCCTCATCTCGGCGTGCAGGTTGACCATGGCCTTGCGTTCACGTTCCCTGCTGGCTGCAATGGCTTCCAGGCTCTGCATCCTCAGCTTTAGCTCCTCTGTCTCCGACGCGCCCTGCTGCTCCTTCTTTGCGATGGCGTCTAGCTCGGTGTGCAGCGTGCTGGAGCGCTGGGGGCTTTCTTGCAGCGCGAGGTGGATGGCCTCCTCCCTGCCCGTCCTCTGCTGGCTGGCGAAGTCTTCCATGGCGGAGGCCTCCTCCATGCTGGCGATCCTGAAGGTGAGGGCCTGGGCGAGCTCCTCCTCCAACGCCTGCTCCTGCACCTCTGCGTTGGACCTTTGCTCGCTCAGCTGCACCGCGTAGCTGCTCAGTTCCTGTCGCAGGCTCTCTGTGTGCAGCTGCAAGTCATGTGCGTTCGCCTCTTCTATCATGACTTGGCGGGTGAGACTCGACCTTATTCGCTCAGCACTGCCTTCGAGCTCTGCCCGCATTGCCTCCTTGTCCTTCAGGCTGGCCTTAGCGATCTCCTCCTCCTCTGCTCTAGTCCTTAGCAGGGCGAACTGCAATGCCTGCACCTCGTGCGGGATTTGCCGCTCCTTGTTGGCGCTTCTCAGCTCCGCTGCTTCATGGTATGCCACTTGTACTGCACGCTGCGCAGCGCCCGCCTCAAGCTTGGAGTGCTGCTGGAGCTCGTGTATGCGGGCTTCAGCTGCCTCGAGCTCGCTTTTGGTCTGCTTGAGCCGCTCCTGCTGCCGTGCTGCTGTCTGGACAATCCCTTGCAGCCTGGCCGCCTCTGCCGGCGGGGGGGCCCCTTTTCCCTTGGCATTGGCAACCACTTGGGCCTGGGCGATTGCCTGGACCCTGGCTGATTCGGCGGCAGCTTCAATCTCGAGGGCATGGTTCTTTTTGGCCTCCTGGAACTTCTCTTCCATGACCAGCTCCTGCCTGGCGAGCTGCTGCTTGAGAGTGCCCGCTGTAGCTGTCGCTTGGGCGCTCTCGTGCTGGGCCCGTCGCAGTGCCTCTTGCGCCTCGGCTCTTGCCCGCAGCAGGTCTTGGTAGACCCTGTCCTGGGGTTGCGGCTTCTCCCGGTGCTCCGCTCGAACTTGCTCAAGCTGCTCATGCAGGTGATTTGCCCGGTGGGTCGCAGCTTCGGCCTCTGCCTTGGCTCGACTGAAGGCTGTGTCATGGCTGATTATCCTGGCCTCCATCTGCGTCGCGAACTCGAGCTGCTCGGCTTGTTGCTTCTTGATCTCATGGCGGAGGGCCTTGTGTTGCTGCTGCTGCTGCTGCTGCTGCTGCTGGGCTGCGCTCTCCGCTGCGGTGATGCGCTGCAGCTGCTCTGACTCCTCCTTGAGTGCCAGCCTGAGTTTCGCCTGCTCGCCGTTGTGGCGGAGTGCTTGTTCTCGGGCGACCCTCCTGACTTCCGCCAGCTCGGCAGCAAACTCTTGCTCGGCTTCGGCATGGCGCTGCTGCTGGTGGGCCCGCTCCGCATTCGCCTTGGCCACCTGATCTGCGAAGCCTCTGGTTGCGCTGCCTGCCGAGCTGGCTCTTGAGCGTGGCGATCGCCCCACCACTCCCGCTGGCCAAGCTGGGACTCCGTCACCAGGTGCTTCGCTGTTCAGGCGCCTGTCGATCACGGCCTTGTGGAAGGCATCCCAGCTCGGTGCCAAGCCGAACCCGTCCGCGTCACAGTCGCCCTCGTCGTCCGCCGCGCCGCCGTCGGCGAGCACGGCCCGCACGTCGGCGATGTTGGACTCGAGCTGCCTCAACTCCTGCTGCTTGGCCTTGAGGTCGTCCCGCAGCTCGTTCGTCTTGGCCTCGAGGGCGATGACTTCAAGTTTGACGGCCTTGCGCCTCTTGCTGAGCACCTGCAGCTGGTCATTCGGCCTCCTCGTGACCAGCTTCTGATACTTGATGACCGCGATCTCCATCAACTGCTCCTTCGTGCTGTCCCCCGCGGCCTGCTTGGCAATGACCAGGTCGCCAAGCTTCCTCAGCCTCTGGTCGGCGGTGCTCAGAAACTTCTGGATGCCTGCACGGTCGGCCGGGGGCGCCTGCCACTTTGGGTGGGTGGTGGCCTCGTCCAGCGTGCAGGCCGCCACTGAGTCGATGACCTTTTGAGCTCGCTGGTCCGCTTTGCTGGAGCTGGCCTGGCCACCCTTGCCCGCCCTGGGCTGCTGCTGCTGCTGCCAGGGAGGCTGACTGGGCTGCTGCTGCTGCTGCTGCTGCCATTGGCGAGGGCTGGCCTGGCCAGAGCGTCGTGGCCGCGACGGCTCCCTGCGCCAGGGCGGGTCCTCACCTGCTGGCTCGGCGTGCCAGTGCTGCTCTCGCCAGCCAGCGCCATGCCACCTCTCCTGGCGCCATGGGGGCGCTGCTGGCGGTGCTGCTTCCTCCTGGGCCTGGCCCTTGCCGCTGCGGCCACCACTGCCTCTGCCCTTACCGTCACGGGCCATCGCTGGCTGGGCAGAGTGGTGGGCGGCCAGGCGCACGGCCGCTGCCCGCAGGCGGAGCAGGAGCCTGTCCTGGGCTCTCTGCTGCCGCTCGCGGCGGTGGGCAGCGCCCTCTGGACCTCCTCCTCGGCGATGTCGCGGCGTCCCGCCGCTGGGCCGCAGCGCGGCCGCGAGCGCCGCGGCCTGCGGCAGGGGACAGGGAGGCACGGGTGGCCCCCTGCCGCAGACTATGGCGCGCGGCGCGCGTGAGCCCGGCCTCGGGGGCTGGCCGATGCGCGATGCGCCCTGCCACCGCGATCGATCGGGCGGCAGGCGCCGACCGACCCCGATGGATCGATCGGGATCGGCTGGCCCGCAAGAGGCCAAATGGCTTTCTCCTCCTCCTCCTCCTCCTCCTGGGGGAGGAGGAGGAGGAGGAGGAGGAGGAGGAGGAGGAGGAGGAGGAGGACCGGCGCTGGGCCCCCCTGGCGGCGCCGCCAGCGCTGCCCTTGGTGCGCTCCGCGCCCCAGGGAGCGGGGTCCAGCGCCGATGCAGGACGTCCGCGCGGAGCTCCGACGGTTTTTGCAATTCGTCTGGATCTCCATGCCCAAGGATGAAAGGGAGGTGGAGCGCCCTCTTGGGAGTCCACCAGATTCTGATGATCATGATCATGATCATGATGGTGATGATGCTGATGATCATGATGATGATGATGATGATGATGATGATGATGATGATGATGATGATGACGATGCTGATGCTGATGCTGATGCTGATGCTGATGATGATGCTGATGGTGGTGGTGGTGGTGGTGATGCTGATTCTGATGATGATGATGATGATGATGCTGATGATGATGACCATGATCATGATCATGATGGTGGTGATGATGTTGAAGATCATGAGGATGATGATGATGCTGACGATGACGATGATGATGCCGATGATGATGCTGACGATGACGATGACGATGAGGATGATGCTTATGATTATGGTGATGATGCTGATGCTGATGATGATGATGATGATGATGATGGTGGTGGTGGTGGTGATGATGCTGATGATGATGCTGGTGCTGATGATGATGATTCTGATGATGATGATGATGATGATGATGATGATGATGATGATGCGGATGATGATGATGATGATGATGATGATGATGATGATGATGATGATGATGATGATGATGATGATGATGATGATGATGATGATGATGATGATGATGACGATGATGATGATGCTGATGATGATGATGCTGCTGCTGATGATGATGATGATGATGATGATGATGATGATGATGATGATGAGGAGCAGGAGGAGGAGGAGGAGGAGGAGGAGGAGGAGGAGGAGGAGGAGGAGTAGGGGGAGGAGGAGGGCAGGCGGAGGAGGGTGGGGGGCACGAGGCGGCGAGGACGCCGGGGGGAGGCGCGAGAGCAAGACGGCCACGGGCTCGACTTTCTACTGGCCAGACCCGGTGACGGCCCCGCAGGCCGCGCGCCGCTGCCCGCCCCTCGATGTGCATGTAGGTCCTCCTCCTCCACCTCCACCTCCATCTCCTCCTCCTGACGTTCTGCCAATGGGTCGTCCCGTCCTCCTCCTCCTCCTCCTCCTCCTCCTCCTCCCCTTCCGCCTCTTCCTCCTCCTCCTCGTCCTCCTCCTCCTCCTCTTCTAGAAAGGACCTCGCCCTCGAGCATCGAAGGAGTTGCGATCTGATCCTCTGCGGAGTGCGGTGGAAGGTTGGCAGAAGGCCGCGGCCCGTCGTTGTGCACATGCAGGTTCGTGTTCGACTCTCGGGGGACTTCTGCCCGGAAAGGGCGTGTGCCCAGGGTCTTCTTTCAGGATGGTAATTTTTCCCGGCCCTCAATTTTCGTAGGGACGGCGAATTGCGGGCGAATTATTTTCAAGATGAAGTGGCGAGGTCGCTTAGGGCCGGTGGGCCATTTTTTGGGAGGATGTCCCGAGCGAAACGCTCTTCGCGACGCTCGCCTGCTCTGTTGGCTTTCCACCCTGCGGAGCCGCCCTTGCGGCCTCCTTCCTGGGTTGGTATTTGCATGGCTGTGCATGCTCCCGTTGTCTGCGTTGAGCGTACAGCGCCACTGCAGCAACAATGCTTGGTGGTAGTTCTTATTTGCGGCATCACTAATCCTTCGCTGTGTTGGACCAGCGGGTCGGGAAGCAAACACTGTGTGTGTGTGTCTTCCTGCGCTTGGGGTTTCGGCGGGGTTGTTCAGAGATGCCCGTCTCTCTCTTGTTCTGTCTTGCACTATTTTTCTGAGTTGGATGCCGTTCCCCGTCTCCGCGTGCGTCAAGAAACGACTCATGATGAACAGCCGGGGCCCGGGCAAGGGGTCCAGTTCCCCAAGGGCCTGTGTCACAAAAGTGTACGGCGCCGCAGGAGAGGGTCAGGTGGTGATGATGATGCTTGAGTTTTCTTTGAGGACACTCAGGCGGCGCCGTTTTTTCACTGGGTGACTTTTCGCCCGGTTCTGGGCCCGGGGCCCGCAGACAGACGGGGTCGAGGGCAGCTCTCGTTGTGATTTTCCGCGATGTTGCGATCGCGGCGTCGGATCTCAAGGGAGGCAACTGTTCTGGGCGGCTTTTTGTTCGATGCCTCCAGGGGCCTCCAGCCCCGCGGTCCTAGAGTGAGGTGGGAGTTTCGCAGGCCCAACCAATCGAAGCGTATGTCTTCTCGAGTTCGGAGGCCCGTTTGCGATGTGTCGACGTGAAGGTTGCTTACCAGCGCCGTTTGTTGTGATGATTGGTTGCTGATATGGGAGGCCTCGCGGCATAGCGCATAGCACTGCCCGCCTCCCTTTGTGCAGCGGCCGCGTGCCAGAGGAACTAGGAACTCTCTCTCTCTCTCTCTCTTTAGGGGCCTCCGGATATCCCCGGGTGGATCTTCGGGTGGCCTCCAGGGGGATTTTCTGGAGGAACTTCAGGAGTGATGTCCCGAGGTCGCGCATGCATGCCCCGATGTCCAGGCCTTCAAGGCCTGGACATCGGGGCATGCATGCGCGACCTCGGGACATCAAGGCCTTTAAGGCCTGGACATCGGGACAAGGCCGCCTTGGGAAATAGTTACGACGGGAACTTCCGCCCTGTACGGGGCCCCGTGATTCCCACATCGATCTTGCTCCGTCTATCCCGCATAAGCCTGGGGTCAGCAGGCTCGATCGCATTTGTTTCGTGAAGTTGTGATTTCGTGCCGCGTCATGCGTGGCGTGTTGCGTCGAAGCTGGAGGGCGTGCATGCGTACCACGTTGTGTTAGCTCCAAGGTTGGCGGGCTCACGGCGACGGCTTGCCTGCGAGTCGTCGCTCGGCTAAGCGCAGCTCATGTCAGCTTCGCTTATCGGCTCCTAGCTTGTACCTGATTTGGCGTAGGTTTGCCCCGTTGAACCTCGTACTATGCCACAGTGCGTGCGCTGTGCCTGTATGCTCTTCGCTCAATCCAGCTCTCGCAAGCGCCTGCAACCGAGGTCGAGCAACAGTCCAAACCACCTCTGTTTGTTTTTCCCAACCATCCTGTGGTGTTGGGTCCTCGTTTTGAAGAGACGTCGCCCCGCGTTCCTTCCTTCCCGCTGCCCCCTCCCTCCTCCCATCTTCATCATCATCGTCATCATCCCCATCATCGTCATCGTCATCATCATCTGTCGTCATCATCATTATCACCACCCATGTCGGCACACCCCTCACACGTTTCGTGGCCCCATAGGGAGCTCCACCGAAGACCCCAGTGGCTGCGTTAGCATGCCTCCCCACCACCCATTTCGGCACACCCCTCACACGTTTCGTGGCCCCATAGGGGCTCCACCGAAGGCCCCAGTGGGTGTGCCCGCATGCGTCCCGCACACCCATTTCGGCACACCCCTCACACGTTTCGTGGCCCCATAGGGAGCTCCACCAATGGTCCCAGTGGGTGTGCCCGCATGCGTCCCGCACACCCATTTCGGCACACCCCTCACACGTTTCGTGGCCCCATAGGGTGCTCCACCGAAGGTCCCAGTGGGTGTGCCCGCATGCGTCCCGCACACCCATTTTGGCACACCCTTCACACTATTCGTGGCCCCATAGGGAACTCCACCGAAGGTCCCAGTGGGTGTGCCCGCATGCGTCCCGCACACACATGTCGTCCCACCCCTCACACGTTTCGTGGCCCCATAGGGAGCTCCACCGAAGGTCTCAGTGGTGTGCCCGCATGCGTCCCGCACACCCATTCCGGCACATCCCTCACACGTTTCGTGGCCCCATAGGGAGCTCCACCGAAGGTCCCCGTGGTGTGCCCGCATGCGTCCCGCACACCCATTCGGCCCACCCTCACCCACGTTCGTGGAGGCCATAGGGAGCTACAACGGAAAAGGGGTCCCAGTGGGGGTGCCCGCGCATGCGCGTCCGCTACACCCATTGCGGCACAACCCCTCATACGTTTTCGTGGCGTGGACCCATAAGGGAGCTCACGAAAGGTCCAGTGGGTGTGGCCGCATTTGCGGTTTCACGCACACCCATCTCCGGCCCATCCCCACACTTTTCGTGGCCCATAGCGAGGCTCCAACCGCAAAGGTTCCAGGGTGTGCCCAGCAATGCGCCCGCACACACATGTCGTCACACCCCTCACACGTTTCGTGGCCCCATAGGGAGCTCCACCGAAGGTCTCAGTGGGTGTGCCCGCATGCGTCCCGCACACCCATTCCGGCACATCCCTCACACGTTTCGTGGCCCCATAGGGAGCTCCACCGAAGGTCCCCGTGGCGCAGTCCACATGCGTCTCCTTTGCCCAGTACAGCGTTACGTGGCCCCATATGGAGCCCCACCGCAGGTCCCAGCCAGCCAGCTAGCTCTCTTTGCTCCGCGCAGCGGGCGACCCGCGCGCGTCGCTGGGACTCCTCCGGGGCGACCTGCGCGCGTCGCGGGGGCTCCGTGCTGTGTTCCGCCCAGCGCCTCGCTCGCCCGTCGTCGCTCTGCCCAGCGGCAAGAGCCTTGCCCGCTATCAGCCAGCCAGCTAGCTCTCTTCGCTCCGCGCAGTGGACGACCCGCGCGCGTCGCTGGGACCCCTCCGGGGTGACCTGCGCGCGTCGCGGGGGCTCCGCGCTGCGCTGCTCCCGCAGCCTTGGACTTTTGAGTGCGCGGGCAAAGAGGGAGTAAAGGAAGGGGAGGAAGCGGGCGCGATCCTCGCGGGGGGGCGCGCCGACATTGGCGTCGCGGCGCGCGGGCGATGCCGTCGGGGAGTCCCGGGGAAGCTCCTTGCGGCGGCCACGCCCAGCGTCACGAGTATTCAGAGGCAGTCGTTGTCAAACTAATGGCATTCATACACATTTGCACCACGCTTTGTCATATTCGCATTCATGCACGTAGACTCGCTCGCACGCAGATCATTCACAGTCAGACGCACGCGCGCAGATTCACCCGCGCTCAGTCTCCCTACGTACTCAGATCAATCGTTTTCGTTCGCTTTGTGTACCACGCCACTCATGTCGGCACGCCCCTAGCACGGTTCGTTGCCTCATAGGGATCGCCACCGAAAAAATGAATCACTATTGCGGTACTCGCACCTGCATATGGTTGGGTCCCTCGTCAGGCTAATTTTCCTCGGCGTCTTGCGCTGCCTCCAGCTGCGTCAGCTGCTTCTGGGCATGCGACGGCACACTCTCCGTAGACGGGCTAACGGCGATGTAGGTAACGGCGATGTAGGTTTCGGTAGTGTGGGAACGCGTGGCTCGCGCTTTCCTACAATTCGCTGTGTCGTGTTCGCTCGATCCGTTCGCAGATAGGAGATGTAGGAAATTGTGGTGCGCGATTTTCTACGATTTAGTTCCCCACATCACCGTTGAGCAGCATCGCTGTTAGCCCGCCCTTGGACTCTTCCCCCGATCCCATCACTCCGGCGGCCGCCCCTCGCCCCCCCCCCCTCCCCCCTATTTCATGCTGCCACGGCCGTGGCAGCGGCCCGCGGGTGGAGAAGAGGCCATGCCAGACCCTCGACCCCGGACATCGCTGTGCCGAACGCAAGGGACCCGAAGAGGCCCCCAAGAACCACTCAAGAGGCCTACAAGAACCACTCACATCTGCTGCATGTAGCTGGTCTCGGGGGATAGGGAAAAGGGGGGTTACGAAATCTGCTGCATGTAGCTGGTCTCGGGGGATAGGGAAAGGGGGGGGATAGGGAAAGGGGGGGGGGATGGGGAAAGGGGGGGGTTACGAGATGCGAACCCTGCCCCTGCCTCCCACGATCTCTGAGGGGAGGGTGGGGTTCACTTCGTCCGGGAGCTCCCGAGCAAAGTGAACCCACCCTTATTTTTTTTTTTTTTCTTTTTTTTTTTTCTTTTCTTATTTTGTCTCCTTTTTCTTTTTTTCTCTTTTATTTTTTTTTTTTTTATTTTCTTTTTTTTCTCTTCATTTTTTTTTTTCTAATTTCTTTTTTTTCATTTTGTTTTTTGTTTTCCCCCTTCAGAAATCGTGGGGGGTAGGGGTAGGGTTCGCATCTGGCCCCCTATCTGTTGCATGTAGCTGGTCTCGGCCCCGCCGAGGGGCCCATTCCTCGATGCATGGCTGGCTCCGGCGCCGGGAGGCGCTGGGAAAAGCGGCTACGTGAGCTGATTCTCAAACGCCCCCTTTCCTATCCCCCCTTTCGCCCGGCCCGGATATTCGTCGTCGGGGCCTCCTGTCCTGCACGTGGACCGCGCCTGTCTCGCCTGTCTTGCAGCGCCGGCACCTCGCCGGCCTCTGGGGCCGAAGATCGCCCGTCGACCTCTTATCCAGGTTTTGCAGCGGCCGGCAGGTCTGGCGGCCCCCCGGGGTCCGGGCTGCGTGTTTGTCAGGAGGGGGGAACAAAACACATGCAGACACAGTGAATCGTCGATTCCCACGGGAATATGGGAAGAGATGGGAAGTGTGGGGGGGGGGAAGACGAATTTCCCAAGAACATGGAAAAAGGTGGGGGTGTACTTATTTGTGTGTCCCTGGGCCCCGTCAGTTTGAGCACATTATGGAACAGGTGGACAACCGCACGGCGTTTTCAACAGAGGCATCGCGCAAGCAACTGCTGCGTCCTCGGGTGCGGCGGGCAGGCCGAAGACAGTCTCGGACACTACTCCATTGCCCGTCCGTCAAGTTCGTGGCGCTTGCGTGCCTTCGGATCCCTGGTTTTGGGAAGGAGTCTTTTCTGCTGGCCACTCCATTCGCGAACGACGAGGACTTGATCTGCACTGCGGTTTTGATATATGCCGCCTACTGCGCCACCAACGCCATCCGCGCGCAGGGCAGAGTCGCAGTGCAGAGTCACCCTGGAGCTATATAGCGCGAGATGCGGTGGAGCAGCATTGCCAGAACGGTGTCTGCGGACATTCGTCCAGCGCCAGCGTGATCGATTCCGGATGGGTCGGCCACACAGCGCGTCGTCGACGCTGTGAGTAGGTGCGGCTTGCGTGGTATAGTTTGTATTTTATATCTTTCATCTCTTTGCCTCCTTTGATGCGACCGTACATGCTAGTTCGTTAGATTGTTTATGCAGCACTCTGGGGCGGGGGGGCCCTCGTTGACAACCGTGCCCGGTTGGAGCGCAGGCTTGGGCGCGCCCAGGTCCCCACCGCGCGCGGCGGTGGGCTTGCGGCTCCTTGTGAGCACCGCTCTTGCTTCGCTTTCTCTCCTCCTCCTCCTCCTCCCCCTCCCCCTCCTCCTCCTCCTCCCCCTCCTCCTCCTGCTCCTCCTCCTAACTCCTCCTCCTCCTCCTCCTCCTCCTCCCCCTCCTCCTCCTCCTCCTCCTCCTCCTCCTCCTCCTCCTCCTCCTCCTCCTCCTCCTCCTCCTCCCCCTCCTCCGTGGCCGGCGTTTCCGGCCGCGGCCGCTTAGCTAGCGACCCAGTTTCGCTCTCCGTTTCCTGTGGCCTGCGGCCAGCGCAGGGGGATTGGGATACAGTCGGGGCGTTGACCTAAGGAACCCTAAATAAGGAACGAGGCCCCTTTTTTCCATAAGTTAACTTTTATTTCCTATGGAAAACCTCAGGAAAACCCGAGGCAAGCTGCGAAACCCTTAAGGAACGCGGAGCCCCTCCCCAACGAAAAGGGTTCCTTCTTCAGGACCCCGACTGTATACGTTACTATTAGCGTGATCGGTCTCTCTCTCTCTCTCTCTCAGGCCACAGTTCGCTTCATGAGTATGCCTATCGCAGATCGGCTCTTGGGGTGCTCCTGGTTTGCCTGGCGAGTCTTTGAGTCGCACGGTGGCTGAGGTTGTGTAAATAGTATACCTGTCATTTGCTTGAGGTGAAGTATGTTTCATTTTGATCTAAGCCAAGGGGCTACTACAGTAGAGGCAAAACGCGTCTCGATAGGAACTGGGTTCTGGAGGATCAAAGAAAACATGGACCGCGACTGTCCTGGGCCCAGCATCGGTGCAGATGCCCCCCTGGCGAGGCTAAGGGGGCGTGTGGACCGAGCCTTGGCTCAGGATTGCTTTGGCCAGGATCGATGTAGGCGTACGGTCGGTTCGCGTCGTGACGTCCAGCGGCGACCAGCGGTGACCCCGCTGCCGCCGTTCTGCGGTTCTGCGTTGAACGCCGGCGACCCAGAGTCGGTCGACGTTGAACGATCCGACGTTTCGGAAACGGCCGATCGTTCAAGGTTGAACGATCCCAGCGGTGTCAGGAACCAACACGGGGGTCGACACGACGCGAACCTGCCGTAGGGGTACGGTTGGCGTCTCGCCCCCCCCCCCCCCCGCGTGTCGGAATGGCCCGAATAGTTGTGTCCTTACGTCTTGGAAGCCGTTGGGCCAGGTCTCACAGGGTCAGATCTCGCCCAAGACGAACACATGCGGGAAGAGGCGGAGGCGGAGGAGGAGGAGGAGGCGGAGGAGGAGGCGGAGGAGGAGGAAGAGGAGGCGGAGGAGGAGGCGGAGGCGGAGGAGGAGGGGGAGGAGGCGGAGGAGGAGGCGGAGGAGGAGGAGGAGGAGAAGGAGGAGGAGACAGGGCCAGACCTCGCCCAAGACGAACACGTCTGGAGAGAGCGCCCTCCGGATGCCCCGCCTGCCGCAGAGGCGGACGCTTCTTCCCAGCCGGACGCGCGGTCGAGTGCGCCGGCCGTGGGGGGGTGCCTGGCGTTCTGACGCGCACGGAGGCAGGTACTCGGAACCACCGTGCCGCCCCCCCCTCCTCCTCCTCCTCTCTTCCTCCTCCTCCTCCTCCTGTCCTCCTCCTCCTCCTGACTCCTCCTCATCCTCCTCCTCCTCCCCTCTCTCCTCCTCCTCTTCCTCTCTCCCCTCCTCCTCCTCCTCCTCCCTCCTCCCTTCCCCTCCTTCTCCTCCTCATCAGCCTCCTCCTCCATCCTCCTCCCTTCCTCCCCTCCCTCCCCCTCCTTCCCTCCTCCCTCCTCCCTCCTCCTCCTCCCTCCTCCCTCTCCCCTCCCCCTCCTCCCCTCCTCCCTCCTCCCTCTCCCTCCTCCTCCTCCCTCCTTCCTCCTTCCTCCTTCCTCCTTCCTCATTCCGTCCTCCCCTCCTAATCCCTCCCCCTCCTCTCCTCCTCCTCCTCATCCTCCTCCTCCTTCCTCCTCCCCTCCTATCCTCCTTCCCCTCCTCCCTCCTCCCTCCTCCTCCTCCCTCTCCCTCCGCCTACCTCCCTCCTCCCTCCTCCCCTCCTCCCTGTTCCTCCCTCCTCCCTCCTCCCTCCTCCTCCTCCGCTTCCTCATTTTCCCCTTCCTCCTTCCTCCTTCCTTCTCCTTCCTCCTACTCCCTCCCCCTCCATCCTCCCCTCCTCCTCCTCCTCCTCCTCCTCCTCCTCCTTCTCATCATCATTCTCGTCATCATCGTCATCCTAGTAGTAGCAAGTTTCATACTCCCCGTCGTCGTCGTTATCATGACCAGCAGCACCAGCATCATCACAGTACTCATAGTCATTATCAGCACCACTATCATCATTACCATAATCATCATCGTTGTCGTCGTCATCATCATCACCATCATCACCGCCATCATCATCAGCATCATCATCATCGCCATCGCCATCACCATCAACATCACCATCTCCATCGCCATCGCCATAATCACCAGCATCATCATCATCATCATCATAACTTATCATTATACTTCTCATCATCATCACCATCATCATCACCACATTCATCGCCGCATTCATATTCATATTCACCACCATCATCATCGTCACCATCATCATCGTCATCATCACCACCATCAGCATTATCAGCATCATCATCGCCATCAACAACACGCGCTATGAGTGCAGCGCCTGCCGGGGCGCCACGTGGCGTTCAGTGGGCACGAGGGGTCAGAACAACCCCGGCTTTGAAGGCGTACCCTCCTGCTCTTCGCGTCTGGGGCTCTCCTTCGCCTGGGGTGTACCTCCATGGGGCCTTGGCCCCTCGGTATATCAGGAGGGAAGAAGCGCACACACACAGACACAAGTATGCGTCGATTCCCCAGAAAATATGGGAACATCTTGGAAGTGGGGGGGAAGACCAAAACCCAATCAATATGGGAAAATATGGGGAATCCTATCATTTGTGTCTATTTATGTGTGTGTCCCAAGGCCCCTTCAGCATAAGGGGTTTGTGCTCTTGCTCCGTGCTCCTGTTAGGATGTAACTCCTGGGAGGTGAAGCTCCGCATCGATGCTGGCATAGTTCGGGGGCGACCAAGAGAGGGGTGATGACTGGGGGGGCGGTGGACATCATGGCGGGGACCAAGATATCCCCCCGGATCTCATAGTGCCTCATACTATTTCAATGCGTCCCCGGCCCCCCCTGGGCCGCGCACGTGCCGCCGGCCACGATGTGCGCCCCCCCCCCCCCCCCCCCCACCCCCCCGCCCCTTGGATGCCCCCCTCTTGGACGCCTTCGAATATCATATCCGTGATCAAGAACTGGCCCAATCCAGCATACAGCTTAATGTGGCTGAGCCCCGGGGCGGAATTGGGCGGGGTCGGCTCAATGGCCCCTCAATCGGGCTCAGTGACCCCTACAGTGAGACCCATGCCAAGGAACACCCTGCTTGCCTACGGGGTTACCTGGGTTTCTTGGATTTCGATGCTATTGCCGTGGAGAGCGTGACGTTCCCACACCAAAAATCAACGGACTTCCTGGGGTCTGGGGATTGGGTTTCTTGTGGAAGGTTTGTCGCGGACTGGCCTCCACTGTGCTCGCTCTTGCGAAGGCCCCCCCCCAGGAGTTGCCTCCACACTCCTGTGGTCGTGCTCCGTCCGTGCCGCCATTCCACCCCGGCCCGCGGCGCCGCCCGGCCCGCCCCTCTCCGCCCCCGCGCTCCCGCCTCGCGAGGAGGGCGCGGCGCCCTACCAGCTGCGGGTGACGGACGCGGAGGCAGGCTCTCGAAGAGAAGAACAAAAACGTCATAAAAATAAACTTTTCGGCGCTCCGCGCGGATTTCTTGAATCCGCGCTGGGGCCCCCAGGCGGCGCCTCCGCCTCCAGCGCCGCCCCTGGCGCGCTCCGCGCGCCAGGGAGGGGGGGCCAGCGCAGATCCAAGAAATCCTCGCGGAGCGCCAAAAGTGTATGTTTCATGGCGTTTTTTCTTTTAGGCTCTCCGCTCGCCTGAAACTCATCACCCGCCAAACCACACCAACCCAACGCGAAGGCTTCAATTTGCCCTCCATTTCCAGTGTGGGGGGGCGGGGAACATCGAATAAAACACGTATGGAGCCCGTACCCCCCCCTCCCTTCCAACCCGAGACTCGGGTCTTCGGGTTGGGTTGGGGTTGTCTGGTAGGCAGTCAGAAGCGCTGTTGTTCCCCCTGCCCCATGATAGGGCTGTTTGTGATTCCCCACGCCTCCAGGCCTCCCAGACGGGGTCGGAGCAGATGGGGTCGGAGGATCGTGCCGCATCGCCGATGCGTCGGCGATGCGGCTCGGTGTGGGGCTCGATCTTCTCCGCGCGGGCGTCGCCGATGCACCGCCGACGTCGCCGACGCATCGCCGATGCATCGGCGTCGCGGCGCGATCCTCCGACCCCATCTACTCGGACCCCATCTAGGGGGCCTCGAAAGTTGGAGTTCTTGCTGTTAGTATGATGCCTCCACCTTCCTCTTTCCTCCCACCTCGTTCTTCCTCGCTCTCAGACTTCTCGCGCGAACTCAGGCGAACTCTGGCCCGCCTACCTCGCACACTCATACCAAGCTCAGCTTAGCCATAGTCAGGCCCGCTCATACACAGCTTAGTCATACCTAGACTTTCCCACACCAGTCGCTGATACTCCCGATCACTCACACTTAACCCACTCATGTTCAGACTCATCCGCAGACTCGCTCACACTCAGACTCACTTACACTTCGACTCACTCGTACTCAGACTCAGACTCGCACTCAGGCCAAGACTCACTCACGCTCCGAGAAGTCGCAGGACCGCCGTGATGCAGCGGGCGGTGGCATCTGGGCACCCGGAGGGGGAGCCGCCAGGGGGTTAGGACACGTGCTCGTCTGCGGCCGGCTCGCGGTGAAGCCTCGGGCGAGGTGCTCTGCGTGGAGTCGCCGGTTCTCTCGGTCTTCGAGAGTCCCGCGAGCACCGCGGTGTGGCAGGCGTGGCATGTGGGCACCCGACGGAGGGGCCGCCGGGGGGGCAGGTCGCGTGCCTGTTTGCTGCCGGCTTGTGGGGATGTCTCGGGCGAGGTGCTCGTTTGAAGTCCCCCGACTCCTCTGCTTCGAGTCCTGGGATCACCGCGGTGTAGCAGGCGCTGCACGTGGGCACCCGACGGGGGAGCCGCCAGGGAGTATGACACGTGCCCGTTTGCTGCCAGCTTGTGGGGATGCCTCGCGCGAGGTGCTCGTGTGGAGTCCCCGTCCCGTGATCACCGTGGTGCAACAGGCGTGGCACTTGGGCACCCGAATGTGGAGCCGCCAGGGAGGGTTACACTTAACCGTTCGCGGCCAGATTGCGGGGGTGTCTCTGGCGAGGCGCTCGGTTTGACCTGCGACTCCTCCTCCGCTGTGAGGGCCCCATGACCACGGCGATGTAGGGGGCATAGCATTTGGACGCCACAGGGGCGAGCCGCCAGAAGGGTGTGCACGGCCAGATTGTGGGACTGTCTCGAGCGAGGCGCTTTCCGTGCACCGCCAAGTCCTTTCCGTTCCAGAGCCCCATGGCCGCCGCGACGTAGGAGGCACTGCACCGGGACACCCCACGGGGAGCCGCCGGGGAGTGCTACACGGGCCCGTTCGCGGCCAGATGGCGGGGAGGTCTCGGGCGAGGTGCTTGTTTTGCACCTGCGTCTCCTCCCTTGTCAGAGCCCCATGATCACAGCGAGAGAAGGGCGGTCCCCGATTCAGGGTTGAAGGTTCCTTGGATGGCTAAACGGAAACACGCACCAGAGGACACCCAGTCATAACACGTTCAGGCAGCGCGCTCGTGGCGGGTGAGAACAACGGATGGATAACGTGGTTGCCTGTACTCTTTATTCTCTGCTTTTTACTTTCTCGTTTCTACTCTTCGTTCACTGCTCTTCAATCTCAACTCTGAGGCTCTCTTTTTTTCAACTGATCTCTTGCATGTGATCTCTACTCTCCAGCCTCTTAGCCTCCAGTCTCTACTTTCGTGCCCTGCATTCTATTCTCGCTCTAACATGTGCTCTCTGCTCTCAGCCTCCTGCATTCTGGGCACCATGCCCTCTGCTCCACCGTCTTTACTCTGTATGTCCTTCTGCATCTAGATGTGCGTATACTTCCTGCTCTGTGTTATGCTGTCTCTGCTTTCTCTACTCTTGTTCGTCTCTCTACTCTAGTTTGTCTCTCTACTCTTGTTCGTCTCTCTGCTTCCTACTCTTTCGGCTCTCTTTCTCTCTCTCTCTCTCTGTTCGCTGCTCGGGAAGCCCAGGAAGCCCGACGTCCATAGCGAATCGGCGGCACGCGTTGGCAAAGCACCGACAGGGCAGTACAGTGGGGGCCCATGCCACGAACCACCCTGCTTGCCTCCAGGGTGCCCTGGGTTTCTTGGGTTTCGACGATTTTGCTATGGAAAGCGCGACTTTCCCGCACCAAAATACCACTGGACGTCCTGGGGTCTCAGGGTTTGGTTTCTCGTGGGATGTTTCTTGTGGACTGACCTCCACTGTGCTGGGAGCCCAGGATCCAGAAACCTGGACCGCCCACCGAAACCAGTGCAGCATTTTCGCGCAAGATCGTTCCACACTACAGTCTTCGTGATGGTCCCCTTCCAGCCCACAAAGAACAGTCAGGATGCAATTCCTGGGAAGTTACGTTCAGCATCGGCGTTGGCATGCCTGTGGTCGAAAACCAGCCTAGTCGGGCATATTGCCGCTGAGTTCCGCTGAATCCCGCTGAATCTGGCTTAATCCAGCTCAACCCAGACTTCACCTGGGCTGATCCGACTCAGTGGCCCTTGAATCGAGCTGAAATAGCCCTTACTCGTCCTCACGGAGCTCTCACAGCAGTTGCCTCTGAAGAATCAGAGAAATGCAGAATTAAAAGCTCTGCGGAGGCCTCTTTTCGTTGGTTTTGAATGTGCAGTTTACGAACATGTGGTCGGATTCAGTCGAAGAAGACAGAATGGCCTAAGCATAAAGTTTTCTCTTAAGAATCGGAGAAAATGAAGAATGAACAGCTCCACGGAGGCCTTTTTCATGCAGGCGCTGATCGGGGAAGCACAAGGTCGATGGCCAGATACGGGGCCATCTCCCCCGCCTCCCTGCAGCCGTTTTGGCCCTGGCCTTCTTCTCTGGCCCTTTTTTTCCCGGCCGCCTGGACACGCCTCCTGGCGGTCCGCTGCTCTCGGGAGCGCCCCAGAGGGGGGTCATGACTAGGGGGGGTGGATCTCATGGCATGGGCCATGATCTTTCCTCACATTTCATGGCGCCTCATCTCATCTCATTACGTTCCCCCTGGGCCGCGCACATGCCGCCAGCCACGATTTGAGCCCCCCCCCCTCCTGGACGCCCCCCTCTTGGCCGCCCCCGCTGCTCGCGGTCGCACATCTCGAGGAGAGCAGCGACCTGCACAGACGCATAAGCTCGCGGAGGTCGCGCGGATGTTTCTCGGATCGGCTCGGGGCCCCCGTGGCTTTAAGTCGGGCATGTACAGGAAGAGTAGTCAAAAATTGTAAAAAATAGCCTGGGGACGATTTTTCGATTATTTTTGACTCTTATCGAGTGTTTTTTTTTGAGTATTTCAAATTTTTCGTCCACAGCCCGCCTGTAGGGGGACATGCCCGACCTGACCCTGGCGGCGCCTCCCCGCGCGCCAGGGAGGGGTTCGGCGCGGATTCAAGAACAGTCCCCGCGGGCCCTCAGATGCTTGTGTGTTTGTGCAGTTCTTGTTCTCCGATCTCCGCAGTCCACTTCTCGCGGTCGTGAGTCATGGGTGCCACCCTCGCCAAGGTGTGGCAGCGTTTTGCGGGCCAGCAGGAGATGCGCATCCTGATGCTGGGCCTGGACGCGGCGGGCAAGACGACGGTCCTCTACAAGCTGAGGCTGGGGGAGGTGGTGACGACGGTCCCGACCCTGGGCTTCAACGTCGAGAGCGTGGAGTACAGGCGAGGGGAGCGAAACACACACACACACCCATATCCTCGCACTCCTCCCCCTCTTCCCGAGCTCCCCCTTCCGAGATGGACGATGGATGAGAGGGGGAAGCGCGTCTTGCTTATGCCTTGTCTTCAAGCAGGAACATCAGCTTCACGGTGTGGGACGTTGGCGGGCAAGACAAGATCCGCAGGCTTTGGCGCCACTATTACAGCGGCACGCAGGGCCTTATCTTCGTGGTGGACAGCAGCGATGGCGAGCGTGCGGGCGATGCCCGGGAGGAGCTTCTGAGTGTGCTCGGGGAGGAGGAGATGCGACATGCCGCTGTGCTGGTCCTGGCTAACAAGCAAGACCTGCCCCACGCCATGCCCGCGGCAGAGGTGGCAGAGAAGCTCGGTCTCCCAGGCATGCGCAACCACAAGTGGTTCATCCAGTCTACCTGCGCTACCTCAGGAGACGGCCTGTACGAGGGCCTCGACTGGCTGTCGCGCGCTGTGCCGTCTCGACAATGAAGGCATAGACTGGCTGTCGCGCACTGTGGCGTCGCGACTGTACTGTCGCCGTTCCTGGAGGGTGAGCGAGGGGAGGGCCCGAAGAAGGAGCCATTCCATAAACATACAACTTTCAGAGCTCCGCGCAGATCTCTTGGATCGGCTCTGGGCCCCCCCGGCGGCGCCTCCGGAGCTGTGTCCTGCGCCGATCCAGGTAATCCGCGCGGAGTTTCGAACAATCTGTTTACGTCGTTTGATCTTATTCCTTGGTACAGTCGGGGCGCTGAACAAGGAACCCTTTTCGTTGGGGAGGGGCTCCGTGTTCCCTAATAATTGGTTTGTTTCGCAGTTTGCCGTAGGTTGTCTTCAGGTTTTCGATGGGGAACCGAAGTTTCACTTATGGAGAAACAGGGGCCTCGTTCCTTTTTTCGGGTCCCTAAGGTCGAGGCCCCGACGGTATTGGCGAGGGGAGGACGACCTCGGCAGTCAGTTTTTTTTTTTTTTTGTGCTTGTGCCCCTGGCGCGAGCCTGTGGCCTTTGAAGCTCCGCCCTGTGAGGTGGAGGGCGGCCCCAGAGCTCTGCGCCTCGGCCGCTGCGGGGTGGTCTGTGCAGTCTTCACACACAGAGTGGGAGGTGGCCACGGCGCGGTCGGCTCCAATTTTTTTTTCTCTCTTTCGGGGACGGACAGGACCCCCAACAGTGACACGTCGGTTCGTGAAGTGTCCGTTTTCGGTTCCCGCGAGGGCGCCGCGGCCGTCATTTCCCAGGCCTGCGCCCGCCAGGTTTGGACCTCAGGTCGTTTTCGCTAAACCACGTTGTGCTAAAGGGGGGTCTGTCCATCCCCGACTCTTGGGGCTCGGTGGCGCTGGCATGCGTGAGGATGCTGTACGTGCGCGTGCCAGCTTAGGGTAGCGAGCGGTGAACAAACGCCTCGTCCCCGCCGTCGGTGTCATCGCCGTCGTCGTCGTCCCTCTCCTTGCTCTCCTCCTCCTCTTCCTCGCCCTCACTGTCGTCTCTGTCATCGTCCCCGCCATCCCAATCTTCATGCGTCCCTCTCTTACTACCCTACCCCGTCTCCCTGTCGCCAGCGCACATGCAACATGCTCCGTCTCCAGGTGCACGTCGTCTCGACAAGCCGTTGCGGCTTTGACGATTACGCAGGCCCTGAGCCTTTTGGGTTGGCAGGGAGGTGTGGATGGGCTGGGCGCAGTCTCGAGCTCGAGATCGATGCCTGAAGCCTATCCTCGCCTTGCCCGCTCGCCCTCCTTCCCGCCCTCGGCTCCGCGGCGGGAGGAACGAGAGGCGCAGGCCTCCCGGGCTTGCAGCGCTGGCAGGGGCGTGGGGCGAGCACTCCAGG
Source organism: Prorocentrum cordatum (assembly GCA_963575745.1). Lineage (NCBI taxonomy): Eukaryota > Dinophyceae > Prorocentrales > Prorocentraceae > Prorocentrum > Prorocentrum cordatum. The sequence goes on from CAUYUJ010015845.1 coordinate 45,006, forward strand.
GATGCTTCTCTGAGGGAGGGCGAGGAAGGTGAGGAGCAGCTTTCCGTCGCCCTTTCGGAGTTGGGCTTTCGAGGACCGCGTGTTTCTTTCAGAGGCTTTTAGAGGCCCCTCCAGAGGATCCCAGAGGTATGGGGGTCATGCGTCGCGACGCGCGCTCGGGCGCGCGCGGCGCGGGCTGCGGCGGATAAGGACCGCTTTGCCCGCAGTGTCTCAAGGTGAGGAGCAGGATGAGTAGGAGAGGTCGTCGGACTTTGTTTTCGGGAGGGGTCGGGGTGGAGTGGAGTGCTTTTTTTTTTTTTTTTGTTGTCCCCCCTTTCGGTCTGTTTTTTTCGGGTGCATCTTGCGAACATGTGTTCGACTTCGGTCGAAGACGGCAAAAGGCATACACATACATTTTGGAGCTCGCGCGAACCTATTCGATCGGCGCTGGGCCCTTTGGCTGCGCCTCGGGCGCCGGCCCAGGCGCGCTCCGCGCGCCAGGGAGCGGGGGGGGCCCAGCGCGGATCCAAGGCATCTGCGCGGAGCTCCGACAGGTAGGTTTACGTATGCAGTTTTGCTTCTTCGAATGTGTACGACTAGAAGAGGGAGCAGGAGGAGGCATGTAGATTCCACAGGCTTGCCCCTATGGCCTACCCCTAGGCCTACCCCTAGGGCCTACCTTTAGGGCCTACCCCTAAGCCTACCCCTAGGGCCTACCCCAATGCCTACCCTAGGCCTACCTTAGGCCCTACCACTGGGGCCTACCCCTAGGCCTATCCTAGGCCTGTCACTAGGGCCTATCCCTAGGCCTACCCTAGGCCTACCCCTACTAGGGCCTACCTCGAGGCCTTCCCCCAGAGCTTACCCCTAGGTCTCACCCCTAGGCCTGCCCTGGGCCTACCCCTAGGCCCTCACTCTGGGCCGCCCCTGAGCTTACCCCTGGGGCTCACCCTTGGACCTACCCCTAGAGCCCGCCCCCAGGCCTTCCTCCCAGGGCCTGGCCCTAGGCCTACTCTTGGCTGATCCCTGGGGCCTACCCAGAGGCTCGCCCGAGAACTTT
>CAUYUJ010015845.1:48544-52946 GCA_963575745.1 Prorocentrum cordatum
TGGTGCCCGGCTGACCGCTCCCGGCGCCGGCGCCGGCGCCCCTCGCGCCGCAGGCGGGGCGCCCGCGCCGCCGCCGTCGCCGCCGCGCTGCGCGCGCGGCCCGCGCGCTGCCCGCGCGCGGCCCGCGCGCGGGCGCCTGGGCCGGGCGCCCGCCGCTCCGGGCGGCCCTCGGCGGCCCGCGGAGATCTCCAGAGGCTTTCGGCGGCCTGCCGCCGCCGCCCCGCCGCCGCCGCGCCGGAGCGCGCCCGAGCGCGCCCCGGCGCGCGAGGGCGCGGCGGCGGCGGTTCTCCGCGGGCCGCTGGAGAGCTCCGCGGGGCCTCGGAGGGGCCTCGTCGGCGGCCCTTCGGCGGCCTCGGGCAGCAGCGGGGGGCTCGATGGCCTCGTCGGCGCCGCCGCGCCGTGCGCGGGGGTGCGCCTCGGGCGTGCCGCGGGGTCCGCAGCCTCGGGTGTGCCTCGGATCCCTAAGGGCTGGTCGACTTCTCGCCAACCGACTTGTCGGGATCGAGGCAGATATATCCAGGTAAATGCAGATCAAACCAGGTCAATCCAGGTCAATCCAGGTAAATCGAGATCAATCCGGGTAAATCCAGGTAAATCCAGATATCTCCAGGGAAAGTTGGAGCAACTCGCGGCCGTTCCAGCGCGAGTCGAAGGACGGCAGAATCGTTAAGCCTTTAACGATCGGAGTGGCCTGGGGAAGTGCTGGGGTGATGCCCGACCCTCCGAGTCTCCGGGAGTTGCCCAAGGGAAGGGATGGAGGTGCGTCTTGAAGACGGGGGCCGACTTGGGGCTGTCGGCGGAAGAATAATGCAATCCTGAGCCTGATGACGATTACACTGAAGGCGTGGCCAAACTCATGTTCCCGTCTTTGCATTAGGAATAGAAGATACGGGTGGTTTGTCTTGGTGCATCTGCGAAACAGCTCCCCTATCCCTGATGTTCTGGGTCTCTTGACTCGGGCCCCCTTCCGGAGGGTTATGGGGTCTGTTGATTGCTACTCGATGGCGGCCCAGGGGTCCAGCGGTATTTGAAGAATCACGGTGGGCGGGTTTTCAAGGGTCTCGGCCTCGGGCGTCTCTTTCTGGACCCCAGGCCCATTTTATGCCGATTCGCTGCGAAAAGCCAGGCCCAGGGATGGGGCTGGGAGGGCTCCGAGAGGCCGAGGCCGTGTAGACGAACACTTCGGAGTCATGGGGACGGCTCGAAGACGAACGAGGCTCCGTGCCGTCCGCTGTTTCCTTCCACCATCTCCCTGATGCAGCCGCGCTGTCGTTTCGGCTCCGCCCGCGCCTGTCACCCTTCTCTTGTTCCTCGCTGCCTTCCTTTTCCTTTTCGAGCCCGTTGCTGGCCAGCGGACCGTTCAACGCGCGGGCTCGCGCAACACATCACGGCGCCATCTGTCACTTGAAGAGTGAGGGGTTTGGTACGTCACATGGCCATTTTCCATGCGACGACCATCGATCACTGTTGGGGTCACGCACAATGGCGGAGAGGAGGAGATACTCCTCCTCCTCCTCCTCCTCCTTCTCCTCCTCCCCCTCCTCCTCCTCCTCCTCCTCCTCCTCCTCCTCCTCCTCCTCCTCTTGCTTCTCCTCGGTGGTCTGCAGTGGCGGTGGCAGTCTGCGACGACGGCAGGGTGAGGCGTGAGGAAGCTTCCTTCCGTCCCCCTGTCGTGTTGTGGCGCTCATCGGAGGTTTCCTAGGTGGGCCCCCGCGGACGTGTGGGTCTCAGGAAACGCATAGGAAACTCGTCCACGTCCTCTTCTTCTTCCCCCCCTCCTCCCTCCTCCTCCCTCCTCCTCCTCCTCCTCCTCCTCCTCCGCCTCCTCCTCCTCCTCCTCCTCCTCCTCCTCCCCTCCTCCTCCCCTCCCCTCCCCCTTCCCCTCCCCCCCCCTCCTCCCTCTCCCCCTCCTCCTCTCCTCCTCCTCCTCCTCCTCCTCCTCCCCTCATCCTCCTCCTCCTCCTCCTCCTCCTCCTCCTCCTCCTCCTCCCTCCTCCTCCTCCTCTCCTCCCCTCCCTCTTCCCCTCCCCCTTCCCCTCCCCTCCCCCTCCGCCTCCTCGCCTCCTCCTCCTCTCCTCCTCCTCTCCACCTCACTGCCTCCTCCTCCTCCTCCTCCTCCTCCTCCTCCTTCTCCTCCCCTCTCCTCCCTTCTCCTCCCTCCTCCTCCTCCTCCTCCTCCTCCTCCTCCTCTCCTCCTCCTCCTCCCCCTCCTCCTCCTCCTCCTCCCTCCTCCCTCCCCTCCTCCTCCTCCTCCTCCCTCCTCCCCTCCTCCTCCTCCTCCTCCTCCTCTCCCCTCCTCCTCCTCCTCCTCCTCCTCCTCCTCCTCCTCCTCCTCCTCTCCTCCTCCTCCCCCTCCTCCCCCTCCTCCCCCTCCCCCTCCTCCCCCTCGTCCACACCCTTTCCGCCCGAGGTGGGGCGAGGGCGCCCGGCGACGCCCCCGCTGCGGTGCCGCGCCGCCTCGCCTCGGGCGCCCTCGGCGCCGCCGGCCATCGGCCGCGGCGGCGCGCGAGGTCTCGGCCGCGGCGCGGCGCACCCGTGGCGGCGGGCGCGCCCGAGAGGGCCGCGGCTCCCCGGAGAAAAAGCAAATGTCGACACTGCTGCTCCGAGTTTCTTCGTCAGCGTCGGGGGGGCGTCATCCCCACCGACAGCCCCACATCGGCCCCCGTCGCGGGCAGCCACCGCGCGCCGGAGGCGCTCCGGCCCCCGTTGCGGCGCGACGACGAGGCGAGGTTGACCCCCGTCGGGGGGGTCCCCCCACGCTTATGAAGAAACCTGGAGTGCTCTTCCCTCGTCTTCGCCTCTTTTCGGGTCTCGGCGAGCAGGTTCCATGGTCGATCAGGTGCCAACAGGCCCGCAAGACCGCCGAGCTTCGGCTAGGACTGCGCAATATTGGCTCAGTGGTGCCCCATATTGAGGTTCTCGAGGGACCGAAAATCAGCGGAGGAACAGGTACCGATACCACCACCCTTGCCTCGTCTTCGCCTTTTGGGGCCTCTGTAGGGGCCCTCGTCGCCACGGCTGGATTCGCCTTGAAATCTTCGTCGGAACGCGCCTTGGGAGAGGTCCGGGGAGCGCAGCGGTATCGGTGTCTTTTGCCTCCCCCAGCGGCAGCCGCACCCGGCGCTCGGGCGGGCATCCGCGGCGGTGGGCGCACCCTGCAGACGCGGCGGAGGGCGCGAGGCGGTCGCGGTGCCGGCCCAGTGGAGGCCCATGCCAAGAAACAACCTGCTTGCCTCCAGGGTGCCCTGGGTTTCTTGGGTTTCGATGGTTTTGCGATGGACAGCGTGACGGTCCCACACCAAGACTCCATGGACGCCATGGGGTCTCAGGGTTGGGTTTCTTGTGGAAGGTTTCTTGTGGAAGGCCCCCTACTGTATTCGAGTGTTTGCCAGCGTGGACCCCAAGCAGGAAATCATTGTACGGAAGATTTATGCGCTTCGTGGTGTAAGCCAGCAGTTTGTGTGGCGTGAGCTGTTTGCTTTGCTGTAAGCTGTGCGATGTGAACTATGTGGCGTAACCCATGTGGTGTGAGCTGTGTGGTGAAAACTGTGTGGTGAAGACTAGGCGGTGCAAACTATGTGGTGCATGCTATTTGGTGGTGCAAGCTATGCGGTGCAAGCGATGTGGAGCAGGCTACGTGGTGCAAGCTAGGACCTCTTGGAGGCCTCTTGTGCCGTCTTGGGGGCCTCTTGAAGGCTTCGTGGGCCCTCCTGGGGGTCCTGTTTGGGGGCCTCTTTGGGGTCATGGGGGCCTTTGTGGCCCTCTTGAGGTCCTCTTGAGGCCATCTTGGGGCCCTCCTGAGGCCATCTTGAGGCGCAATCTTGAAGCCTTCTTGGGCCCTCTTGGGGGGCATCTTTGGAGACCTTGGGGGCATCTTGGGACCATCTTGGAGGCCATCTTGGCCGTCTTGGAGCCGATCTGGGGCCATCTTGGTCCGTCTTGGGATGCTGAGGTCTTTAGCGCGCCCTCTCGGGTGGCCAGCGGGATCGGCCGAGGGCCTTTGGCGGGCCGTGCAGCCATGTGGCACGACCGCAGGGGGCGGCGGATCGAAGACACCCACTGCGGATCACCGCCGCCTCCTGCCTTCTTGGAAACGCCCGTGCGGCCAAGCGTTGGGCCGAAGTCTGGCCAAGCTATTGAACCATGTGTTTTCCCAACCCGTTGTGGAGCCCCTCGGGGGGAACTTGGGAGAGAAAACGCAATGGAGGAGGATGAGAGAGATGAGACGATGATGATGATGATGCTGATGATGATGATGTTGATGATGATGATGCTGATGCTGATGCTGATGCTGATGATGATGCTGATGCTGATGATGATGAGGATGAGGATGATGATGATGATGATGATGATGATGATGGTGGTGGTGGTGGTGATGATGATGCTGCTGATGATGCTGATG
>CAUYUJ010015845.1:53046-252511 GCA_963575745.1 Prorocentrum cordatum
GCCGTCCTGGTCCTTCTTGCGATTGCCGCCGCCCTTGCCCTTTAGGCCGCCCTTGTCCTCCTGCTGCCGAGCCTCTTTCTTTTCTCGCTGCTCCTCTGGTTCTGGTCCAGCGGGTCGCTTCACCTTCCACGCCATCCTCTATCTCGCTCTCGTTGACGTCTGAGGATTGCCAAATAATAAACCGACCCCTTTTGACTGAAAGGGGTCGGTTTCTGCCGGCAAGGGCGGCGGCCTCGACCACCGACTCTTGTCCTGGGAGGTGCGTCCTCACGTGCTCCTGGAAGCTGTCGAAATCTTGAGCCACAAAGCTACAGACCCTGCAGGTAAGATCCTCTGGTAATTGAAGTTCGTGATTCCATTTAGATCTGTCTATGTAGCATTCGCCATATCTGAGGGCCGCCCGTCTTCCGTGGTCGAGAGCTCCGCTTCTGTCTACGAAACAGCTTCTGCACCACGGGCACTGGTTGGTGACTATTATTTTGCTCAAGAGGGGGGTGACTCCGTGTGCCTCTCGACGGTGCGCGATCAGCCCTGCTATGTTCTGGAATCGTTTCCCGCAAGTAACCATGCTGCCCCCTTCCTCCTTCATATGATCGCACCAGTAGGGTTTTGCGTACTGCTCCACCGTCTGCTCCTCCTCCCCCTCCGTGGTCTCCTCCACCTCCCCGTGCCTCTCGATGGCGTTCAAATACGACGGGTCTGTTTTCAGGAAAAGCTCGTTCTCAATGCTGCCCTGCCGTAGTAGACTGATGTCGTCGCTTCGCTCTCGGAACCACGTGGCAAACTCAGGGTCGACTGCCGCTAGCAGCTCCAGATCCTCTAAATACTGTTTGGCCCAGGGGGTCGAGTCGGCGCATATGTTGTAAGTAGGCGAGAGCCTGGGGACAGTGTCAATCCACGCTGTTCCAAAGACTGCCGAAACAACTGCGTGGTGGTCTTCAGGAAATCAGGCCCTATCTCAAGTAGTTGCGGATGCGCCTGACTCGTAGTTGTGTGGCATTGCGGGGTATCTTCCACGACTTAAATACAAACCTCGTCGTCCTGCATCTCCTTTCGCCCTGCTCCGTCTCCCAGCTCATCTCTCCCTTAGACAGCACCCTCAGAAACTTACCAAGCGTCTGGTCTATGATGTTGATGAACTTGTCTGGGATGACGAATGATGATAAACCACTAAGTGCCGCTTCAACTACAAAGGCCTGGAACATTGCCCGTCTAATACATTTAGCTGTAGTTGACGTCCAGAAACACCCGCACAGTCGCCATGCCTGTCGCGCTGCTTGACATCGGCGGAGGACCTCGCTCAACATCCCCTGCTCGCTAGGGAGATGGGGGCCCAGCACTCTCATCTCTCTCAAAGCCTGCCCATGGAGATCTTTAGAGCGTCTAAGTCTACGTGTAGTTTGATAGTGACCGCGCCCGCGAAGATAGAGCAGGTGATTGGTCTTGCTGGGGTTGAGCGTCCACTTACCTCTGGCCAAGTATTCTTCTAGTCTAGCTGTGCTCTCATTCAATATGTGCGTGGCCTGCTCCGCCGACGCTCCCTCTTCGATGACCGTGCTTTTTGTAATATCGTCCATGAATACACTGATCTGGTTGTCTATGAGGGGCTGGTCGGGGTCGCGGGGGTCGCTAGTAAGAAACCAACGATGCTCTCCGTGTTCTCTCTCTCCCTCTCTCCATCCCTTAACTTCCTTATTGTAGGTGTTAATGAAGTCCCGAGGGGCGGTCGTGAAGCCCATCTGTGATCCAGTAGTAGATCGTACGTCAATATTCCCATCAGCCGTTTGCATGTGCATCGTGGCCTGGCGGACTGTGGCGACGGCGAAGGGGACATCCTCTGGGCTGGCCTGTTCTTCTACCTGAACTTCGAGACGATGTCTGTCTGTGGCCGCAAAAGCGTTCGTGCAGTCGTAATTGCTCACTACTTAACTTTTACCATCTCACTCTGCTCTCCATTTGTTGCACATAATAGTGGTGATGATGCTCTCGCGGCTACGATGTGCAATGCCCCCATGAGCCCATGTAGGTGTCCATGCACCTGTGGCTCGAGTAGGGATCCCCGAGTGCCAAGCCATGGAGAATGCGTCGCAGCAGCGCATAATGCGCTGTCCTCCAATGTTGTGCTTTTCCGTTTGCTTTGTCACTCGAGAAGTTCAGGGACCTGTAGCTGTTGAGGGGCATAGCTTGGCAACGTCGTATATGTACTAAATAATCATGTAATACACGTTCGAAGACATAGGTGATGTCGCTCGCTGCAATAGTACCCAGCCCCGCTCTTTCTTCCCTCCTGAACTGTCCGAGGTCTCCCACCGGCGGCGCCTCGGGCTCGCGCGCAGCACCGTCAGGTAGGCGGGCACTAAGCCCCTCTCCCCAATTCCACCCCATCTTCTCTAACAGCCTCCTGCCCACCCTGTACGTGTACTCCGTGGTAAGCTTCTCCATCTCCTCCTCCTCCTCCTCCGTCCTTTCCGCAGCTCTTATCATCCTTCTCTCGGTCATTTCGCTCAGCTTATTCGGGGATTCGAGATTGACAGTGGGCTGTAGTAAAAGCCAGACAGTTTCTGTTGGAAGGCCCCAGCTGGGGTATGCGCGGCGCTTGGCCGCTCCCTTGCAGTAGCGCAGCATCGCCCGTCTGTCTAATTTGACCAGGTGGTGGAGATCAGCATCAGGGTGCACTAGCTCATAATCTTGTTCGCAATGTTACCGATAGTGACTGAGCTCTGCCTCCCAGTCGATGCGTACCCCTGCCAGACCTCCCTCCTTGGCCTCCTTCCCCAGCTCCTCCTCCCAGGTTTGGGTGTTCCAATTTGTTCTGGGGCTGTAATAGTAACGACGTTTAGGTCCTCTCCCATTGCCCTGGTAGATCACTCTGAGCTTGTGCATGTCCGAATAACGCTGTTCCACATATGCATTCCAGATCTGACCCGCTATATCTGCCCGTTTCTTCTTAAGATGCTGAGTACGAATCCGCTTCATACAGGCCGTGATCTCCTTCAAATCCTCACAGACCTCCTGGAACTCCGCCTCTCCCATTTCCTCCACTAACTTCTCCCTCATCTCCCTCCTCTTGTGCAGCAAATGCATACGATACTCACGCATGTGCTCATACAAATCGTCCACGTACAAGGGCTGCTCTGGAAATGTGCCCTGTAGCGCGTGCCGTACACATAGTCCAAAGATCCCCCAGTATGCGTCTGGAGACTTCTGCTGGAGTGCCTGCTGAAAGGTATCTTCGCCAATCTCAGCAATATTGCTGTCAATCTTCTCAAATAGCTCCGTGCGCTTGTACCCTTTCGTCAAACATTCCATGAGTGCACTCCTATCTGGCCGAGGCTCTCTGTCTCTGACGGGACGATGATGATAGAGGCTGATGTCTAGGTCCAGCCCAACTGGTAGGTGATCTCTGTGGCCTCGTGCCTTGATCGTCTGTAGCCTCTTGCCTGCGTTGCTGAGTGCAGCGCAGGCTCTAAGTTGGGCACGTGCGTTGACTGGGAAAGCTATGTGGTCGATACGGCTCTGTCCTCCTGTGGGTCCAAAGAATGTGTCGTCAACCTTGGTGCTCGTCGATGCTATGAGCAAGTGGTTGCGCTCGCAGAATTCCCTAAACTCCAGACCGTTCTGGTTTTCCAATCTGGGTCGGTGACTGCCCACACTAATACTTTTACAATGCTGGACGATCCCATCTCGATCTCGATAAAGACCAAAGTCAGAGTTGACGTCGCCCCCCACTATAATATTCGTGCGTACTCCCAACTTGTCTATATGTTCGTCTAGCCACCTAGTAATTTTACGAGCAATTTCACCATGTCTTTGGACAGAAACAGGCGCGAAGTAGACCGCGTAAATGGCCGTGTCGATATTCTTCGTTTGTATTCGGATTATTCCTACTCGTCCCTGCAGCTCCGAGGGGGGTCGCATCACCGTGTGGAGAGCTTGCGTGGGCAGGTTGCTCTTGACCAGAAAACTGACCCCGCATGCCGAGCTGGTAAGCCGACCTTTCTTATAGCCTACTTGCACACTCCAGTGATGGCCAAAGTGATGTTGTTGTGCTGGTTGGTCGGCTAAAGCTCGGTTGCCTGTACCTGATAAGATAACGATGTCCCAGTCTTCAAGTACTGTACTGATGTCAGTAATTCTATCATGGTACGAGGCATACATGGGGTTGTACGTGACGACGCGCATGTTGTGCGTGATACTCTCGTCGTACTGCGCGTGCCACACATGCCACCCCTCCCCTCCCCGCGGCCCTATGCCCTGCTGCAGCCCCGCTTCTGCATGCGGTGCTACTCTTCGGGCTCGCCTCGCGCGCCGATGTCCCTCCCTGCGCTGCGAAACGGCGGCTGAGGAGGAGGAGGAGGAGGAGGCGGAGGAGGAGGAGGAGGAGGAGGAGGAGGGGGAGGAGGGGGAGGAGGAGGAGGAGTAAGAAAATGAGGTGAGAGGATAATGACGGGGATGAGGATGCAGGAGGAGTGCAGCGGCCACGACGACAGGATTCAACCATCAAGGCCTTCGCGGGTTTTTAGCTCTTGGAGCCTATTGGAGGCCTTTTGGGCCATCGTGGTGCCTTCTCGGGGTCAGTTTGGATGCCTTTGCGGTTCTCTTAGGGCCTTCTTCGGCGGGCTGTCCTTTGACGATCCTGGGGGGGACCCATGGATTAGTGTTGCCCTTCTTGAGCCCGAAACGTCGTCTCATGGGGCCTTATTGGAACTTGGAATCCACTGCCCCTCTGTTCTGAGGCAGTTGTATAGGAGGGGGTACAGAGGACAGACTGTTTTCACAGCTTGGAGGAATTAGTGAGTTCAGTATGGGTCGGGCTTGAAGTGCCTCGAAGAAAGCGCGCGCACTCGAATCGCAAGTATATGGCTAAATGCGGACCGAGGACAGTTTGCTTCCCGTCGTCGTCCTCGCCCTTGCTCCGTCCCCCTCCTTTCTTCCCCCCCTGGATGCTGTCGAAAGCGTCCGCGGCTCCGGCGGGGGAGCGCCCCGCTTCCACCTCCCCCATTATTCCTCGTTCCTCGTTGCCTCCCTGCTCCACAGTCCGTCGTCCTACCTCGTCTTCCTTCTTTGTTTGAAGAAGGGAAGTGGTGTCCCTGGTGCCGCGTGCCCGCATCAGCGGTATACCGCCTTTTCGATACCTATACGACCACCCTTCGGGTGATAAGGAGGTCCGGGGGGGGGAGGAACCAACGTCTCACTCGATCGGTCTCACTATCGATCTCACCATCGATCTCAGTATCGGTCTCGCTCGATCGATCCCCCTCGATCGATCTTACAATCGATCTCGCTCGATCTATCTCACAATTGATCTGACAATCGATCTCACAATCGGTTTCACAATTGATCTCACAATCGATATCACCGTCGGTCTCCCTATCGATCTCACTATCGGTATCACAACCGCTCTCGCAATCAACGTCATCATCATCATCAACAACAACATCAACATCAACATCAACATCACCAACATCATCATAATCGGGGCACCGTCCTCATCATCAACAATTACATCATCATCATCACGGGCATCGACATCATCGGTCGGGACACCCTCATCATCATCATCATCAGCACCATCATCACGATCAACATCATCATCATCCGCAGCATCGGGACACAGTCATCGTCATCATCATCAGCAGCATCATCATCATCATCGAGACACCATCATGCTCACCATCGTTATCATCAGCATCATTATCATCATCGGGACACAATCATCATCATCTCATCTTCATCATCGACATCATCCTCATCAGCATCATCAACATCACCATCCGAATCATCATCGCCGTCATCATCGGGGCACCATCATCATCATGACCAACATCAGCATCAACAACATCATCATCAACATCATCAGCATCACCATTTCGACGCCATCATCATCAACATCATCATCATCACCATCAGAATAACCATCATCATTGGGACGCCATAATCATCATCAACCTCATCATCCTCAACATCAACATCATCATCGGGAAACAATCATAATCATCATCATCAACATCAACATCATCACATTCATCATCATCGGGACACCATCATCGTCATCATCATGATCATCAACAGAATCATCATGATCATCATCATCATCCCCATTATCGGAAACCATCATCATCATCAGTATAATCATCGTCATCATCATCATCGACATCAGCTTCATCATCATCATCTGGACACCATCATCATCATCATACATCATCATCATCATTATCGTCCCCATCATCATCATCATCATCATCGTCTGCATCACCATCATCATCATCATCAACGTTCTCATCATCATCAGCAACATCATCATCATCAACATAACCATCATCATCATCAGCATCTCATCACCATCATCATCATCATCATCATCATCATCATCATCATCATCATCGCGGGACACCGCGGGACACCGGCGGGGCACCGCGGGACACCGCGGGACACCGCGGGACACCGGCGGGACTCCGCGGGCCACCGGGCGCCCGGAAGGGAGTTATTTGGTCCGGCCGCGCCTCAGCCTCACGGGACTTTCGCGGGACACCGGCGGGACACCGCGCGCCACCGGCCGCCCGGGGGAGAATCAGTTGGTCCGGCCGCGCCTCAGCCACAGGAGACTTTCTCTCGCCCGCCCACGCAGCTTCGCCTCGCCCGCACGGCACGCACGAACACGAAACCGAAATCGATTTCCCGGTAGGGGGGCTTTCCGTTCCACTTCGATCTCACCCCGTCACCTCCGATCCGAGCACAGAGGCGCAACCAAACAGGGGATTGCCAATGCGAGCGTTCGGGACGCACTCCAAACGCGGGCGGCACGGCCGCCGAGCACAGTCGCATTGCTAACATGTAAATGTATAGGTGCCTGCGGCAAGGTCCGCCCCCTTGACTGTACAGCGGTCTGTCCGGCAACGCGTGGAGCTTTGATTGTTCAGAAGTCCATGATACGTGACACTTCTCGTGTTCTCGAATTGCTGCGCGGCCTCTTTGGGGGTCCTTCGAAGTCTTTTTGAGACGTCGTCGGGCCGCTGGGCATTTGCAGTTCCCTCAGGGGCGCCCCTGGCCGGGGAAGTGTGTATTTTAGTTGGGCGTGTCGACCTCGGTTCCGGGTTGGCAAGAGTCGGGGCGCCCTTGAAGTGGCAAGCGTTTACGTTTTAAACATACACATATCCAGGCGTGATATGTGTACGCAGCTGGTGTCTTCAACAGTGTATTTTCGTGTGCGGGTTCACTGTTTACACAGATCGTGGCGTGATCTGTGCACACAGATCTTGTTCCCATCTGTGTATTCGGAGTGTGCTCCTCGCGGGTGCTGGGCGGGAACTTTCACGTTTTTCTTCCGGCTGGTCCAGGGGGCGCGTCGTCCGCTGTCGAAGTGCACAGTTCGTGTCTCCAATTGCATATGTTGCGCGCCGCCCGCTCGAGTGGTCACTGGGTGGGAGTTTCTGCGGGTTTCCCGGCTGGTCCAGGAGGGGGCCATGGTCTGGGAGTGCAAGGGCGGGGGGGGTGAGGATGGTGGGCTGTGGGAGGGAAAGAGTTCGATAGGAGGTGTGGCGAAGTGGCCGGGGATGAATAGGACAGGACGAGAGGGGGAGGAAATGAGCCCAGGAGGAATATCATCATCGGTGTCAGCATCGCGGGGACGAGGGAGGCGAAAGGGGGCAGAAGGAGGGGGATGATTTGCACTAGGGCGTAGACAATGGGAGGGGTGCAAGCGTGTGGACGATGGTGGAACTTATTCAGCGGAAGAGGACGACGAGGAACGACATGAACTGGCATATGGGTGACTCTAACTACGTGGATGAGGGGCATGATTCAGATTCGGGGTATTCCGACGGGGTTGAGGAGGGTGGGCCCACAACGAAGGGATATTGGGGTGATGCGGGGGATGGGGCATGAAGGCGAGGCGGGCGCCAGCGAACGCTTCGCTGAACAGTGTTTTGCGTATCCGTGCAACCCTCCAAACACAGTGACTGGTTGCAGAACTTCATGATTGGGGTAGTCGTGCGCGGCGTGCTTCCAGGCCAAAAGCTCGAGCCCACGACGTTTTTTGGCGTCGCGTTGATGCCGCCCCGCTTTGCCAGACCGCATATGCACAGATAGGCAGAATCAGTGCTTCAACGTTTGTGTCACGCCCACAGTAACAGACCCACGTCGGAATCCACGTTGGAACCATTTGGAACATTTCTTCGGGCTATTCATGAGCAGTCTTGGAACCATCTTGAGGTCCAAGAAGCCTTTCGAGGCGAAACAGCGAGGCGAGAACACGAATGTGTCCCCCTCGGCTTTGGAAAGAGTTGGGCCTCTCGCGGGGTTGCTTCGCGACATCCGTTGCTACTCGGAACCGTCTCCGCACGGTCTTGACGCCTCTTGGGGGCATGATGGAGGCCATCTTGAACAACCTTGGGACTTCGTTAGTCATCATGGAGGCCATTTTGGATTATATTTGGGGGCCTCATGGTGCCTATTCGGCCGTATGCGACACTTCCTACCTGCGGCCCACCCATTCGATACCCAGGGGGGGGGAACCCGTCACCGAATAGAAGAAGGATATTGGAAGGCCGAACGCGTCAAACCACTTTTGAGCAGGGCCGTTGCCGACGTAGGGCCACAAGTGGGATTTGCCTTTTTTTTCAAGGAATTTTGCCCACCGCGTGTAGCTTCTCAGCCGAGCATGTGAATTCCATTGCTAACTATACTGAGGAGGTCACCCGGTCAACACGGGGCTGGATTCTGATAGCGAAGAAAGGCATTAACATAAACGGTCGGACGTTCTCGCAGATTTCTTTGGTCGGCATGGGACTCCCCTCCCCGCATCCGTGGTGTTGTCCCCTGCGCCGCCATGGGTGTGCCCCGCGCGCTGGGGAATGGGTGCGGGGGGGGGGTCCAGCGCGGACCTCCAAACGCTTAGTTTCATGAAGTCTGCTTTGCTCGTCTGGGACCGCGTGGTTGACACAAGCCTTCTCAATCGTTTTCTGAAGCCGTTTTGTAATTTTCTGGAACGGCCGCGGTATCCGACGCATTTCCCATCCAGTCCTCAGCGATCCACGATGGATTCCATTCCGACTGTGTCTGTCTATTATATTTGTCTTGAACGAAACGATGTTGCCGCTCTTCCGCGGGGAAAACATATTGATGCCGATTCCCTTCCCTGATTGGGTCTCCCGGGGTCCCTCGTCGCCATGGCTGGATTCGCTTCGGAATATTGATCAGGACGCAGCCGAGGAGAGGTCCGAGGAGTAGCGGTTCCGGTGTTTTTTGTGCCCCGAGCTCTTCCGTGGGGGCCCGAAATGTTTTCAACATGCTTTTTACACGTTAAAACCATGTTTAACGCATGTTTTAGACATCTGGAAATTATTTGGCAACATGCTTCCTCTCCATTGATCGTCCTCCACAATTCTAGAGTCGCCGGCCCTTGACTGGAGCTCTCACTCGATCCTTGGGCCCTGTTCTTCATCGCGATGTTTGTTCGAGCCGACAGAGGTCTGGGTTCCTAGTCCTCTGGGAGGGGCTCGATGTATACTCCAAGTCGTCTGGTCGGCCAAGGGTCTCGGCGTCTGGGCGCCCCAGCTTCCTAACCTGTGGGATGCTGGAGCGCTCATGCACCGAACTCCTCCGCCGAACTCGTTGGTTCCTCGGCCGACGTGGTGTGTACATCGAATAACTCTGACCCATATCCCCGACGTCATTTGTTTTTTTCTCACAGCGTGGACACCCTGAGGTCTCGGCTCCTTCCCCGGGGCCAGCTTTTATTCCCGAGTCGTTTTCTCGCGACTCGAAGGGGTCACGGGGCTTTGGTAGGATGCAATCATGGGCAGGTTGAATTCATAATCGACGCTGCCATATCCTTGGTCGAGAACGGGCCTAATCTGGCTTAGTCTCGTTGAATCTGGCTTACTAAACCTGGCTCAATCCAGCCAAATTTCTCGAATTTTGTTTAGCCAGATTTGGCATATTGGCCCCTTAATTTGGGGTAACCGCCCTCTGGCGTTCTTACGAGGAGGACCTCCCAGGTTGCTTAATCTGGCTTGACCTCCCAGGAGTTGCTCCCTCATCTCCTCTCGGGGACCCAAGAATATACACCACCACCACCACCACCACCCTCCCCCACCTCCCTCTCGCTGGAAAGAGGAGAGAGGAGGAATGGACGTGGTGGTGGTGCATATTATTTAGGCCCCCATCCTCTCCCCCCCTGCGAGGGCTGGGCCCCTGGGCGCCCCCCGGATTTGTGTGATCGTTAGGCGGGCGACCCGGCGGACGCGCCCGGGCCTCCGTGCGCACCCCCAACTGGCCGCTCGAGGTGCCGTGCCCCGGGGAGGTGCGCTCGGTGGAAGGCGGCGGTGCTCGGAAAAGGTCCGGGTGCCAGGGTGGGCTCGGCGAGAGGCCGCGGAGGGTTCCTCTCGGTACGATCGAAATGGTCTAGGCCTCCTAGGTGGGGTCGGAGTAGATGGGGTCGGAGGTTTGCGCCGCATCGCCGATGCATCGCCGATGCGGCTCGATGTGGAGCCCGATGTTCTCCACGTCGACGTCGACGATGCAGCGCCGACATCGCCAGTGCATTGCCGATGCGTCGCCGATGCATCGCCGATGTATCGTCGATGCGGCGCGATCCTCCGACCCCATCTATTCCGACCCCATCTAGGCGGCCTCTATGGTTACGAAACGAGTGAGTACGAAGACGGACAGCCGTATTCTGCCCATTTTGAACAGGACTCGTTGTTGGCGCGGCCGCGGACGTTTTCTGTTTAAGACAGGAAGCCGCTTGCCTACCAGCGGCCGCTGTCGGTGTTGGACACACTGGCATCGTGCCTATGTTTTCCGAACCCGTTCCGGGAGTCAACATACTCGGGGGGGGTCCCCATGAGATCCTGAGATCGTGGTGTCGAATTTGTTTCGCATCCAGCGATTTCGCCCAGAACTCGGGCCCTGGCAACGTTTGGAGACTAGGCAGGGGGGCTCATGGGGGGGGCGAATTTGCGTTCGAGGTTCCGAGGTTCAGTCGGCGGCGCGCCCAGGGGGGAATACAGAGGGGGCGGGCCTTCCCAGAAGGCTCAGAAGCTCAGGAGGCGTCGGGCCTCGTGAGAAGTTTGTGGAGCCTTCTCCGAAGACGCAGGCGGCTTCTCAGAAGGCTGGAGTGAAGTCGGGACCGTCCCTCTACAGGAGGAATCTTCCAAAATAGGCAAAGCATAGGCCGGGCACTGTTTTTTGAGCATTCTTCGGCCAGTTCTGAGCATTTTTTGATGTGTTTATTTTTCCTCCAAGATCTCCCTGTAGGGGGACACGCCCGACTCAAGGCTGGATGGGGATCCTGAGACGCCCCGCCGCCATCTCAGAGGGCCTGCTCTCCCGCACTTCCCCCCTCGGCGCGCCGCCGATTCGGGGTCCTCGAACGCAGCGGCGCCTTGCCAGGGGCGCTCCGTGGGTGCCCAGATCGAGCGGCCGCTGAAGAGCCGAGTTACGTCGGCGTCACCCCAGCATTCTTACAGTCGGGGCGCTGAAGAAGGAACCCTTTTCGTTGGGGAGGGGCTCGGTGTTCCTTGGTTGTTCCAAAGTTTGCCTCGGGTTTTCCTGGGGTCTTCCATGGGACATCGAGGTTGAACCTATGGGAAAAAGGGGCCTCGTTCCTTATTTAGGGTTCCTTAGGTCAACGCCCCGACTGTATACTATATGTGCGTGCGCGTCGGCCCTCCAGGGGCGACGCGCGCACCGAGAAGTCTTATAGTGTGTGCGTCGTGGCGGGCGCCTTCTGGCCACACCCCTCGGGAAACGATGTACTACAAGATGGGTGTACTGTATGTTCGGGTCAGACGCGCGCCTCCAAGGAGGACATATAGTATTAGTATGTCCCTGTGCGTCCCACCATGACCCGAAGGCCGCGGGGCAACGTTAGCGGGGTGCAGCCTCCAGGGGGAGCGCATCGACCCCCAGTCGCCCATTGATCGCCGATAGGGGCCCGATGGCCCACCCCGCCGAGGAGCGTGCGGTCGTGGGCCCATCGCAGATGCATCGCCGCTTCCCAGTCGATGGCCCCCCCTGAGCCAGACCTCCCCGATCGCTCCCCGCACAAAAGAAAATCGTGCCAGATGGTTCGTCGCAATTGGCATGCAGAGGACGCTCCTGGCTCCCGGATTTGTCGAGCAACGGCTCCAGGTTGAAGGTTCAGGGGCAGGGCCGAGAGTTCCGTGGGGACAAAACAGCCGACGGCGGATGTTTGCGTGGCTCTCTTTTTGTTGCCGTTGTTTCGCCTCGCCCTTTTTTGTTCTGTTTTGTCTGCTCTATTGCTCCAACTGCTGCTCCTGCTGCCAGTCACGCGACCATTATTTCATGCATTCCTGTTTGTGCATTTGCTGGTTGGTTTCCTCTCCCTCCTCTCCACCCGATCGCACCATCTCGTTTCCTCCTGACCCTCATGATTTGTACCTCGCCTCCCCCCGCCCTCCCTTCTTGTCCCTCATCTTGATGCTGCTCCCGATCCTCATCCCGAACATCCCAATCTTCATCCTTTCCTTCCTCTCTCCCTTTCTCCCCCTTCGTCCACACTTCGAGTTCACCCCTCCCCCCCCTTCCCACTTCTCCCTTCCCTACTCCGGGCGATCCGTATTCCTCCTCCTTCCGGGCAGCCTCCCCGTTGCTCTCTCCCTTGCCTAATCACCCCCACGCCTCCTCCTTTCTCCTCCGCTTCCTATTGTCCTTTCTACTCCCCTCCGCCGTCCCCTTTGCTTTCCTCCCGATCCTCCCGATCCTTCCTGCTAAGCTCTTCCCTATCCTCTTCCTGTTGCCTCTTCACACAACTTCATATGATAGTACACCCCTCTCTCCCCAGGTCCTGTTCGACTGGGGTTCGTTTTCTCCTTTATTGTGCTTCATTATACACATAATTGTTTACGTTAGCCAGCGTGGACTCCAGACATTATGTTTCGCGTGGTGCAATCTATCGTATGCAATCTATGTCGTGTTATCGATGCTGTGCACTATTTGCGGAGCCATCTATGTGATACATCATATTTGGTGCAAGCCATTCAAATATGTTGTCGCCAATGTATGTGTGGCAATCTATGTGATGCAATATCAGTGGTGCGCAATATATGTGGTGCGCAATCTAATTGTGCACTCTTTGTGGTGTAATATCGGTTGTGCCATCTATAGGTGCAATCTATTTGGCGTAATCTATGCTGTGCAATCCACTCTGCTGAACTTGAAGTCGTCATCTCCACTGCTCGCGCAAACATCCCACCCACCCACCCGCAACTTGGTTTGCAAAACCTGTTAAGACCGACTACGACGACACCGACGACAACGACTAGGACGACACCGACGACGTCTCCGACGACTTCGACGACGACAACGACGCCGACGACGACGAAGACGACGACGACGACGACGACGCCAACGAACGCGACGACGATGGAGGAGGAAGGACGACGACGGCGACAACGACGACACCGACGACAACGACGAGGGAAGAGGGAGGACGGCGACGACGCGAACGACGACGAAGGAGGAAGGACGGCGACTCCGACGACGACAACGACGAGGGAGGAGGGAAGACGACGACGACAACGGCGACGACGACGGCGACGAAATAGGAGGGACGACGACGAGACGCCGACGACGGATTACGACGACGACGTGGGAGGAGGAAGAAGGACGACCACGGTGACAACGACGACGGAAACGACCACGACGCCACAGAGGACGACGACGACGAACACGAGCAAAGACAGGACGACGTAGGCGACGAAAACGATTTGACGCGGGAGGAGGGAGGACGGCGACGACGACGACGCCGCAAGAGCGCGCGCGCACGCTTTTGTTGAAAATCCGTGTTGCGAAACCTTTGGTTTTCGTACGTTTTTTGGACGCACGATTTTGAAATCCTTCCGAAACCGATGGGTTTTGAAGGTGTTCGGCATACGTCCGCGACGACGCGCGCGTCTGCACTTCGTCCCATTTTTTGCAGAGGATTCTCGCGACGGCACACGCGCAAGGGCGTTCGACAGATTTCGACATGCGCGCGCGACGCCTGTTTGGTAGCATTTTATGAAAATCTTGAAAACCTATGGTTTCTTTGAGATTTCGCAAGAGCTCGCGCGGAAGCTTTTTTAGCAAATCAGCGTTGCGAAACCATGTGTTTTCTGTATGTTTTTGCGGAACCCGATTGCGAAACCCTTCCGGGACCGAAGGCTTGAAGGATTTCGGCATGCGCGCGCGACGACGCGCGCGTATGCTCTTCGTTCGTTTTTTTGCAGGGGATTCGCGAAAAAGTGCTATGCTAGAACAAAAAATGTCACCGCATAGTGTTTTTTTTTTTTTACAAAGGAACCTCAGGGGGGGGAACCCGGTTTGGCTGGGATGATATGCTTTCATATTTACGATGGGCGAGTGTGCAGAATATATATGAAATTATATTATCCCAGGGGGACGCGATAAGTCGGGGGGGGGGAGTCTATTGTCTTTTTAGAAAAGAGAATATATGTTGTGCGTTCTATGTTGTGTTACCGGCGTGGTGCAACCTGTGTTCGCGTAGAGCAATTGATGTGGTGCAGTCCATGTGGTGCCATCTATGTGGTGCAATTCACTTCGACTGTCTTGAAGCTGTCCTCGCCACTGCTCATGAAAACATCCCACCATCCCACCCGCAACTTGGTCGCAAGATGGCACTTGGCAACGACAGCGACGCCGACGATGACACTGACAACGACGACGACGACGCTGACGGCGACGACGACGACTACGACGACACCGACGACGATTCCGAAGACGACGACGACGACAACGACGACGACGACAAGGACAACGACGAAGACGATGACACCGACGCCGCCGACGACGACGATGACGACGCCGACGACAACGCCGACGACGCCGACGACGACGACGACGCCGACGCCGCCGACGACGACGACGACGCCGACGACAACGACGACGAAGACGAAGACGACGACGACGACCACGACCACGAAGACGACGTCGCCAACGAAGACGACGACGAGGGAGGATGGAGGACGACGACGGCGACAACGACGACAACGACGAGGGAGGAGGGAGGGCGGCGACGACGCGAACTACGAAGAAGGAGGGAGGACGGCGACGCCGACGACGACAACGACGAAGGAGGAGGGAAGACGACGACGACGACGGCGACGAAATAGGAGGGACGACGACGAGACGCCGACGACGGACGACGACGACGACGACAACGAGGGAGGAAAAAGGACGACCACGGTGACAACGACGACGGAAACGACGACGACGCCAATGAGGACGACGGCGACGAGGAAAGACAGACGACGACGAATGCGACGACGACGACGAGGGAGGTGGGAAGACGGCGACGACGACGACGCAAGAGCGTGCGCGCACGCTTTTGTTCAAAATTCGTGTTGCGTATCATGTGTTTGTGTATGTTGTTTGGACACTCGGGTTCGACATCCGTCCGAAACCGAAGGTTTTGGGAGGATTCCCGCATACGCGCGCGACGACTCGCGCGCGCGCACTTGTTCCAAGCGTTTGCAGAGGATTCGCGACGGCAAGCGCGCAAGGGCGTTCGAACGATTTCGACATGCGCGCGCGAAGCCCGTTTGGTAGCATTTTCTGAACATTTTGAAAAAAAAAAAGCGATGGTTTTCTCACAAGAGTGCGCGCGCACGCTTTTTTTGATGGAACATCCGGGGATGTCGGCATACGCGCGCGACGACGCGCGCGTGTGCTCTTTGTTTCATGTTTTGTCCAAGGGGTCCTTGCAAAGTTGTGATTTTTGATAAACGGGTGTGCGCGCAAATTTTTGTTCCAGAGGATGGCGGGGGGGGGGAGGCGATGCCAGTTTGGCTGGAGTAATATGAACTCACAGCTAGGATGGGGGATGGGCAGACTCATATGTAAATTGCAAGGCGGAAAGAAGGGGGAATCTTTACCCCCCCCCCCGGCGGGATGGAGGGTGGTAGACCGCATTTTTAAAAAAGAGAGCTGAACTTACTACCCTGCGCCGCGTTTGACCACCTCCACTGCTCGCGCAATCACCCCACCCACCCTCCCTCAACTTGGTTTGCAAAACCCATGCGGTGGCGATTGCGGTGAGTGCTTGACGTTGGCTGCCGCGCCAAACCAAGCGCGCGCGCAGCGGCCAGCTAGTTTGGCACGACCGACGCGGCCGGGGCGGCGCTCACCGCTTGGCGCATCCCAGCTGGCACTTCTGTGCGAGTCGGCGACTTGGGCGGGCGCGGTATCATGGCAACGCCGACAACGGTAGAAACGACGATGATCGTAGCGATGCTGGCGACGATGTTGACAACGACGACGGCGCGGTCAGTGCTGGCGCCGGTGGCGGTCGCGCCGACGACGATGACGGCGTCCTCGCGTCGGCGGTGAAGGTTTCGAGAAAAGTTCGGCAATTCGCGCGCGGCCGACGCGCGAGAGCGGCCCGCATAGCATTATTCGACGGTGGTCGTGACCCCCCCTGCACGCGCGCAAAGGCGCGCGAATGATGTCGGCATGCGGCGCCAGAGGCCCGTTTGGCAAAATTCCAGGAACGTGTTGAGGGACCTTTGTGGCTTTCTTGAGATTTATATATATATATATATATATATATATAATTTCTTTTTGTTATATATATAAACAGGAAAGAACAACTTGAAAATTGATGCTGCGAAATGTTGCGTTTTGGTATGTTCTTTGGGTACTCGGTTTCCGATGGATTCCAGCATGCGCGCGACGACGCGCGCAGAGGGCGCTCGAACGATGTCGGCACGCGCGCGCGAAGCCCGTTCGGTAGCATTCTATGAAGATGCTGAAAATACCGATGGTGTTCTCAAGAGTTCCGCAAAAGCGCGCGTGCGTTTTTTTGTTGTCCCCCCCCCCGAAGACCCGTGCTGCGCAACCTTGTGTCTTCATGCCTCTTGGACACTCGATTTTGAATT
Source organism: Prorocentrum cordatum (assembly GCA_963575745.1). NCBI lineage: Eukaryota > Dinophyceae > Prorocentrales > Prorocentraceae > Prorocentrum > Prorocentrum cordatum. The sequence continues at coordinate 69,948 of CAUYUJ010015845.1, forward strand.
CCTCGCGGAGCCGAAGGTTTTTGAAGAATTCCGCAAGCGCGCGCGACAGCGCGCGCGCGTGCACTTCGTCCAACTGTTTGGAAGGGATTCTTGAAAACTGATGATCGTTGCCGAACGACTGCGCGCGCAAAGTATTGTTTGCAGCGGGCGGCGGGGGGGGGCGGGCGTTAGCTCGGCTGGGATGGTGCGAGCTCATAGTTCGAATGGGCGATGCGACAAACTCGAATGTAAATTGCCGCGCGAAAAAGGGGGTCGATCATCCCGGGGCGTGGGGGGGGGGATGGTGTATTATTTTTCAGAGGGGGGCTTCATGTGCTTGCCGAACTTGAAGTTGTCAACTCCACTGCTCGCGCAATCATCCCACCCACCCACCCGCAACTTGGTTTGCAAAACCCATGCGGGACCGAGCACCGATATCGCTCCAGGGTCGTCTTGGAGCCCTCGGGGGCGTTTCAACAGCGCCCCAACAAGGCCGGAAAAGCAAGACGGCCGACGACGACGACGACGACGGCGGCGGCGACGACGACGACGCCGACGTCGACGACGAAGACGACGACGCCGACGCCGACGACGACGACGAAGACGACGACGACGTCGCCAACGAAGACGACGACGAGGGAAGAGGGAGGACGACGAGGGCGACAACGACAACAACGAAGACAACGACGACAACGAGGGAGGAGGGACGACGGCGACGACGCGAACGACGAAGACAACGCCGAGGGATGAGGGATGACGACGACGAGACAAAGACGACGACGACGACGACGACGACGACGGCGACGACATAGGAGGGACGACGACGAGACGCCGACGACGGACGACGACGACGACGACGAGGGAGGAGGGAATACGACGACGAGACGACGACGACAACGACGACGACGACGACGGCGACGAAATAGGAGGGACGACGACGAGACGCCGACGACGGACGACGACGACGACGACGACAACGAGGGAGGAGGAGGAAGGACGACCACGGCGACAACGACGACGGAAACGACCACGACGCCAAAAAGGACGACGACGACGAACACGAGGAAAGACACAGGACGACGTAGGCGACGACGACGACGACGACGCGGGAGGAGGGACGACGGCGACGACGACGACGACGACGCCGCAAGAGCGCGCGCACGCTTTTGTTGAAAATCTGTGTTGCGAAACCTTGTGTTTTTGTAGGTTTTTTGGACACGCGATTTTGAAATCCTTCCGAAGCCGATGGGTTTTGAAGGATTTCGGCGTACGCGCGCGACGACGCGCGCGTCTGCACTTCGGTCCATTGTTGTAGAGGGTTCTCGCGACGGCACACGCGCAAGGGCGTTCCTGTGTTTCTGTATGTGTTTTGAAAACTCGATTGCGAAATCCTTCCGGCACCGAAGATTTTTGAAGGATTTCGGCATGCGCGCGCGACGACGCGCGCGTGTGCATTTCGTCTTGTTTTTTGTAAGGGATTCGTGAAAAAGTGTTATACTAGAACCAAGCATGTCACCGTATAGTGCTTTTTTACTGGGGAACCTCAGGGGGGGCGATACCGGTTCGCAGGGGACATTGTGATTTCATATTTAAGATGGACATGTGGTCAGAATCGTATGTGATTTACATACCCGAAAGGTGGGGCGATAACGCCGGGGGTGGGGGGGGTAGAGTCTGTTTTTTTTTCTAGGAAGGAGATTTGGTTTTAACCAACGGGTTGACACATCCCACGCCCTTGCAAATATCCCACCCGCCCCGCCCGAAACTTGGTTTGCAAAACCCACGCGGGGGCGACTGCTTGTCGTTGACTGGTGCATCTGCGGTCGCGCCAACCCAAGCGCGCGCGCAGCGGCCAGCCAGTTCGGCGCTGCCGACGCGGCCGCGGTGGCGCTGACCGCTGGGCACATCCCAGCGGGCACTTCGCAATTCATTGCGAGCCGGCGACTTGGGCGGGCGCGGTATCACGGCGACGCCGATTGCGGTAGACGCGATGATGATAGTGGCGATGATGTTGACCATGTTCGCACCGATGCTGATCGCCGATCGCGCCGCGACGATGACGGCGTCCTTGCGCCGGTGGTGAAGGTTTTGGGGAGAGTTCGACAGGCGCGCGCGGCCGACTCGCGAGAGTGGCTCGCGTGGCGCTCTACGACGCGCATCGCGACCTCGCACGCGGCGCCAGAGGCCCGTCCGGCGCAATTCCATGGACATTTTGGAGAAACAGTGTTTCTTAAGACTTCGCAAGAACTCGCGCGCAATCTTTTTTGAGTACTGCTGTTGCGAAAGCGTGTGCGTTTGAATGTTATTTTGGACATTCAGTTTTAAAATTGCTGCGAAGGCGAAGGTTCGCGAAGGAGTTCGGCGTTCGCCCCGTTTTTTTGCAATGGATCCTCGCGACGGCACGCGCGCAAGGGCGTTCGACCGATTTCGACATGCGCTCGCGCGAAGCCCGTTCGGCCGCATTTTCAGGAAACGTCGACAAACCCATGTTTTTCGGTCCCCAAGAATTCGCAAGAGCGCGCGCTCTTTTCTGGGACATCCGCGCTGCGAGACTATGTGTTTTGTTTTGTTTGGGTTGTGTTGTTTGGGCGCTCGATTATGGAATTACTGCGACACCGAAGGCCCTTGAATTTCGGCATGCGCGCGCGACGACGCGCGCGCGTGTATCTCGTCATTGTTGTTGCAATGGGTCCTTGAGAATTTGTGTTTTTTTATAAACGAGTGCGCGCGCGTAGTATTTTTGTGCAGAGGAAGGCAGGGGGGGGGGTCGAACCCGGCTGGGCTGGGATGGTGTCCATTCATATTTCGCATGGGAGGTGGCGCAGAATGACACGAAAATGGACACATGAGCCGATGAAGCCGACGGCGGGGGGGGATCTGGAATTTTTGGAAGGAATGGGCTACTCTGCGCCGCGCTTGACCACCTCCACTGCTCGCGCGATCATCCCGCCCGCCCACCCGCAACTTGGCATGCGCAACCCATGCGGCGGCGATGGCGATGAGTGCCTGACGTTAGCTGGTCCATCTGCGCGGCCGCCCCGGCCCAAACGCGCGCGCGCAGCGGCCAGCTAGTTTGGCGCGACCGACGCGGCCGCGGCGGCGTTGACCGCTCAGCGCGTGCTCACGGGCGCGTCAGTGCGAGTCGGCGATCTGGGCGGGCGCGGTATCATGGCAACGCCGATTGCGGTAGACGCGATGATAATAGTGGCGATGCTGGCGACGATGTTCGCGCCGACGAAGGCGCGGCCAGCGCGGGCGCCGATGCTGATCGCGCCGACGACGATGACGGCGCCCTCGCGTCGGTGATGAAGGCTTTGGGAAACGCGCGACATGCGCGAGCGGCCGGCGCGCGAAAGCGGCCCGCATGGCTTTACCAGACACGCATCGCGCCCCCCAGCTCGCGCGCGAGTGATGACGGCATGCGGCGCCAGAGGCCCGCTTGGCAGGATTCCGCGAATAAAAAAAATAATCGCGCGCGCAACCTTTTCTTGAGCACTGATGTTGCGAAACCATGTGTTTTGAATGTGTTTGTTGACATCCGGTTTCGAGTCCGCTACGAAACCGAAGATATCCGATGGATTTCGGCATGCGCGCGCGACGACGCGCGCGCGCACTTCGTCCAAGTTTTTTGCACAGGGCTCTCGCGACGGCTCGCGCACAAAGGCGCGCGACCGATTTCGACATGCGCCCGCGCGAAGCCCGTTTGGCAGTATGTTCTGGAAATGTTGAAGAACCGATTGTTCTTTAATATACATATATATATATATATATATATATATATATATATATCGGCCACGAAGCGCTGTACTGGGTGGGGGGTAGCGCATGCGGTCGGTGGCATTGGGGCCGTCGGTGGAGCTCCCTATGGAGCCACGAAGCGTTGTAGTGGGTGGGTGAAATGCCAAATGTGGCGTGTGAGACGCATGCGGCGGCCCCACTGGGGCTTCAGTGGAGCTCCCTATGGGCCACGAAACGCTGCACTGGGTGGGGGGAGCGCATGCGGGCGGTAGAAGTGGGGCCGTCGGTGGATTTCCCTATGGGGCCACGAAGCGTTGTAACGGGCTTGCGAAAATGTCAAAGTGGGTGCGCGGGACACACGCAGGCAGTCCCACAGGGGGGGTCGGTGGAGTTCCCTATGGGGCCACGAAGCGCTACATTGTATGGGTGAAAATGCCAAATTGGGTGTGTGGGACGCATGTTGGCGGTCCCACTTGGGGGTTTCGGTGGAGTTCCTCATGGGGCCACGAAGCGCTGTAGTGGGTGGGTGAAAATGCCAAATTGAGTTTTCAGGACGCATGCGGACGGTAACATTGGGCCCTTCGGTGGGGCTCCCTATGGGGCCACGAAACGCTGTAGTGGGTGGGGGGGGGGGACGCATGCGGGCGGTCCCACTGGGGGTTTCGGTGGAGTTCCCTATGAGGCCACGAAACGTTGCTGGGTGGAGGGGGCGCGTGCGGACGGTATCACGGGGCCACGAAACGCTGTAGTGGGTGGGGGGGGACGCATGCGGACGGTAGCACTGGGACCTTCGGTAGACAACAGGACAACCCACAAAAAACGCAAGAGCGCGCGCGCACGCTTTGTTTGAAAAGCCGCGTTGCGAATCAATGTTTTTGTAGGTTGAACTGTTTTTTTGACATTCGATTTTGAAATCCCTCCGAAACCTACGTTTGTTGAAAGATTTCGGCATGCGCGCGCGACGGCGCGCGCGTGTGCACTTCGTTATGCGTGTTGCAAGGGATTATTGAAAGCTTATGATGTTTGAGAAACGAGTGCGCACGCATAGTACTGCTTGCAGAGGATGGCGGGGGGGTCCAACCCGGCTGGGCTGGGATGTTACGAAGTCATGTTTACGGTGGGCGATGGGGCAGTATCACATTTATAACGCAACACAAAACATGTACCGATAAAGCCGGGTGGATATAATCTATTCTCTTTGTAGAAAATGAGAACTTATGTTTTGCCATCCAGGCGACGACAAATCGGCGATTGGGCGGCAACGGCTGCAACATAGCCGCCAGGCTGGCAGGCAAACCCGCACGACGGACGGCGACAAAGCGGCGACGGGGCGGCGACGGCGGTAACATAGCCGCCAGACTGGCAGACAGGCCCAGACGCGGGGCGGCGACGGCGGCAACACAGCTCCCATAGCGGCAGACAGGTCCAGACGACGGGTGACGACCGGGCGGCGACGGCGGCAACACGGCCGCCAGGGCGGCAGGCGGGCCCAGACGACGGGCGGCGACGAGGCGGCGATTGGCAGTAACACAGCCGCTAGAGCGGCAGACGGGCCCACTCCTTGGAGCAGAAGTAGAGCCCCGTAGGCGTAAGCAACCTCTGGAAACTAGAGGATTCCAGAGGGTTGTCTTCACTGTGACGGTATTCCATCGGAGCTGTTCCTCTGTTTCACAATTGTGTTCCCGCTACAGTGTTGGCTTCGATTTTGGGGTCGACGCTCTGCTCCCGTCGTTGAAACTGGCGCCCACGCCCCAGCGCGGGCAACAATCCTGTATCCGAGTCCTTCATCGTCGCTGTCGCTCCGCTCCTTTCCCCTCCTCCGCCTTCCGCTGCTCCTGAGGCTCCCCCCGCCTGCTGCTCCCCCTCCTTGCCCTCCTCCTTCCTCATCCTCTTCCTGCTGCTCCGTAGCCATGTTGACTCAAGTTTTGGCCCACGGTCTTCGACGGCACCCTTTTTCCCGATCGTGGCATCAGTTCATTGTGCCATGTCGAAATACAATCTGTCCACACCACAGTACATCGAAACCAACGTTACTGATTCTTTCCGCCTGCAGGAAGCGTCGGCCGCGCTGGTGGGCAAGGGCATAGTCGAAGCGTTCGAGGCGGCGGAGGGCAACGTGGCGCTACGCGCCACGACGAAGGCAGCAATTGGGGCCGTCGTGCTCGAAGTGCCGTTCGACCTGTGCGTGACATCCAGCGATCTCTCAGGCCACCACTTATCCGAGAGGATTCCCGCGGACGACTTGTTCGGGAGGTTGTTGGTCGCGCTCTTAGTGTTGATGAAAGAGAGGCCAGAGGACCCGCGCTCCATTTATTTAATCGCTTCGCTCATTCCGCCGGCCCGTATTGTGTCCTCGCTGGCGTTTGGGCTTTGGGGGGCCTTTGGGGGTCCTCGTTGGGGGTTTCTTGGGGGCCTCTTGGGTTTCTGTTGGAGCCTCTTTGGGGTTCCTTGGAGCTCCTTTGGGAGCATTTGGGAGCATCTTGGGGCTTTGGGCGCCGCTTGGGGTCGAGGGCTCGATTTGTCCGTTCCGGTTCTCACTTTGGGGCCATCTTGGGCCGTGTCGGAGGCCTCTTGGGCGGTCTCACTCTCTTGGGGCACAAAGCTCAAGTTTTCGGTTCGTGGTCCCTCTCTTGGGCCCCTCTTGGGGCCGTCTTGGGGCTCTCTTGGGCCGTCTTGGTGCCTCTTGGGCCGTCTCGGGGCCTTCTTGGGCCGTCTTGGGGCCGTCTTGGGGGCCTCTTGGGCCGTCTTGGGGCGCTCTTGGGGGCCTCTTGGGCCGTCTTGGAGCGTCGGAAAGGCGAAAAGGCGAGGAAGCCAAAAACCTTCAAAAACCTAAGAAAATCACTGATGTTTGTATCTTGGGGCTCCGTTTTGGAGCGTTTTGGGGTCTCTTTCGGGCCTCTTGGCGCCTCTTGGGGCCTCTTGGGGGCCTCTTGGGGCGTCCTGGATGCCTCTTGGAGCGGAAGGCTCCGATTTTCGGTTCGTGGTCTCCATCTTGGGCTCCTCTTGGGGCCCTCTTGGGCCGTCTTGGGCGCCTTTTGGGCTGTCTTGAAGCTCTCTTGGGCGGTCTTGGGGCTCTCTTGGGGGCCTCTTGGGCCGTCTTGGGGTGGTCTTGGGGGCTTCTTGGGGGCCTCTTGGGCCGTCTTGGAGTGTCGGAAACGCTAAAAGGCGAGGAAGCCAAAAACCTTCAGAAACCTAATGGAAATTCATGAGTTTTGCCTATTGGGGCTTCGTTTTGGAGCCTTTTGGGGTCTCTTTCGGGCCTCTTGGCGCCTCTTGGGGCCTCTTAGGGGCCTCTTGGGGCGTCCTGGAGGCCTTTTGACGCGGAGGGCTCGGATTTTCGGTTCGTGGTCTCCATCTTGGGCCCCTCTTGGCGCCCTCTTGGGGCCCTCTTGGGCGCCTTAGGCTGTCTTGGGGCCCTCTTGGGCGGTCTTGGGGCTCTCTTGGGGCCTCTTGGGCCGTCTTGGGGTGGTCTTGGGGGCCTCTTGGGCTGTCTTGGAGCGTCGGAAAGGCGAAAAAGGCGAGGAAGCCAAAAACCTTCAAACACCTAGGGAAAATCATTGATTTTTGCCTCTTGGGATTCTCTTGGGAAGGGTCGGGGCTCTCTTGGGACGTCTTGGAGGCCTCTTGGGCCGTCTTGACGCCGTGTTGGGCGTCTTGGGCCGATCGTTCCGTTCGGTGATTCGGAGCCCTCTTGGACCGTCTTGGGGGCCTCTTTTGGCCCTCTAGGCGCGCTCCGGGGGGCGTGGAAGGCCGCACCCAGGAGGGAAACCATCTCTGAGTAATAGTTCCCGGGCTTCGGTCGGGGTACTTTTCGCCGGGGGACCCCCAGGGGCCGCCCCGCGCGCGCGAACTAGAATTATTGCAAACTAGTTACCGGAGATCTTAGCACGCCTCTGGCCCGTTGGGCCGGCGAATTTCGAGCGCGTGTGTCCGCCTGGACACTTCGACGCCACCATGATGGCTTGCTGGCCCAGCGACGGGGACGTCGCACGGCGGCTTGCTCACAGCGTGGCGTGGCGGCGGGCGCGCAGTCTGCTCGCGGAGGCGGAGCAGGAGAGCGCGGCACTGGCAGCCCACGGGCTCTCCGTGGCGCCCTCGCAGTACCTGCGGGCGAAGCTGATCTGCTGCACGAGGGCGCTGACCACGGGCGGCAAGTGGGGGATGGCCCTCTGCCCGGGCTGGGATATCGCGAACCACTCCAGCAACGTGCCCACTGTGCAGACGAGGGTCCTGGAGGATTCGGTGCGATACGACGCGGTGCAGCCCATCGACCCAGGCGACGAGATCACCCAGTGCTACGACCCGTCCGCGGACTTCCTGGACCTCTTCGAGCGCTACGGCTTCTTCGACGCCCGCAGCGCGGTGTGCACCGCCGAGCTCGTCGTGCCGCGGGCCGCGCTGGTGCGCGAAGGCGACTCCGAGTGGCGGCGGAGGCTGGTCGAGCAGTGCGCCGAGGAGGGCTGCGACGAGGGCCTCCAGGCCTGGTGGCTGCCGGACTGCCGGGCCGAGGGCAGCCCCCTCGTCGCGGCCGTGCGCGCCGGCCTCCTGTCCGAGGGCGAGCTGCCGGCAGAGGCGGCCAGCCTCGGGGACTGGAGCTTCCTGAAGGCGCCCATCCACGCGGAGGCGGCCGCACGCGGGCGGGTGGCCGAGCTGGTCGAGGCGCACCTGCGGGGATACGCCACGTGCCTGGAGGAGGACGAGCGCGCCCTCGGAGCCGCGCTCCTGCGCGGCGAGGGCACAGCAGCCGCCGAGGTGTCCGCCCTCCGGCTGCTCCGCTTCGAGAAGGCGCTGTTGCGCGAGCAGGCCGCGCTGCTGTCGTCTGCCGCCGTGGCCGTGCCCAGGGAAAAACAACAACCAAGTGGTATTCGTCCTGCTCATCTTCTTATTCGGCTATCCTTGCTACCCCTTCTCGTCCTCTTGCTCACCCGCCACCTCCTCCTCCAATGTACACAGCTCCCCTTGTCTGGCCGAGCATGATCCGATGTGGTCCTTCGGAGTGTTCCATGTCCACCATCGACACCCGCCAGCGGATGTATCAAAAAGTCAGTGCAATGAGAAAGGAGGGGTGGGAGGGGTAGGCGATCTTAGGGGCTTCTTAGGCCATCTTAGGGGCTCTTGGCCCATCTGGTGCCTTCGGCGGCCGTCTTGGGGGTCTCTCTGGACCGTCTCGGTTTGCCCTTGTGGCGCTTCAGGGTTGTCTTGGGGCCCCCCTGGGGGGCTTGTGGGCGATCTCGGGGTCCTCTTAGGCCGACTTGGGGTCTTCTGTGGGGGGCTCATGGTTGGGCCGTCTTGGGCGGTCCGAAACCCGATAGGCGAGAACCGCTAAACCACTGCACATCTTTACGACAATCACTGTGTCTCGCCTTCTCAGTGCCTCTTGGGAGCCTCTCCAGGCCTCTTGGGCCATCTCTGGGCCCGTCTGGTGCCTTCGGCGGCCGTCTTGGGGGCCTCTCTGGACCGTCTCGATGCCCTCTTGGATCGCTTTAGTTCCGTCCTTGGTCCCTCTTGGTAGGCTTCTGGGCGATATTGGGTTCTCCTGGGCCGACCTGGGGCCTATTTTGAGGGGTTCAAGGGCTGTCGCGGAGCTATCTGGGCGGTCGGAAACCCAAACAGGCGAGAACCTCAAAATCTTTTGACCACCTAAGCACAACACATGCTTGTTTGCCTCATCGGGCTCTCCTGTAGGGCCTCTTGGAGCCTTCTTGGGCCGTCATCGAGGCATTTTGGCTGTATTGCGGCCGTCTGTGAAGCCTCTTGATTAGTCTTGGGCCGTCTTGGTGTCAACTTGGCTATCTTAGAAGCTGTTTTAGATGCTGTCTTGGCCGTATCGCAGCAGAAACAACGCCAGATATAAATTTAAGAGGAGGCAGTCTGAGAAGGATGCGCGCCACGAGGAGGGGGGTGGTCGGTCCTAGAAACTAAAACGCCTCACCAGATAACAGAAGAGCATTCCAACTCGCACACTCCGTGCAGGCATGGTGGTGGACGTTTTGCCGATTAGGTTTGAAAGGCCTCTTGGGGCCTTCTCGGGGGCATCTTGGGGCCCTCTTGGGGCCATCCTGGGCATCTCGGAGCGCTCTCGGGCAGACTCGGGGCCCTGTTGGACAGTTGGGAGCCTCTTGAGGCTGGCCCATCTTGGGGCCCCTTGGCATCAAGAAAAGTCTAGCGACGAGGCCCAAAAGCGTCTGGAAGCACCCAGAGCTTGGGGCTGTGAGACTTGAAGGGCCTCAGGACTCGAAGGAGATATTTGTCTCAACTCTCCTCGCAACCTTGTGTACTTTCTACCCTCCCCTGGGTAACCCTCACGCTTTACCCAGAGCCATCCTCTATCCCATATCTGCTCTGATTCCGCTCTGCTCCCATCTCCGCGATCCCAAGTGTGATATGGATGGCGCGCGCGGCGCGACGATCTTTAGGCGAAAGAGAGCGCTGCTCAATCTATCTGCGTAGCTCTAAGGCCAAGGGCCCTAGTTCGAAACAAAACGGCAGCGGCACGAGCGGGCGTGAGGGATAGAGCGGGGATGCAGGAAAGGCACGGGGAGTGAGCGGGAATCACACTCCTCCTGATTGACGCTCGCGGCGCCGTCGAGCGACGATCATTGATCGCAGCTCACTTCATTAATCAGAGCGCTCTCAAAACAAACACAGGCAAACGGCCCTGTCGGCATGCTATCCGGCTGCCCCGGGGCATTTAACGGGTGCTGCTACACGCACCGGCAAGAAAGACATAAATTCTCAAAACGAACAGCGGCGCGAGTCCGATCGCTATGCGACAAAACTCAAATAGCGCTGTCTTATCAAGATAAAATCTCAATAGTGTGGTCGTCACCACATGAAAGGAAATCTGTGCACACTGAATGAAGCTTCGAACAATGCGGACTAGCGTAGTATGCCACAGGGTGTGGCGCCAAATGTAAAGAAAGACAAGCTGGTAAGACAATTCGGATTTGCGCAATCTGCCACACGATGTGGCTCCAGGTGTAAAGTAAGCAAGCTGACAAAGCGGTGCGGACTGACGTAATCTGCCACAGGATGTGGCGCCAAATATAAAACGAGCTAACAGAGCAATGCGGACTTACATAATCTGCCACAGGATGTGGCGCCAAAAATAAAACGACGGCGTGCTCACGAAATCTTCTTTTGAGTTTTCGCCTTGCCGGGCAGTCCTTGTAGCTGCCTCCATCTGTTCTGTAAATCCCAGCGCAGACTATTGTGCATCCTCGAGAAATCTGGCTCATGGGTCACATAATTCCTGCGTAGCCATGAAGCGTGCTTCCTGCACGTCCTGCAGGTGATGTAGACACTGTGTGCGTTGTGTCCCACGCGTATGTTGTGCTCGGCGGCCACACATGCGTTCATCTCTACTGGCGGAACCGTTGGCGTCGATCCGTTCCAAGAAACCACGCTGGCTGACGAGGAACTGGTAACCGTCATCGGGGAAGATGGCGACGAGCTGGCTCCCTGCGCGAAGCTGTCCGGTGATGGGGGCGGTGCGGCTGGCGCTGCCGATCCGCTTGCTGATGATGAACTCTGGGCTGCGACGGCAATCATCGGCGGCTCCATGTAGACATCTCCGTCGACGTCTTCGGGAATGGTAGTCGGTACATTGTTACGACGTCCGAGGTATCGTCCATCCCATCCTGGATATATTCCGGGCAAGGGGGTGTCCGCGTGCCCGGAGTGATCAGCCTTGGACCCATTGCTGGTGTTGTTGATGGTCCCGATCTGGATGGGATTGGGGTCGCCTGGCCCAAATATCTCCTTTCGCACCACAAACCACAGCGCTGCGAATAATGTAAATCCAATCATGATCCCACTGAGCATCGCAATTAATGTCATGTAGTAGATCCAATGTGACATCGGCACTTGCCATTCCTGTGGGGGATGCTGTGCCTTCACGCGTCCGAGACATGTCATCAGTACTGAGGCAAGCATGGCGGCGTGCGGTTGCCTAGTGCCGAAATTGTACTTCTTGGCCCCGAAGAAAGCGAGGAGCACTCCGGTCTCCATGGTCTTGGTGAGCGCGTCGGCGACCATACTCCACGTAGGTATCCACGAGAGCTTCAGCTGGCTGTTGGGGTGCACCGTCTCCTTAATCATTGATGCCACGATGCGGAACCGCTTGTCCGTGGATTGACCCACGTCAGACTTGATGTGCGTCACCAGGCCGTTGCTGTCGCTATAGATCTCCCCGGATCGTTTGGTGCTGAGGTCATCGATCTGCTTGAGCGTCTTCTTCGGGTTGTAGGCCTCCGTAAGTAGCTGGCCGAACCACGTGCTCGATTCGGCGCCCTCCAGAGTGGCGTAGCCCTCGGCGGCCAGCGTCGACTTCACGGATCGCTTGACCGTGCCCGAATGCCAGGCCACAGGCAAGCACAAATCATATCGTCCAGCCACGACGTCCCGTGGCTTGTGGGTTAGCCCGATCGCCATGCCCCACTGGCTCTTCACCCCGTCCACATTGGCGAAGGCCGCGTCGCTGAAACAGACGATGGTGCAAGTGCGCAGGTCGATGATGTTGCGCTTGATGACTATGGCGAAATCGGCGGACCCGTGCACGTAAGCGACGGTCTTGTTCAGCGTCTTGGCGTCGGCCACGGTGGCGGTGTTGGTGCGGCGAGCCGCAAGGCTCACCGGGCAGGCGATGTCCACTCGCGTCTGTACTGCGAGCCAAAGCAGTTGGCCGAGTGTGTGGCGATATCCTGAGACCTCCGAGGTGGTAAGACGATCCTCTGGTGATCGTCCACGTTGGGCGTTGAGTTCGATGAAATCCACTTGGGCGGCGGCCGTCGCCTGGGTAATGCGGAACTCCTCGTTGGTCTTGTTGATTGTCCGGCCGCAGTACTTGATGATGCCCTCTACCTTCTTGAGGTGCAGCCTTTTCTGCAAGGAGCTAATGACTCGCTTCCACTCGCTGGAGCTTCCGCGCTGGGCGATGAGGAAATCATCCACATGGGAGTGGATCATAGCAGCGAGCCCTTTGTCGTCGTAGAAGTAGTAAAGGCCCTTCTCGAGCTTGCTCTCGATGAGGCCGTGCTCTTGGAACACCTTTTGGGCGTAGAGGTACCACTGGCGTCCGGCATCCCGGGTACCATAGATGGCGCCAGTCGCCATCGCGATCTCGCCGGGCGATGTACGTGGCGGCGGGTTCTTGGCTGGCATGCGCAGCAATAGCAGCCTCTCGATGTTGCCCGACTGCAGGTAAGCCGTCATCGCGTCGTACGACGTGAGGTCCCAGCCAAGCTGGGCGGCGGCAGCAAGAGTGAGGTAAAGCGCGTCCCTTGACCCGGTCGGCGCGTCCGTACGGATTTGGGACTTGTCCTCCTGACAGCCCTGGACGACAAGGCGGGCCTTCATGAGGTTGGCGGCCTTCTGCGTGAGCACCCAGCGGGTACCAACTGGTCGTATTCCAGGGTGTCGCTGGAAGATCTCCTTCAACTCCTTGGGCGGTAGCTTCTTGTAGGCCCCGAACTCGGTCCACTTGGACCACTCAACCTCCATGGCCATGTCCATGAGCTTCTTGTCCTTGGCGGAGAGCTTGTCGTACCTGATCTCCTTGGCAGCGGCCTTTCCGGTGAGCATCACCTCCCGGAGTCGGATGGTCGAATGCGAATCGCCGTCGTTGATCTCAAAACAGTTGTCCAAGTAGAGGTCGGTCCTGAGTGTGTCTTTCGGCCTCTTGAAGCACTTGGGTAGGTCGTCCTTGAGACTCTCCAAGAATTCCTTGCGCTTAATGGCTTTGCTGCGGTCGTCTGTTTGATCGTGTCTGTCACGTTCGAGGGCGCGAGGTGCGTCCTCTTGTTGAGCTTGTCGCTGAGCCTTATTACCGCGTTGTCCTTCAGGATGTTGTGGTCTGCGGGCAAAGGCTTCCTTGCGAACTTCCTCCTGCGCGGCCTTGCTCCAGTCGCGTAGACCTTCGGATCCGGAGCTGTCGGCATCCGAGGAATGTCCATCAGCTTCTGTGCGTCGAGCTCCTGGTGTTGGGAGTCGTGTTTCATCACGTTCTTCAGGCTGTTCGTCATGTACTTCTGATTGCACGATAGGTTCTGGAGCTGAATCTTCAGCGTGATCTGGGTCGTCTTGGGCAGGGTCAGCGGCAGCAGCTGAGTCAGCAACAGGCGCTGGAGGCGCTGGCAGAAGATCTCCTCCCGAAGGTGCTGGTGCTGAACCGCTTCCTGAGGCGCCCCCACTGGTCGTATATTCTCCATCTCCTTGCCGTCGGCGAATCCACTCAAGAGTAGCATGGGCGCGGCGATTGCGTGGAGTATCTTCGATGTTGCCGAAGTTGTGCTGCTTGATGGCCGGTGGCGGAGGTGGTAGCAATGGCGGAGCGTTGTCCACTCGCGGGCGTTTCTTCGGCGTTTCGCCCGTGAGGTCGATGAATGTATATCCATCTCCTCCTTCATCTGATGGTGGTAATCCGCCTCCACCGCAGTCTCCACCTTCATGTGATGGTGGTAATCCGCCTCCACCGCAGTCTCCACCTTCATGTGGTAATTCTTCGTCCCCTCCTCTTGGTCTTGGTGGCTGTGGTCCGTCAGGAGGTGGGGGGTGGTCAGCTGGTGGTTGTCCTGGCGGTGGTGGTGGCTGATTGCCGTTCACGGCGTTGAATACCTGTCCCCAGGGCACGAGCTCTGAGGCAGTAGCGCGACGTAAATGTCCTCGGTTGACCTTGACGGTGGTGGAACGATGGCTGACCCATACGTTCGAGGTGCCCTCGAAGCCAATGACGATGCCGGGTCCATGCCATTGCAAAGCCCATTCGCGCTTAGGCTTGCCGTTCCCCCTCCAGTAATATATTTGGCCCCCTGTTTGATAGATATCCGACGCGTGCTGAGCTCCATCCGCACGCGATCGTGCGAGTAAGGCCCGGGAGAGGGACTGGTTGAAACGCAGATGCTGGATTGACGTCTGGGCGGCCTTCATGAGGGCAATCCTCTCAGAGAAGGACTTGTCAGAGACCACTCTCTCGTGTAGCGATAGTCTCCCAGCGCTATCCAGCAGGCAATAGGGTAGTTGAAGTCCACGTCCGAGTACCCACTGTGCCGGTGAATACCCACTGGCATTGATTGAGCTATTCATAGCCCAGCAGACAGCGGCGAGCAGCCACTGGATCTTGTGGGCGTTCGCGGGCTGATCGAACCTGATGCTGAACTGGTCGATCAGTTTCCTGGCGTGGACCTTCCACATGCCGCCGTGCCTTTCCACGGTGGCGTTCTGTTGCGGCGTAGCCGCGGCAGTAGTCATAAGGCGACAGCCCATGTCCTCGAGTTCCTTTGAGAACTCCCTCTCAAACTCGCCTCCTCCATCGAAAAGTACCCGTTGTGGTGCCCCAAACGGTGTAATCCAAATCTGCAAAAGCCTCGCGAATACAACCGAGGGGTGTCTTGAAGAAACTGTACCACATAATGTAAATCCAGAAGCGAGGTCGACCACATTGAGGAAAACCAATTGATTGCCGGCGTAGTCGGCGAGAGTGAACAAGTCCACTCCAATGGAATCATTGAAGTCCCTATCTAGCTTGATTCTCCCAGGTAGATGAGGTAGGGGTCGCCGATGGGCGGCGCAGACTTCGCAGTGCAGGTTGAGCGCCATCTCGACCGCTCTTTGGGATCCACCCGTCACTCGGATGGCCCGGGCCAGCGCATCGTTGGCGGGGTGCCCCGTGTTGACGTGGAGCTGCAGTATGGCGGACTTGAGCGTCCGCTCCTCCGCTGCCGTCAAGGCTGGCTCTGCGGGGGCTGCCGGGGCAGGCACTGTCCTCCTCGCGGCTCTCCGCCTCGTTGGTTCCGCGGGGTTTGCCTCGCGGTGCTCGGTCGTGTTCGTCTTGCGAAGCTGCTTGACCAGCATGGCGACGAGCTTATCAGTGTAGTTCTCGCTGTCCTTGGCGAGCTTGCCACGGGCCTCGACGTGTTTGTGTAGGCCGTTGCAAAGCTTGTGCAGCGAGTTGTCGATCCCGTAGTGGTCGGTGATAATCCTCCACGGCTTCTTGATCGCGTCCCCGTTCCTGGTCTGAAGGCCGTAAGCGCAGCCATCGAAGTCGATGATGCGCGGGAGCTGATCCTTCAGCTTCTTCGCGGTGTAGTTCTTCCTCTGATCCCAGCCGTCGCAGTAGCGCGGCCACTCGAAGGAGACCGCGAGCTGGCTGCCAAACTCCTTCCGCAGACGGCTCATTGACGTCAGGAAGAGGTCGATCATCCTGGCGGAATCCTTCCGGTCCTTTTCCAGCTTCTCAGCCTTGCGGGGGTCGATCTTCAAGATAATGCGCTGCAACGTGGTCCATGGCGTGCATGGAAATGCGGCATGGACCCGTGCACTCTGGCCCTTCCGCAGGTTCTTCCGAATCTTGTCCTCGAGCTTCTCGACGATGGGCTTCCGAGAGAGGTCATATCCAGGAAGACCGCAACGTACAGCAGCTCCTCCACTCTCAATCCACTTCGCACTGAGCTTGCTGTCGGAGTTGCAACACCACTCGTAGAGGATGGTGATGTTGCTCGAGATTCCGCTCGAGTTCGTAGTTTGCTTGGCCAGGTCAGCCTTGAGCGCCTGGCTGACTGTGTGTGGCTTAACGCCGCTCTTGTTGGTAACGATGGCCGACCGCTTGCCGGCGGTCAGCTGCAGCCTTGTCCCTTTCTTGAGCCGCCGTACCTTCATCTGCTCCTCCTCCACGATGTTGACCTCCTTCGGGTCGTTGTCTTTCTCGATGTCCAACGTGACCGAGTTGCCGAAAACACACTCGGAGCAGAACCCGAGGTGGCAACAGTCTGTATAGGACTTGGCGCCGCAGGCCACGCAATCGTCGAGGGGCTCGGCGATGCAGGTAGTAGCCGACATCATTGTTGGAGCAAACGTCGGCGGCGTGACCGCCGTCGAACAGCAGACCAACGCAGAGCTTACGGCGGCCATGAGCCTTGAGCTGCCGCCGCGTCGCTGTTGAAGTCGTCTCGGTACATTGAGCTCCTTCTTGGGAATGAGTCTCGTGATATTCTCGAGCAAGTTGCTCGCCTTCGTAGTGAGGTTGACATTGGGCTTCGGGGCTGGCCGCTTGGCGATGCTCTTGGTACTAGCAGCCTTCGGCCCAAAATCATGGCCCGCGCCCTTGATGGCGAGCCAGTCCTCCGGGTGGAGGTCGATCGCGGGATGTCCTGCGCTGCTCGTGATGAGCTTCTGGGAATGGTTCCCGATGCGAATCTGTTCCCGCCAGAGCGAGATGTCGATCTTGCTCGGCTGGATGAAGTCCCGGCCGATAAGCAGGCCGAGCGTGGGGCTGTCCACGACGCTGAATATTATGCGACCAGCGCGTCCACACAGGACGAGTGGGGCTGTGACGCGCATCTTGCTCGGGAGCGTGCCACCGTTCCCGAACCTGTAGACTTCGTTCTCTGGCTCCTCCAGGATCTGGTCGGCCAGACCCATCTTGGTGAGCTTCTCCTTGTACTGCTTGTACCAGCTGAGCCCGCCAACGCAGAAGAGACAGGCAGTGTCGATCACGCCGACGCCGTCATCGTTGGGCTTCTCGCCAGCGTTGGTGGTGTTTATGGTGGGCAAGTCTGGCACCACGCGCTCGGAGACCAGAGTCTCGGGGGGCGGGGTAGTCGGACCTTCTGGATGAAGAATCACTTCCTCGTCACCAAACTCCACGTGATTCTGGTCGTGGACCTGCTCGGTGATGTTGGCCTGGCGGTGCGAGCGACCTCCGCCGCCTCGTCCTCCGCCCTTTTGCTTAGAATTTGGGGCGAACTTTCGAGCCCCTGGTGTCGGGCACTCCTTGTCACCGGTCCAGTGCCCCGCCTCGCCGCAGTCCCAGCACTTGGAGTTCTTCTTGCGCTGGTCCACGCGGCCTTGTAGCTTGCCCGCGGGTCGGCGCTTGGCCGAAGCCTTCCCGCGGCCCTTGATAGCTTCCCGGGCCGACCGCATGGTCGCCATGGCCTCGGGAATCGCGGCGAGCTCCGCCGCGGCAGCCTCCACCTTAGCAGAGTCGTCCCGATCGAACACCTCGCCGAGGTCGTAATTTGACTGCTCCAGCTCGGCGCTGAAGGCCTCGAGCTCCTGGCGCACGATGTCCTGGACGTCTGCCTCCGTATCGTTGTCGTCGCCGTCCTCCGAGTCCTCATGCTCGTCTTCTGGCTCGTCAGCGATGTTGGCTGATCGTGTTCGGCTTGGCGGTGAGCGCTGCCAACTACTGTTTGATCGCTGCGGCCACGATCGTGACGGCAAGCTCGTGTGTCGTTCAGATGTGTGGATATCGGGGAACATGCGCACCAGCAGGCCCCTGATGCGCTGAAATGAGTAGTGCTCGTCCGGCAAGTTGCCCACGACGCGCTCACGGCGCTCGGCCGTGAGCCCAGCCTTGCGTAGCAGGAACCAACCGGCCACGTCGTCAAGCGTAGTGAGGTCAACCTCGTTCTCACGTAATTGCTGTAGTCCCGCCTCGAATCGCACGAGCCAATCCGTCATGCGTTCTCCACGGCGGCGATGGTGCTGAGTCGACTCGAAGAACTTTTCTAGCGTCTCTCCCTTCTGCACCGGCTTCTGCTGGCCTAGGTTTGCTTCGAGGTGCATCAGTACGTTCTCGATGCCCTTCTGGTTGCGATCGCGCTTCTTCTCGTTCGCATCCTCGATGCCGTCGTCCGGCGGCGGGTGGAGCTCCTGCTCCGTCATGTTGAGAGCGGCCGACCTGGCTGTACCCGTCAGACGCAGGACTAACTTCGATGCCAAGCTTTGTGTCACTTCCAAATTCTCACTGAGCTTCCACAATTTTACCTCCTGTTTGTAATCTCGCCATTTCGCTGGATCTCCATTCCAGCTTGGTATCACTGACTGGTTGTGTGTGAACTCCGTCATCTTGACACCGTCGTAGGTGAAGTATGTGGCGTCGCTGACACCGTCGTAGGAGAAGTATATGGCGTCGCTGACACCGTCGTAGGAGAAGTATATGGCGTCGCTGACACCGTCGTAGGAGAAGTATGTGGCGTCGCTGACACCGTCGTAGGAGAAATATGCCGCGTCGCTGACACAGGCGTAGGAGAAGTAGCTGTCGTCGCTGCTAAGGGTGGGAAGGAAGATGGAGTCGCTGGCGTCGCTGACGCTGGCGTTGGAGCTGGCAGGGTTGTAGGCGTAGTAGGCGTAGTCGCTGGCGTCGCTGACGCTGGCGTTGGTGCTGGCGTCGCTGACGCTGGCGTTGATGCTGGCGTCGCTGACGCTGGCGTAGATGCTGGCGTCGCTGACGCTGGCGTAGATGCTGGCGTCGCTGACGCTGGCGTAGATGCTGGCGCTGAGCAACAGCGCGAGGAGGCCGCTGGGCCTCGATTCCAGTATGGAGTGCGACGTCGCAGACGTCGTCTTGGGTATGAGGCCCCGCGGGCCGGGATAGCGAGCCTCGCTCCAAGCTACCACTGTGATATGGATGGCGCGCGCGGCGCGACGATCTTTAGGCGAAAGAGAGCGCTGCTCAATCTATCTGCGTAGCTCTAAGGCCAAGGGCCCTAGTTCGAAACAAAACGGCAGCGGCACGAGCGGGCGTGAGGGATAGAGCGGGGATGCAGGAAGTGCACGGGGAGTGAGCGGGAATCACACCAAGCACGCGCAGCCCCTGCACCTGGAGCATGGGCCGCCCTCCGAACTCGGCGACACGCCTCCGAACTCTTGGCAGCCGGGGGCGAGGGGAGCAGGCCCCTGGAGAGAGCGGGCGCCCGGCCGCCTGCAGCATGCGTCGCCCAGTGGTCGCCGGGGCCTTGCAATTTCTTCGGGCCCGACGAAAGGGGGGGAGCAACAAGTGACATAAACATAAAAACTCAGAGGTCCGCGCGGATTTCTCGGGTCGGCGCTGGGGCTCCCCGGCGGCGCCTCCGGCGCCGCCCCTGGCGCGCTCCGCGCGCCAGGGAAGGGGTCCAGCGCCGATCCGAGAAATCCGCGCGGAACTCCGAGTTTTTATGTTTATGTAATTTTTTCTCCCATAGAAAAGGGGGAATGGGAAAGGGGGGTTGCGAAATTTGCTGCATGCAGCTGGTTTCGGCCCCACCGAGAGGCCCATTCCTCGATGCATAGCCGCCTCCGGCGCTGGGAGGCGCCGGGAAAATCAGTTACGTGAGCTGATTCTCAAACCCCCCCTTTGCTATCCCCCTTTTCGCCCGACCCAAAATTTGCGCGGATCCTCTCAGTGCAGGCGCTGATCCGGGAAGCCGGCTCTCCTCGTCCTCCCCCACCAGAAGCGTATCCCGACGAACCTTCGCGAGTCAGACCCGTTGGATCAATCCTACCAGGATGTATATCCCATGGGAGGTTACATTCAGCATTTGTGGTGGTAGATCAGTTTTCGGAGACCAGCCTGATCTGGCGAAGCCCCCATGAGTCCAACCTAAGTCCGCTTGAATTCGCGCAATCGAGCTTAAAAGCCCTCAATCTTTCTCACGAAGACCCCTCAGGAGTTGCTTCCTAGCAACTGGGGAGGAGCTCCCCCCTTGTCCTGTCGCCTCGATCCTATCCCCTGGTGGTCACCGGTGTTGTCACGATTCGGGCCGGGCCATCTGGGAGTTTTGCGGAATGACTGATTCCCTGACGACGCCAGCACGAATCGTGAGCGGGGCTGGTCAACGACACAGTCGCGACACCAGAAATGGGCTGCTCCTCCCGCTCTCTCTCTCTCTCTCTCTCGGCAATGAGGTCATACTGACGTGATCCCCCACCCCCCCTCCCCCCCGCGCAAGTCGGCCCCGAGGGGGGTCGGGGCTCAAGAGACGGGGGTCAAGGCAAACTGTGGCCAGAGAGCGCTGAATCTTGCAGGATCCTGCAGGGCCAGGGGTGCACTGACCCGCGCTTGGGTGCAGCACCCTTTCTAGGATCCTGCAGGATCTTGCAGGATCCTACAAGGCCTGCCTGACCCGGGTCTGGATTGAACCGGGCCAGCGGACCCCCGAGGGGGCGGCTGCGCTCTCCAGCTCCTGCCCTCCTCGGTCTCGCCCACTCGCTCGGCTGCGGGGCGGCGCACATTAATGGGCCTGCGGGGCCCGGCTGCCCTCCGGCTCGAGGGAGTGGCGGTCGCGGCCCTCGCCGCGGCGGCACCGGCGTGCGCGAGCACCGGCCCACGTGGGCCGGTGCTCGCGCACGCGTACGCGGTGGGTCATGGTCGGGGCTCCAGAGGCGGGGGTCAGCCCAGGCGCCAGGGCGTGCAGGATCCTGCAGGGCCAGGGGCTCATGGACCCGGGTTCGGGCGCAGGGTTCTGCAGGGTTCTGCAGGCTCCTGCAGGGCCCGACGGACCTGGGTTTGCATTGGCCCGGGTCAGTAGATCCCCCCCGAAATGGGGGGGGTCGCAGAGAGATCACGTCTGAAGGCTGTTGGCCAGTCTCGGTTTCCCAGGGCCCTTGCCCAAGCAGTGGCGATGCGTCCTGACCTTTTTTCTCGGCCCGCCAGAGAATGTGATGGGAGCATCTTCTGAGGGTTGTACGACATGTTCTCAGAAAACTTTCGGCTGAATCATCTTTGTTGTAATACATAGGTTTACGTTCTAAGTGCATCGGTTTTGTGATGAGAGCATTACTTAATCGCTTCGCTCATTCCGCCGGCCCTCGAGCGCTCTATGGGGCCTCTTTGAAGCCTCTTGGGGGCCTCTTGGGGGCCTCCTAGGGGCCTCTTGGGGGCCTTTTGGGGGTCTCTTGGAGCTCCTTGGCGGCGTCTTGGGGACCCCTTGGGCCTCTTGGGGGCCTCTTGGGGCGGGGTAGTCGAGTGCACCCCCCTCGGAGGCCACGATCCTCGTGAGGGGTGTCGAAAGAAAGGCCCTCAAAACCATCTCTGGGTAGACTTGGTCGGGCTGCAGTCGGGATACTTTTCGCCGGGGGACCCCCAGGGGCCGCCCCGCGCGCGCAAACTAGAAATGTTGTTAACCAGTTACCGGAGATCTTAGCACGCCTCTGGCCCGTTGGGCCGGCGAACTTGTTCTAAGTCATCTTTTGGTATGCCTAAAGGAATGCCGGGCCAGGACGGTTGACCTTTGCTCAGGCTACCCCGACCAGAACTTGGAGCCGTCCAAATGGCACGACTCGGCATAAGAATCCCGTCCCAGAGAAGGGGTGCAGAATTCAATGGGTCTTCGGTAGTACATCATGGGAGCCTTGCATGTGCTGGCAAATTCCGTCTTTAGAGTGCATGCGCGTGCGCTAAAGTATGGTAATCAATGAGAGAGCGCTGATTTAGCGTCGATTAGCGTCGATTTGGCGTCAATGAGGGTCGATTAGCGTCCGCTAGCGCCCGTTAGCGTCGATTCCAAGAGTACACCAAGATAGCATGGGAGGATAATTCTGGGGGGCTCCCGTGAGTTGCCACATAAGGGGGTCCACGCTGTGACACATCGCAGACAAAACCATAAATGAGGACTGGTTGTCGGAGGTCCGCTCGAATTTCCTGGGTCGGCGACGGATCCCCCTCCCTGCCGGCGCCTCTGGCGCCGGTCCGGGCGTGTTCCGTGCGCCGCTAGGACAGGGCGCGGACATTTCCGAACGCATATGGTCGGGCCAGCTGTACGAAGCCGAGCCTCGCCATGGCCAGAGAAGCCTCTGCGTTCCTCACTCAGCGTTCCCAATTCTAGCACGACGGCTCTCTGGCTGGGTCGCGCCGCCTCAACGCGGCTGTCCAGAGTGAGCGCGTTCCAGGTGCCATGTTGGCCCAGGGACTTGCAGGCAACATGCCCCAGGGCGCGGGTCGAGAACTTTGCTGGCGGCGCCCAGCAGGGGGTGATGCGATGGGGGCGGCCCTCTTAAGCAGGCGGCGGGGTTTCAAGAAGGCCAGGGGGCTTCTTAGAAGCCGCCCGTCTTGCGGAAAGTCTTGTTAAGAAGCCCCTTGGGCCTTCTGAGGAGGCCCTTGTTTTCCAAGGAGGCCTTCCGCCTTCTTAGTGAGTCGCCCCCCTCGTTACAACCCTGTTA
Organism: Prorocentrum cordatum; assembly: GCA_963575745.1. Taxonomy (NCBI): domain Eukaryota; class Dinophyceae; order Prorocentrales; family Prorocentraceae; genus Prorocentrum; species Prorocentrum cordatum. The sequence continues at coordinate 92,580 of CAUYUJ010015845.1, forward strand.
TTATGGATGCCGCCAATTTCGGGGGCCGGGAGTGGAGTGCCTTCAATATTGAACGGTTCGCGCGGTGTGGGAAACCAGGGCTGACGTTGTCATGGTACGAACCCATTGTGGTCGCCAGCTCAGCCCCGTACACGCATGCACGCGTCTGCAGTTGCACTTCTACGCAAGCGAGCCGAAGTGTGCATCGCGTGTGCATGTATAAATGCATGTAGATGTAACTGATGTGTGTGTGTGTGTAGTCATGCGCGTGTCGGTAAACGCGTGTCCTTCGAGATGTCGATTCAGTGTGTGCACATACACACTTGGGCTGGATTGAGCTGGTCTGAAGTGGGCTGAGCTGGGCTGAGCAGGACACAGCTGGACTGAGCTGGACTGGGCTGGGCTGCTGGGCTTGGCTGCATGAGATCCTTCTTCCCCCTCACATTTCTCCACCTGAGGCTGCGAGACCAGCCCGAGGGATTGCAGGCTTTGTTCAGACGCCAGGCATGGCAGCTTTCATGGCGCGTATGCAGGCTCGTGAAGTATCGCGAAGGGTTGCCGAGCCTATCGGATAAAGCAGACTGTTGCGTCCCCAGTCCTACTCAGGGGAAGACGAATCCCAGTTTCCCTGCGTCCCCCCGTCCCTCATAGTTTCCTATGGCTCATCGCACCTCCTCGTTCGTCTCCCGCACCATCATCCATCATCCTTCTGCCTGCCTCCTCATGCTCACGTTAGCTCAGGCGCGGCCGCGTTCTAGCAATCTCGGCCCATGCCCCCCGTTCACTGCAGGTTGCGCGTGGTCTGCTGCCCCCGTCCACTATGCGTCCGCCCGCGGGCCACCTCGGCGCATGCCCGTCTGCCCCTTCGCGCTGCCACCTCGTGCCGCAGCTCGGCGCCGTAGTGGTCGCATCATCCCTCGTGAGGGGCGCCTCACACCAGCACCGGACGGCCAGCAACCTCTCTGCGGAGGGACCGGTTCCGAGCAGTGGCGAGTGCGACGGAGACGCCATCCGGGAGCGGCCAAGATGGAGGTGATGGCTAGATTGGCCGCCGGTAGCGCGAGCTTTCTGTGAGTCGATTATGGTGAGTCGATTGTGTTTTCTCATTGCGGTTGGTGATGATGATGGTGATGATGATGATGCTGATCATGACCATGATGCTGGTGATGATGATCATGTTGATGATGATGATCATGATGATTATGATGAATATGATGATTACGATGATGGTGATGATGATGCTGATGTTGATGATGATGATGATGATGATGACGATGGTGATCGTGCTGCTGCTGATGATGTTGCTGATTATGCCGATGATGTTGATGCTGATGTTGATGATGAAAATGATGGTGATGCTGATGCTGATGCAAGTGATGATGAGCATGATGACGATGATGGTGATTCCGATGATGACTATGATGACGACGATGACGATGATGAGGATGCTGATGATGATCATAATCATGATCATGCTCATGATGCTTATGATGATGTTGGTTATGGTGATGATGATGATGATGATGAAGGTGACTATGATGATGATGATGGTGATGGTGATGGTGATGGTGATGATGACGATTATGATGATGATGATGATGATGATGCTGGCAATGATGATGGTGATGGTGATGGTAAAGGCGGTGATGATGTTGACGATGATGCCGATGATGATGATGGTGATGATGGTGATGTGGTGATGATGACGTTGAGTATGATGACAAATATGATGATGATGATGATGATGATGATGCTGGTGATGATGATGCTGGCGAGGCTTATGATGCTGATGATGATAACGAGTGTGTTGATGATGATACTGCTGCTGATGATGATGATGATGATGATGATGGTGCTGGTAATGGTGATGATGGTGATGTTGCTGGTGGTGGTGTGTGTGGTGATGATGGTAATGGTGTTGGGTGTTGGTGGTAGGTGGCCTTGACGATGATGGTGCCGGAGAGTATGTTGATGATGTTTATGTTGTTGATGTTGATGATGATGATGATGATCATGATGATGATGATGATGATGATGATGATGATGATGATGGCGATGTTGATGATGATGCTAATGTTGATGACGATGCATTGATGATGTTGATGATGAGTATGATAATGACGATGCTGATGATGATGGTGTTGGTGCTGGTGATGTTGGTGTGATTGTGATGGTGATGATTGTGATGTTGGTGCCGGTGGTGGTAGTGGTGGTCATGATGTTGGAGGTTGTGGGTGGTGGTGGTGGTGATGATTGTGGTGGTGATGATGATGGTTGTGATGTTGTTTGTGTGTGGGGTATCACGGCTAGGGCCATAAAACTCTCGCAGATTTCATGGCCTGCTCTTCTTATCGATGCCTCTCCTGGCCCCCCCCCTGGGCCGCGCACACGTCTCGGGCCATGATTTGCGAACCCCCGTGTTGGACCCCCTCTTGGACGCCCCCGAGCCATACACTGCGTGAAGGTGGCCTCGCTCCCAGCCGACTTCTGCACGGTGACGGGGCAGTATGATTGGTGCTCCTCGCACGTTGGCGAGCCGTGGTGCATATGCGACTGGGCCTACAACAGCTATGTGAACGAGAACGGCAAGCTGGAAACCGGCACCTATGAACCGCACCACCGCCAGCCCCTGCCGTGCCCATCTTGGGCTCTCGGCCCATCCAGCCCAGGACAGGAGGCCCACACCGTAGCCTGCGTCTGGGATGGATGTTGCTTGGCCAGGGCTGATGGCGGTGTATTGTCGAGGCACGTTTTCTATCCACACCCTTTTCAGATTCGACGACGTCCCCTGGGTGGTTACCCGTCTCCTCCCACTCACTCTGTCTCTGCCACGAGGAGGCGCCCTGCGGATGGTACAGAGTGCACGTGTTCAGCGCTTCGTTTACTTTCTACTTGGGCGGAATTTCCACCTCCACCTGTGGGTTCCCTCTTCGACCGCCTCCCTGGTTGGCGGATGCGGCCATACGCCGTTATCCCGCATAGTTTCTGGTTTCCCAGCTTGCAGGACATGGGGGGGTCTGCCCAGCGAGGTCGATGCACGTGTAATGGCGTGCGCTCGCGGAACGAGAATTGCGCAGATTTTAATTCGATTCTTCCACCTTTCACAATGGCGAGTGGGACGTCTGCCGTGTGACGATGGTTTACCCTCTGGGCCTCCTTCTCCTCCCTCCTCCTCACAACAAGAAAGCGTTGAAGAATAGTTGCCGGTTTCCCAGCCGAGAGCCTCTTGGTCGACTGCCCTGGGTCCGCGGCGCACTGCAAGGGCGGGCAGTTCGACGACGGCCCGATGCCTTGCCGTTGAGGTGGATGGGGGCCGCGGAGCTCCCGCGGCCGGGCGGGGGCCGGTTGGACAGCGCCAACACCGCGAAATCTCTGGCCCAGCCGTGCCCGCGTCTGCCGTCCTCCCCCGTCCCGCCCCTCTGCAAAGGAGGAAGAGGTACCCATACCGCTATCCTCGCCCTTTCTCGCCTCTTGGACCTCCTGGGAGTCCTTCGTCGCCACCGCTGTATTGGCCTCAAGATGCTGGTCAGAAAGCACCCTGGGAGAGGTCCTGGGGGTAGCAGTATCGGTACATGTTGGTTTTCCCACCTCTTCCGAAGTCCCTCCTCGTCCCGGTTCGTCCCTCCTCTCTCCTTTTTAATTCGTCGGCCAAAATACGTCTCCAACACAACGTCTCGGAGCTCCGCGCGGATTTGTCGGATCGGCGCTGGATTGGCGAAGACATGTTTTAGGCCGATCTCTCGGCGATGTCTAGCCGATCCATAGGCGATGCATCGCCGATTTCAGGTCGATGTTCTCCCTCTGAGCTGGTCCCTCCACAGCGTTGCCTCTCAAATTTCTTTCTTTCTCTCTCTCTCTCTCTTTCTGTCTCTCCCTCACTCCCTTCTCCCTCTCTCTCTTTGTTGTTTCTTTCTCTCTCTCTCTCGGCGATGTATCTCCGATTCATCGGCGATGCATCGCCGATTTCAGCTCGATGTTGCCCCTCTAAGCTATTCTCCCCTAACGTTGCCCTTCATCTCTCCCCATCTCTCTCTCTGTCTTCCTTTCGGAAATGTATCGCCGATCCATCGGGGATGCATCGTGGATGTCAGTTCGATGTGTCCTCTCTAAGCTGGTCCCTCTTACGTTGCCCCTCATGCCTCCTTCTCTCTCTCTCTCTTTCTCTCTCGCCTCTCATCGGGGCCTGGGACACCCGACGTGCCGCGCGCGCCGTCGGCGTGCGCGTGCCCGGGAGGGGGCCTCGCCGGAGATGGCGGGCGGACGAGTCCGGGGCGGCCAAGGTCGGGGGCGAACCCAATGGAAGAAGAGAGAGGATGCCGATTGCCGACGCCGGCTGGAGATTGTCGAATAGTGCTGATGCCGATTGCTGAGGCCTCCTGGATCGGGTCGGAGTCGTTGGGGTCGGAAGATCGCGCCGCATCGCCGACACATCGGCGATACATCGCTGACGCATCGGCGATGCATCGGCGACATCGGCGATGCAGAGCGATCCTTCGACCCCATCCACTCGGACCCCACATAGGAGGCCTGGAATCGTGAGTGACCTCCACCCTCGGAGGTGGGTGGCCCCAGAGACTGTCCGTACCCTTCTTCGTGTGGATTTTGCGCAATGGTGGGTGGGCAGCGAGCCCGCGAGCCCGAGAGTGGAAGTTTGAGAGGGTGGGCCTTCTCAGAAGGCTTGGATCGGGAGGGTCGAAATGGGTACGGAAAGAATGGGTACGATGCCCAACAGCAGTTCCTGTTCATTTTGAACAGGACTCGCTGTCCGCGCCGCCGCGGACTTTGTTCTTTGAAGGCAAAACGCCGCCGGCCAAACAGCGGCCGCTGTCGTCGGGCCCAGTGCCCCTTTTTCCGTACACATTTCGGGCGTGCAAATTGGAAGGCCGCGGGCTTTCTGAGAGGTGTCCTAAGTTAAGTTTTCTTTGGAGACAGAAGCGGCTTCTCGGAATGCACGAGGGCTTCTGAGAAGCCCCACCGCTTTCTGACAAGACATGGCCCCTCTCACTTCCCCCTTGGCGCGCCGCCGACAAGAGGAGGTGTTGACCAGGGGAGGTGGTGGACGTGTCCTGGCCGCGGCCATGATACCTCCTCGGAGTTCATGGCCCCCTTTTCGTCTCCCCACACGTCCCCTGACCCCCCCCCCGTCCTCTCCGCACGTGCCTCGGGCCACGATTTGCGAACCCCTCTCCTGGATGGCGCCCCCCTTATGAACGCTCGAGAGGGGGACCAGTCCTCCAGGCCTCCCAGATGGGGTCTGAGCAGGTGGTGTCGGAGGATCGCGCCGCATCGCCGATGCATCGCCGACGTCGCCAGTGCATCGCCGATGCGGCGCGATCCTCCGATCGCAGCAGCTCGGACCCAATCTGTGAGGCCTCCTCTGCTGGACGCCCCCGAGAGGAGGAGCAGCCCAGCCCCGAGACCCGCGCCCGCGCTCGCGGCCGTTTCCTCTCCCTCGCCCCGCCCCAGGGGGGTGCCCGGGCGCCCGCCCGATGCCACGCGCCGCCGGCGGGCGCGTGCTCTCGGGCTGGGGGGTCCCGTCGTCGTTCGGTGCGGTCGGCACGGGTGCAGAAGGAGGGGGTGCGAAAACCGGCAGCAGGTCCTGTTCGTCTTGATTCGCTGTCCGTGCCGCCGCCATCGTTGTCCCTGTCAGACAGAAGGCCGCCTGCTCAACGGCGGCCGCTGTCGGTTTTGGACAGCATGTGTTGTTGGCCATCGTACCCATGTTATCCGCACCAATTACCAATTGCGGGCTCCAAAGCCGTCGGAGGCGGGAGGTCAGGTGCAGCGTCATGGGCAACGTCAGGGGGGCATGGGCTCCAAGGTTCGAGCTTCGAGACTCGCGTTCTGGCGATGTTTGATCGCCCTTGGGCGCCCCCGTGGCCACGTCTGGATCCGCCTCGAAATCTTGCTCAGACCGCATCTCGGGAGATAGCCAGGGACAGATTTGTGATTGCTGGGCCCCGGGAGGGACGAAGTTTCGAGACCCCCTAGCAGGCTTTCCAGTCTTGGGGTGCTCTCAAGCGGCTGCGCCTCGCCGAGAGTATTCGAGGGGTACCCAGATCGCCCCGAATGGCCGCCAGAGAGCCAAATTCTGACACGAAGCCCGCCAGTTGATACGCTCAGTTTGGGATGCCACGATTCCGAATCGCCCATTGATTGTCCATAAGGGCATGATAGCCCACACTGCCCAGGAGCGTGCGGGTTCACTGTCAGGGCATATCACCGATCTATCGACGATGTATCGCCGATTCCAGCTCGATGCTTCCGCCCCCTACCGTTGCCCCTTAGATGATGATGATGATGATGATGATGTTGATGATGATGATGATGATGATAATGCTGATGATGATGATGATGATGATGATGGTGATGGTGATGGTGATGGTGATGATGATGATGATGATGATGATGATGATGCTGATGCTGATGCTGGTGCTGATGCTGATGCTGCTGATGATGATGATGCTGATGCTGATGCTGATGAGGATGAGGATGAGGATGAGGGTGAGGATGATGATGATGCTGATGCTGATGCTGATGCTGATGCTGATGCTGATGATAATGATGATGATGATGATGCTGATGATGATGATGATGATGATGCTGATGATGATGATGCTGATGCTGATGATGATGATGATGATGATGATGATGATGATGATGATGATGATGATGATGATGCTGATGCTGATGCTGATGATGATGCTGATGCTGATGCTGATGCTGATGATGATGATGATGATGATGATGATGATGATGATGATGATGATGATGATGTTGATGCTGATGCTGACGCTGACGCTGACGCTAATGATTATGATGCTGATGCTGATGCTGATGCTGATGCATATGAGGAGGAGGATGAGGAGGAGGAGGAGGAGGATGATGAGGATGAGGATGAGGATGAGGATGAGGATGAGGATGATGAGGATAATGAGGATGAGGATGAGGAGGAGGAGGAGGAGGAGGAGGAGGATTAGAAGGAGGAGGAGGACGAGGAGGAGGAGGAGGCGGGGGAGGAGGAGGACGGAGGGGGACGGAGGAGGACGGAGGAGGGCGGAGGAGGACGGAGCAGGACGGAGGAGGAGGAGGAGGAGGAGGAGGAGGACGACGACGACGACGACGGGGAGGAGGAGGAGGCCCGACGCAGTGGGCGGCTTGAGCCAGCACGGCTACGATGATCCCTAGGACGCGTGTTGGCCGAATGTGTGCGCTCCGTCGTTCGTCTCCGCCGATAGCCTAGGTCACTCGCGGGGGCGCGGAGATAATCGCGCTCCTCTCGTCGCGGTCTGGGCCAAGGCGGCTGTCCTTCTCCAAGGGGGCAGCGCGATTGGGCGAGGGCGCGTAGATGATCGCGCATCGCTGGTTACAGGTGATCTGGGGTCGAGTGTGAACCCGCTGTGTGTTTTCCCTCGTTCGTCTCCGCCGATAGCACGCAGCCTGCGGCTGTCCACGTCACACCGCCGGCGGTGGACGATCACACGTTGACACAATACACGTTATGAGGATCATCGGGAGAAGGAGGAGTAGGAAAAGGAAGAGGAGGAGGTGGTGGTGAGGAGAAGGAGGTGGTGATGAGAAGGCGGAGGAGGAGGAGGAGGAGGAGGTGCTGAGGAGGGGGAGAAATCGCAAGCATCTGCGAACGCGGAGGTGAGAAGGAGGGTGGGGGCGGAGCGGTCCAGCACATACGATAATTGCACGAACAAGTACGACAAGAGCAGGGAGGAGAGGAAGGACGGTGCGGGATGGTGCGGAAGGGGGCGGAGGAGCAGGGATGTTGGAGGACGAGGGAGCAAGAGGAGGGGAAGGAGTTGGAGGCGGGATAAGGAGGGAGAGCGGACGACGAGGGGGAGGACGAGAAACCAGTGCAAACCCAAGAATCATCAACTATGTTGGAAGAAATTGTTCCTACAAGCTCCCTCTTCATAGGCCCCTACAACGGTTTATTTCCATTGAGGGAGTTGCCTCGTTGGAAGACAACCGTTCGAAGACCCTGAAGCATGCCAAAACATTAATCTCGGGATTCCAGCGCCACGGATCAACCTGACTCCTTGCGTTTTGACGATCCTGGATCATGTCAGAACGCCGTTCTTGGGACTTCAGCACCGCAAGCGAACGTAACTATTGCACCCTCATTGTCATGAACCCGTGTAAAACAATTTCTGGCATTTGATTCATGGGAATCAGTGAAATTCTTGCAACTAGTTGAAACAAATGCGCGCGACGCTAATGCGGGAATCACATTTTGAAAAGGACTCGCTCTCAATCCGTGAAACTTCTGTTGTTTTTTAAACGAATGCGCGCGTCGCTAAGGCGGGGGCCACATTTTGAAAACGGTTCCCCTCGATCCGTGGAATTCTTGCAAATCTGTGCAACGAATGTGCGCGGCGCCAGGGCGAGAGCCTCATTTTGAAAACGACCCGCCCTCCATCCGTGAAACACTTGCTAATGTTTGAAACGAATGTGCGCAGCGCCAAATCGAGAGCCACTGCTTGAAAACGGCCTGCCCTCGATCCGTGAAGCTCTTGCGACTGTTTGAAGCAATTGCTCGCGGCGCTAAGGCAAGAGCCACATTTTGGAAACAACCCGCCCTCCATATGTGAAGCTGTTGCCACTGTTAAAGCTTCAGGGTCATAAGTGATGGGGAACTCTAAGGCGACACGCCCAGCCCGCCCTAAAAACTTGCCTCGGGGTGCGACGGGGAGAAATTATTTATAAGGAAAAGGCATTGACGGGTGACGAGATAAGGGAGGATGACAAGATAGGTGCGTTCGCGTCGTGTTTGTTGCCATCCTACCCCTCCGCCCATCCTTTCCCATTGCGCTGATCTTGGCTCTTTTTGCGGACGCGTGTCAGAGCGGACTTGGACCTCAAACAATCATTTCATTTTGCAATACGCAATTGGACAAGGGCATGAGAGAAGGAGGAGGAGGAGGAGTTGGAGTTGGAGGAGGAGGAGGAGGAGGAGGAGGAGGAGGGGAGGTGGCGACGGTGGCGGATGAACAGAAGGACGAGCAGAAGGAAAAGGTGGAAGGAATGAGAGGAGCAGGAGGACCAGGCGAAGGCGGAGGAGGGGGAATGAGGGCGACAACGATGAGGAATGATTCGGATTCAGACATGTGGATCGCGCTGCTGCGAGAGCGCCAATCTGCACGAGGGGAACAGAAACCCGATCCTAAACTGAGACCCACGCCGCAGCGGGAGCATCATTATGGAATGACCGAGAAAATAATGACTGGAAGAGTACAGACAAATCATCTCGGCGCCATGCTGTGTATAACAAGTTGTACGCGGAGGGGGTCGCGCCACTCCCGAGCCAACTTCGGTGGAGAGAGGAGAGTACACATTGAGCACTTGTGGGGGAGGAGTAGGGGAATAGGGAGGGGGGGGAATGGGAAACGGGAGAGGAGGGAGGACGACGAGGGCGGAGAAGGAGGGCGAGGAGGAAGGGACGAGCGGGAGGCGGTAGAACAGAGCATGGACGACGAGGGGGAGGAGGCGGAGGCAGGCGCAGCCCGAGTGGGACAGCCGGGGGGATAGGTCAGACCCAGGGGGGGGGGGTGCGCAGCGTTGGCACATAGATTGCGAAGGCCTTACGGCCAGTGCCGCGACCCTGCATTCTGGACCTCCCCCAGGACCCTCGCTGGCGCCCCCCCCCGGATGTCCGCCAGGACCCCGGGGGTGGGGGAGGTATCCTGACCAGGGGCCCCGGTCAGTCCCCCCCCCCCAGGACCCCTTCCCGTCTGGGAATGGATGAAGGGAAGGGAATCGACTTTCATACGGCGTTCCTTTTCTTCAACCTCCTTGGGACTGATGACGACGACGACGACGAGGACAACAGCGTCTACCACACACCGAAGGGCTGGCAGATTTTAGGCATAACTTCAGGAGGTCTTCAGTCTTGGTGATCCCTCCCTGTTTTTCTCGGCGGTGAGTAACTCGGACCTCATCATCCTCATCCTTCCCCTCTTCCTTCTCCCCCCCAAATCCTCCTGCTCCTCCCTTCCTTCTCCTCCTCGTGGTCGTTATCGTCGTCGTCGTCGTCGTGGTCGTCGTCATAGTCGTCACTGTCGTCGTCGTCGTCGCGGCGGCGGAGATTATTTTCCCTCTATTGTGTGACGGGCTGGATCGTGTCGGGGCGTTCATTTTCCTAGGGGGTAATCCATTGTGGGCTGCCTTTCACGCGAGAGGATGTGTGAACATCTTTTCATGAGGATTGCAGTAGTAATCAATGGTTGTGGTTTGAATCGCGAATGTGATCGTACTTATAGTCGTAAACGTATTCATGGTTGCAGTCGAAATCGTAGTCGAAATCGCAGACGTAGTCGTAATCGTCGTCGTCGCGGCGGAGAGTATTTTCCCTCGATTGTTGGGCGGGCTGAATCGTGTTGGGGCTTTTTTTTTTCCCAGGGAATAACGTCCCCGGGCTACCCTGCACGACAGGAATTTGAGCACGTGTAAAGAGTGCAATTTTGAGCGATACATTCTTCTCCGACGGCGTTTCTCACAATCTCCTCCTTCATCTTGTCGTCGTCGTTGTTGCGCGGCGTGTGCCGCGCAGAATGAGACCGCCCAGGATAATCACTTTCCACTATTGGGGGCGGGGCTCTAAAGACTCATCTGGGCTACTTGGTACCCACAGGGCGTTGAACGTATCTATTTGTGCTTCCCCAGATTCCAATGTACTTTCTAGGCGCCTACCTGCTTGAAGGACCGGGTGGTTGTTCCTCTTCCTTCGTCTTCAGGGGGCGTGCGGAGATCCAATATATTTCCAACGCTTTCCGTCTTCATGTTCCTACCCACCTCTTCCGACCGATGGGTACTCTCCCCTCCTGACCATCGAAGAAGAGCGCCAATAACGACGTGGTCATACCATTTTGCGAGGTCCGCGCGGATCTCCCCGATCAGCGCCAGGCCCTTTGGGCGGCATCTCTGTCGCCGCCCATGGCGCGCTCCGAAGCAGTCTGCGGGCACGTCCGAGGGTTCATTGCGCCTGCAGACCAGCTGCAGTTGGCGGAGACCTGGCCCTCACCCCCAGGGGGGAGCCATCGACTTCGGAACCCCTCTCGGGAGATCCTCGGAGTGGCGATGGCCTCCCCCAGAAGGATAAGAACACTGAGGGGAGGAAAAGGCAGTGATACCGATGCCCTTTCCCACGGTTTTCCATTTTTATACCGTCGGGGAGGCCCTCGTCGCCACGGCTGGATTCGACACGAAATTCTGGTCAGAACGCGCCCGGGAAAGGTCCAGGGAGTAGCGGTATCGATACCGCTTGGTTACCCCAAGCACAGCTCCCCCCAGATGTGGTTGGTCGGATCTGAGCAGCCTTCGGCAGGCTATGCCACCCTGCCAGCGCGGCAGGTCAACAGGGTTTATTGGAGGCGGATCGGCCTCCTACCGTGACTTGTCGATTCAGGAATTGGCCGTTCTCGCTTTGCGAGAGGGCGTCGCGGCCGTCATTTTTGCGGGTCCAGGTCCGTCGGTTTCGGTCCCAGGCCGTTTTCACTAAGGGGAGGTTTGCTAAAGGGAGGTTTGTCCACCGCCGAGTTAAAGGCCCGCGCCAGTTTGGTGCCCTGTCCTTCGGCGCGTGTCTCAGACACCCTCATTCTTGATCGCAGCTTCGTGTTCCTGCTGCCTGAGGTGGGTGTGGCCCGAGCGGGGCCCTCGCCCCCCGAGGAAGGGGGGATCAGGGCTCCCTCGAAGTGGCCCTCCTCCTCCTCCTCCTCCTCCTCCTCCTCCTCCTCCTCCTCCTCCTCCTGCTCCGCCTCCTCCCCCTCCTCCTTCCGTAGCCATTTTGGCTCAAGTTGCCATCTTCTCGAGGTGGTACAGTGACCCGCGCCTTTTTGCAGACTAGGCCCGCGACACAAGGGTCTGCATCTTGGCTTCCATTTCTGGCGGTGAGGTCCTGGGGGAGCACCTTCCCGCCCTCGGTCCGCTTGTCCTACCCTCCAGTTTCCACGGCTTTTGCGGCCGCTCGCTGTTGTCTGATGGAGGCACACTTCGCCCTGCTGCTCTCCCAGATGATAAACATGACAGCCGACATCTACCACGTGAAAGCGTCGGTCGGAGGCATCACCGAGATCCAGTCGGAGCTGCTTGCCCACGACGCCAAGTTCGTTAACCTGCAGCAGCAGATCGACGATGCCAACAAGAATGCCCGCGCCGCCCTCCGCAAGGCGCAGCACATGAACCTCGACCAGCAGCTGGAAGACCGTCTACTCCAGCTGGAGGCCTCGACAGCCAGGATGCACACCTCACCTGCCCCTCTGAACTCCGACAGGAGCAAGAGGAGCTGCGTTGGCATGTGCTTGCCAGGATCTACGTCCGCCAGCGGTGACGGCCTCCATCATGGACGTGCCTATGCAGGCTGCGATCGCACAAAAATATGGATAGGAGGCTTCACGCGCAAGATGCTCGCCACTGCCATGACGCTGTTCGCCAACACGGTCCTGACCGCCCTACCCACACACGAGAGGATCCTGGTACAGATCAAGGCGTAAAACCTGAACAAGAGCTTCTCGATTAAATTCGGTTCGGTCGAGCAGGCCAGCGAGTTCGCCCAGCGCTCGCGAGGCAACCCCAAGATGATGACGTACGCCGACCCCGCCACAAACGAGCAGGTCAGCCTACGTGCTCGGGCCGATGCCCATCATGATGTACGCGTTCGCAGCAAAACCCTGGTCTCGCTATGGCAACCCACGGCCACAATCATGAAAGGCAAAGGCACGTGGACGGATTAGACGAAGCTCGGGACCAACGGGTTCAGAGGTGTTCTCTTCTTCATCGACGGTGAATCGGTGCAGGACCTGTACGTCGTCAGCGAGGATTTCTCCGGCAGCGCTGCCATCGCCCCCGACCTATCAGCGCTCAAGAAGGTTGGGTTCACCGAGGCCGACGTGTCGACCGCCTCCGACATCGCCAAGGACATCAAGCGCTAGGAAATTGCCACGCTGCATGAGCTTGACGTGAGTGAAGCCAGCGCCCACGTTTGCATGTGCACGGCTGCAGCTGCCTCGCCGTTTGTCCTCCTCTCCTCCCCTTGTCCTCTGTTGTGTGTTGCGTGCTCGTCCTCGTCCTCTTCTTGCTCTTCCTCTTCTTCCTGCTCGCCTCGTTTGGTTCCGCCGTCCCCGAGCATTTCGCGCGCCCCGCCTTCTTCTATTTCCTGCTGTCAATGCCGAGCTACCGAAAGTTTATTCTTGGTTACGTGGAGCGCTAATACTTTATTCGCCTCGGCGCATGATGATCGCACCCGTCAGACTCGCATGGTGAAACTACTCGACAGATTGCTGAAACAATTCGACCTCGTTCGCATCCAGGGATACCATGGGCGGCAGGAAGAACCCAACCCGTCTCTGCGTGAGCGCGACGGCGCTCGTGCGTACGGTGCTTTCAGCTCCCCTTCCTCAGCGGGCGGCTACGTTTTCTCCATCTCCTCATGGTCTCTCAACATGCACTTCGCGAGCTTCGGCCCCATTGAGCTGGTCGCGAGCAGGCGTCGCAGTGTTACTCGACGTGATGCCGCCCATCGTACTGACTCACCGCTCGCCCGCCGCTTTCAAGCTGTTCTGGGCTGTCTGGCTGAGGTACAGCAGATGCAGCACCCGTACCTCGGCCACATAGCAGATCTGAAATCTCTGGGAAGGCAGGACCGTACTTTCGTGATTCGGTTTTCCGCTCGCATCCTGGACCTGAACCCTCGGTGTTGTTCGCTCGGTTCCGCTCCTGACCCCTTGGACCCCTCGGACCTTGTCTCCGTCGCCATCTCCTGGATGCCGCTTCGCCTCCCGAGGCCCCTTGGTTCCCGAGGCCGGTTACTAGGGACATGCTCTCTCTCTCTCTCTCTCTCTCTCTCTCTCTCTCTCTCTCTCTCCCCTCAACATGTGGCCGAAGTGATCGAGGAGATAGGTGAAGCTGGTCTCTCCCAGGGTGTCCATCAGCGCGCGCCCGAATTCAAAGGTATACTTCGCGTCGATGCTCGGCGAGTTATCAAGCCTTTCATCCAGCCTGTGCCTCGAGTCGTGGTCTGGAAACCCGAGGAGCTTGAATTAGTGGAAATGTTCCGTCGACTGCATGACGCAGGTTCTGGCCCGGAGGATCCGCCCTGCCCGGCGCGGGCCCGCGCAGGTCCAACGGCTATCCAGGTGTTTTTTGGGCCGTACGTTGACATCGTCAATTTCGGAAAGCCCCCCGACAGCTACCTCCACTCCCTGTGCGTCTTCCTCATCAAAGTGACCCTTGATTCCGTTGACGAAAGTGCGCGGCGCCTCCCCGACGTCACCCGCTCCCTCTGCCTCAGCAACACCGTCCGCAGTATCTTTGCCATCGACATCAATCGCCCCGTTAGTCTTTTCTGTCAAGAAGTATGCCACGAGCCCCAGCGTGACGTTATCCTCGGACATGATATGCTGACCAATACTCCCGACATGGTAATTCGAGCGATTCCGTGGCGGTGCCAGTTAGGTGCAGACAGGTTGGGACACAACCTGTTTGACATTCGCACCGCGCCCCATGCGGTGCTGAACGTATCAATGGTCTGTATTCAGAAGACCATGCGTTTACTTACCTCAAGCGCATCTCGCGCCAGGTGCACGCTGATGGAGAAAGAGGGAGTGTGCAGAGATACGCTACTGGCCATGCGCCCGCCCGCAATGTTCCGCCTGTCCATGACGCAGCAGCTCAAGGAAAATTGCAAGCGCTTCTCTGGGACCCCGCGGGCACATCAATTCCGCGATGAGCAGCTGCAACGAAAAACTGATCTTCCTTAGCAATGGCGCATTTGCAAATCTTGCCGCTCCGCTCTTGCTTTCAGGATCAGATTTTTCACTCCCTCGACCTGCGAGGGCGACGATGATGGCCTAGTATTGTGCACCCGCCGCCTGTCCTTGCTTGCTCCTCCTTTCGTTTTTCCCCTTTTCCTGCTCTCTGCCTTGCTGCCGCTCGCTTCTGCTCTTACCTTTGTCTTTGTGCTTCATGTCTGCCACACGATGAAATCTCGTAGTGTGCTCGGGGAGTGCGACACGTATAGGCTGATCAGTGCGTGGTTGCGTAGTACTGTGAGGCGTGGCGGTCGCCTCCAAGGGGTGCAACGTCAGCCTGGGTAGCCGCTGCTGACCATCCGACTCTCTTTCTTCTCTCTCTCGTTTTTGCCCTCGTATCGCGCCTTGTCCGCTCTTCGTCTCTCTCTCTCTCTCTCTTTTTCTCTCTCTCTCTCTCTCTTTCTCTCTCTCTCTCTCTCTCTCTCTCTCTCTCTCTTGGGGGCCGTGTACTCCTCTTCCTCCTCCTCCTCCTCCTCCTCCTCCTTCTCCTCCTCCTCCTCCTCCCAGTCGGCGTTGGAGCTCAGACACTTTGAGCCCCGACGGAGGGAGGGTTTCCACTGATTCACGCACTCACGTGACTTACGGATTCTGACAGCCACACAGGTTGCTCTGCCGGGGCCAAAGGGGGAGAAGGAGAACAACAATCAGAACAATGTCTGCAGCTTTTCCGATACCGTACCTTTTTTACGACCATTCCCAGAGTGGTTGGGTCGTGAACCGGTGATAGATTTTGCTGTGCCGCATCGTTCCAAGTATTGGAAGATTGGGTTCTGACGTTTTAAAACGACGAGCCAAATACGCAGAGAACGGGCCCGCCGCACCCACGCTCTGAAATGCCAGCTTGCCATAATTGCAATGTGTGAAAGGCGCTGCTCAAGTCCAGGAAACAGACATCGAGGCGAACTGCAGCAAGGTACGCGAAAGGAGAGGACATATGACAGCGGGGGAGTTTGTAGAGTTTGCTCGGCTCCCCCCTCCCCGTGCGTCCTGTGGGGCCCAGGGGAAAGAGCTGCCAGGGGAGTTTGCAGAGCCGCCTCGGTTCCCCTCAGCGCCTGCGCCCACACGGGCCCAGGAGCAGCCCGCCTCAACTACTAGCGGATCCTCCTGACGGGAAACGTTGTCACAGGAAATGGAAAATCAGTTCCGCCAGTGGAACCCGATTGGCCGATTGGCCCTGCTTCGCATTCGTTTGTTCGCCGGCGAGCAGAACTGGAGGACGACTGTCCGAGGCTGGACAGCCTTGGTCACTTGCTCCCCCCTGCAGGGCGCCGCTGCACTCGAGTCACTTCGGGAGGCGCCGAGTCGAAACGCGGCAGCACCAGACGCGCAGACAGAGCCTCGTGGCCGCGGCGCAGACGAAAGCAGGCGACAGAGAGGGAACTTGGAGGCCCCGGGGCTCGGAGGTCATTGGCTTCTGCCAGTGGTGAACCTCGAAAGCCCATTTGGAATCCGGTGGGCGCGCCGCCAGATCCAGGAGAAGGAAGGCTGTTCGAAGTAAAGGAAGAAACAATCTCTGAGGCGAAGGACCTTTCGGAGACATCGGATGAACTCGCGCGGAAAGATGGACGAAGAAAGGAGGTTTACTTCAATGAGAAGCGCACAGAACACACTTTGGAAACATCTATCACAAAATGTGGGACAACAGTGGCCATGCTTTTTCTGCGGAAGAGATGCGGCACCAATTGGCTTCCAGCGGCGCAGTTTGCACTTTCCCAGAAGTGGAATTCGCTTTTTTCGGAATGGGACAGCATTGGAGTTCTTGCCAGCATGGGAGACACGTGCACAACTGCTACCCCGCGGAATTACGCTTTTTCAGAATGGGACAGCACAGGTGATCAATTGCGCGCGTTTGGCGCGGAGGAGAATACGGAATCAGCCTCGAATGGGGGAGCCGCACGCAGTAGCGAGGGCATCTCGGAGTGCCGGCCTTCTCGCCCAGTGTTTCCCCCCTTTTCGTCTCGTAGTCTCTTGTCCTCGGTCCTCTTCCCCGCAGGATACGGATCGGAATTTCGCTCGCGAATTAAGGAGGGGCTCAGGGATCCCTCCTTATTGTGCAGGCCCGCTCGCACGCGCCATTGGCACCGCAGTGCCAGCGGCGCCGCGCCCCTTGGTTTCATCGGAGAGGTGCTGACTGGTAAACAGGGCTCCGTGCGAAAGGGCCGCACGCTAGCCTGTGGTGGAGACGGGCGGAGGGGGGGGTGCGGAGGGAAGGCCGCGTGATCCGCCCTTGCGCAGGCCCCAGCAAGGGCTTCGATACGATTTCGAAGGGCTGTCGGGTTTTTGCTGCGTACTACTCGCACAGGGGAACATTTCTCGTCTCACAGCTGAAGTTGGACGACCACCCCCTTATGCGGATCGCCCGGCCTCCCCTCTTCCTCCTCCCTCTCCACCCCTTCCTCCTCCTCCTCCTCTTCCTCCTCCTGTTCCTCCTCCTCCTTTTCTTGCTCCTCCCCCTCCCCCCCCTCCTCCTCCTCCTCCTCCTCCTCCTCCTCCTCCTCCTCCTCCTCCTCCTCCTCCTCCTCCTCCTATTAACTCCAGTTCTTTCCTCCCGGGTGAGGACATCGAGCCTCCCTGGGAAAAAGGTTCATCGGAGTCCTGCGTGGGCCTGTGGGGGCCTGTATGTTGTTTCGGGAACGTATTGGGCGCGATAGCCCTGCCGGTACTCGCATCCTGAGCATGCTCTGTTGAAGAACCTTTCGTCGGGTGCTGGGGTAGGTTGTGGGGCCGCTTTGGATCCAGACATGCTCGCATCGCGAAAAAACACGACAGAGATTCTGGGCAAATCTCAGCTTGAAAAGGCCATCTCCGGGCCCTGTGACATACAAACACGACTCGGGACGAAAAGCTGGCCCTGGGGAAGGGGTCGGGACTTGTGGGGGCCGCGTATTGACAAAGTCAGGACTTTGCATGTCTGGGAATGGGTGCGCAAAGAATGGGGACGAAGATCGACAGCAGTTCCTGCCCATTTTCAGCGTGAGTCGTTGTCGGTGTCGCTGCGGACGGTGTCCAGTTGAAATAGACATTCGCTTGCCCAACAGCAGCAGCTGTCGGATCCTAAGGGGTTGCCGGATTGATGCAATCAGGATCAGCATGAATCGAAGATTTGGCTAGCGGCTCGAATTTGGTTTTTGTACACTTTGGACCGGGAAGGTCTGCAACGTAATGTTGGGGCAACCAGACATAACACGACATCCATCCAGGGCGACAAGTTGCCACGATGGACCCCAAGAAGGGCCCGGGGACTCCTGATCGGGATCGGGGCGCACGCGACGGAGTCAGCGCTGGCGGGGCTCCGCCACTCCTCTCTGGTGCCTCCTGGCTGGCGCAGGTTCAGGGGAGGCGCGGAGCTCCCCCCCCATTCTCGGTCGGCCTCGGGGGTTCGCGGCGTGGCCTCTCGGCCGAGCCGGTCAGCGCTGGCCCTTGTCAGCGCAACGCCTTCCCGAATGAAGAAAAATTATCCAGGAGGAAACGTGTATTGTAGATTCGGTCATCGACGACCGTCGCAGTCCACCAAAGACCGTCAGAGGACCGCCGAAGACTGTTCGAAGACCGCCGAAGATCGCCGAAAACGGTGGGGTAACAAGGGGACCATGGTCGAACATGTAAAGTTCTGGAGGTTGTGGGCCGTTTTCGGATTTCGGGGTCCTTCCATGGCCTGGGGTCGATCAGAAGACGGCTCGGGATGGAACGACTGATCTCAGAAAAGTTGGGGCCCAGACCCCGTTTCCACCAGAACCTTTTCCCCCTCATGGTGATAACGATTGGCTCTCTTCTGCATCCAGCTGGTTGCCGCCGTGGTCGTCGTCGTCCTCCTCAGGCTCAACTCGTCCCCAATGGGCTGAGGGCAGGTGCTATGGGGAAGGGCAAGCAGAAGGGATGGAGGCCGCCCAAGGACGACGGCGGAGCGCTCGGGATGCTTTTCGGTGGCCCCGCCCCCCCTCTTCGGTCTCGCCTCTCGCTGTCCCCGCGGAGCTTGCCCGCGCTGCGCGTGCTGCACCGTGCGTGAGCCGCCAGTGCCCTGCGGCCTCGGCGCTCGAAGGGTCCAGGGTTCGAGGTGCCCGCCTGCCACCTCCGCCCCACCTCGCTCGCTCTGCCTCCACCTGCTCGTCCCTCCCTCCCTCCCTAGACATGCGGCGTCTGGACTTTTCCAGTGCGCCGTGCCCATGAGTCCCCACCCTCTCCCCGGGGCCAGTTTTTCGTCCCGAGTCGTTTTGTGGTGGTCCCGAGGCCTGGCGAGGGCCTCCGGAGGCCGAAGAAAATGACCAGCATCTTCCCCGCGCGATGTCAGTCACGACGCGGGCATGTCCTGGGTCCCTCTCGCTCTCCCGCGCGCGGGCTCGCTGCCGTCCCCTCTTTCCCTTACTCCACTCCTCTCTCTCTCCTTACTTCACTCCTCTCTCTCCTTACTTCACTCCTCTCTCTCCTCCTCCTCCTCCTCCTCCTCCTCCTCCTCCTCCTCCTCCTCCTCCTCCTCCTCCTCCTCTTTTCTTACTCCTCTTTCCCTTATTTCCCTCTTTCCCGTACTCCTCCGGCCCTCTCTCCCCTCTTTCCCTTACTCCACTCTCCTCTCTCTCTCCTTGGCTGGGAGGCCTTGCGCACCCAGGGTCGCTACCCCATGCGTGGCCGTCCGAAATCGCATGGAGCGAGGGCGACCCTTCTGCCGTCTGAGAGTCTGCGCTCCCAGACTCAGGTGAGGGCGAGATGAGACGACAGGAGTTGGCCTTCGGGGGGGCCCTCGTCGCCAAAGCTGAGCGCAGCCAGGACACTTTGTACGTTTGGATCCTGGGAGGGGTCCGGGGACCGATTTTGAGCTGCCGCTGTCGCAACTCGCCCTCCTCCGAGGCTTTTCACCATTTAATGCAAACAGTGGCCGGGTATCGATCGTTGCAGCAGTGCGTCCGGGAGTTTGTAAGCACATCACTAGAAGCTACATCAATGCCATCATCAATACAGCCTGTGCAGTGGGACTCATAGAGGCAGTGTTACCAGCCGTCTCAGTGACCGTAACGCTGGTTGCAGCATGACTTGTGAACATCGTGACGACACTATCAGTATCAGTAGCGTCCTTGCATGCACTCATGCGATTAGAACAAAATGTTTGGCAGTTCAATCAGTGGAGACATCACTGACGTTCCAACTATCACCATCAGCTGTACGAGCCCAATCGATCTCGGTAGTCGCACCAGTGCTAATAGCAGCCGAAGGATCGAAGACGCTTAATAGTAGTCGAACCACAGCCGCCCCTTGCCTTTGTGGAAACGCCTATGTGGCCAAACGTTGGGCCGATGTCTGGCCAAACTATTGAACAATGTGTTTCAGCCGTTGTGGGCTCCCTTGGAGGAACACTTGGGGGAGGACGAGAGGAGGAGGGGGAGGAGAAGGAAATTTTGGTTTGAGGTTGGTCCTCCTCCAGCCCACTGGTGTTGGCAAACTGGTGGCGAGCCAGCCTGCCCCGCACTTCACGTGAGTCGCACAATTGAACATCTGCAAAAATCATGAGAGTTCAAGCATGACAAACGTGTCGAGGTCGAGGGGTGGTCCCAGGCTTTTTGGGATGGAGCCGCTGCTTCATCTCCGCTCATGTATTGTTCTGCCAGACGACTTTGTTGGGTTGCGCATTGCTTGCCGGGGGTAGCCACACGGCCCCCCGACGTGTGATAACCGCACCTGTGGCAAACACAAAGAAACGAACCGTTCGAGCAATCGAGCACGACCGTGCGGTGTCCGTGACTTTGAGGGCAACGGGGTGGACACGCACGGGATTTGAGCACGACCCTCCCTGCGGCTCGACCAAGTGGGCGTCAGGAGGAGGAGGAGGAGGAGGCCTCTTTGGGCCATTTGGAGGCCTCTGATGGGCCCCCTCGGAGGCATTCTGATTTGAGAGGCCTCTTGGGTGCCTGCCAGGGCTTCTAAGGAGCCTCTTGAACTTCGGAGGCCGTCTTGGAGGCCTCACTGGGTCGTCTCGGGGCCCTCTTGAGGCGATGTATGGCTGTCTCGAAGGTATGTGATGCCATCTTGGGGGCGTTTTGGGCCGTCGTGGGGCCTCTCTGCCCGTCTGTTATCTTGGAGGCCTTCGGGGTCGCCTTCGGCTGCCGGAAGGTCGAAAAGGCGTGAACGCGATAGAACACCAGCGGAACATCGATGGTAGATGTCCTCTGGGAGCTCTCTTCGGCCGATTGGAGGTCATATTGTGCTGTCTTGGAGTCATATTGGGCCGTCTTTGTAGCATATTGTGCCCTCTTGTGGCCATATCTACCGTCTTGGGGACTATCTTGGGACATTCTGGCCGTCGTGGAGGCCATATTGGGCGCCATCTTGAGCGTCTTCGAGGTGGATAATGCCAGGAGTCATCTTGAACGTCTCGGAGCCAACTTGGGAGCCATCTTGCGCATCTTGAGCCTTAGTTGTTCCAGCCATCCTGTGGTGTTGGGCCTTCGTTTTGAAGAGAGAACGCCCCGCGTTCCTCACTCCCTCCTCTTTCCTCTTCATCCCTCCTCAAACTACTGCCTCAGCCCTCCGCATGCCAAGCATGTCGGCACACCCCTCACACGTTTCGTGGCCCCATAGGGAGCTCCACCGATTGCCCTAGTGGCTGCACTCGAATGGCACCGTCGCACCCGTTTCGGCACACCCCGCATGCGTTTTGTGGCCCCATAGGGAGCTCCACCAAAGGCCCCAGTGGTTGCGCTCGCATGGCACCACCGCGCCCACTGCGGCACACCCCTCACGCGCTTCGCGTCCCCATGTGGGAGGTCCACCGGGGGTCTCAGTTTCTCCGCTCGCACCTCCGCACCCATTTCCGCACACCACTCGCGCATTTCGTGGTCCCACAGGGAGCTCCACCTAAGGCACCAGTGGCTGCGCGCGCATGGCACCACCGCGCCCGTTTCGGCACACCCCTCACACGGCTCGTTGTTTCACAGGGGGCGCCACCGAGGGCCTTAGTGGATGTGCTCGCACACCACCACCGCCACAGGCCGCGGCCAAGGCCGCGCCGAGTTTTTGCGGGGGGCGTGCTGCGTGGCCGGGGATCCGCGCGTGGCGGGGCCTCCCGGGCCGTCGTGGGCCGTCTCGTGGGACCCTCTCGTGCCGTCATCGTGGGTGCATCTCGGGCCGCCTGGGGGCGGAGGCCATCGTCGCCGCCCTGGGAGCCACTGCTTACCAGCCTGGAGCATATCCCTATCCCTATGCTGGGCATCCCCTCATCACGATGCCAATCTTAGGGTTTCACTTTTTTTTTGAGGGCGAATCCATGAGATTGTCATCGCCTTTTGGCGTGTCAATCTTAGGGATAGGGATACGTTCGAGGCTGGTAATCAGTGCAGATCCCCGAGGGCATTTGTTCCCGCGACCCCCGGACCGCTGCCAACTCGCCTGCTGAGTCTTCCTTTTGAGCTTGTTCCCCGCAGCAGCGTAGACGACGTTCGGGGAACGCCCGCGGACGTGACGCCGCGATCAGGCCCAGTCGACCCATGTCGTCATCTTTATCCTCCGCTCCCTTTTTGGCCAGAGCCTGCTCGCGCATAGCGGTCTGCCCAGTCGAGGCTGTGGCCACCCGCCGAGGAGGACGCGGAACACGGGCCGACCTGCTGCATGCACCGCCGGCGCCCTGCTCAAGAGCTGCGCGGACGACCATCACGGCTTCAGGTTGATGGGGGCGAGCTTCGGGGACCGAGGTCATGCATCCTTGGCATCCCGACCGCATTCCTGGGAGTTTCTGGTTGATGGAATGGTTCGCGCCTATGTCGCGACCATCGAGGCGAGCGGGGAAATAGCGCAAAATAGAGTTGCAATGCCGGGCGCGTGTGCCACAACATGGGGAAGTGTTCCCATATCGTTGACGAATCCGATCGTGCGTGGGCAGACGGGTACAATCGGATCCACACAGGACACATCAAGCAATGTACGAGTTGCAGGAGGCAGCGATATGCAAGACTTGCGATGGGGCTTGCGACTTCGGGGATCGTAGATCCATTAAGACGTACGCCGTTCGCGGTTCTGACGTACCACAGGTTGCCTTCGACAAGGACGCTTTGACCTACCACGGTGCTGTCTTACCAGTTTCACGCTTGCGCGCGAAGCGCATGCAAGCATGAGGGCGCTGGAAAGATGACCTCCAGCGGATGCCTTAACCAAACTGAAGGGCCGAAACGAGCGGCATGACGTCTGTTCCGCAGCACGAAGAGGAAGAGCATCAGGAGACCGAGCCCGAAGGCGGATAATATCCGGAGAGGCTGTGCCATCATTGCGAGAAGGAAGACGAAAACAATTGTTGGCCTGAAAAATAAATTACAATTGCGGGCGGCCGCGGCGAGTGTTTTTTCGCAACCTGGGGCGCACGCGGCCACCGATGGGTGGTGCTGTAGCAGCAAGGCCACGCCTGGCCGCTGCGCCGATGCGCCGCCAGCGCCAGAAGCTTGGCGCGCGAGGGTTCAGGCCCACGCGCTCGGAACTGTTCCGAAAGTTCGGGAAACCCGTGAACTAGCGACGGCCATCCCTAGTGCGCTGCAAGTTGCTTACTGCGCTTCGCGCGTTGCTCATGTGGCCATTAAAAAGTTGTTGAAGATTGTTGGGCGTGGGTCATTTACTGTAACTTGCTCCCAGGAGCCGCGTATAATGCTCTGGGTAACGCTTGGGGCGGACGAAAATGTGAGTGGGGAGAAGAAACAAGGAGGACGGGCGAGAGAGAGGGGGGAGGGACGGTACTGTGAGGAGGATGAGGAAGAGGATGACGAGGAGGAGTGGCGGGCAGGAGGGGGGGGGACGAGGGGGGGGGAAGAGGAGGAGGAGGAGGAGGAGGCGGAGGAGGAGGAGGAGGAGGAGGAGGAGGAGGTGGAGGACGACGGCGACGACGACGAGGACGACGAGGACGACGAGGACGACGAGGACGACGAGGACGAGGAGGAGGAGGATGAGAAGGAGAAGGAGGAGGAGGAGGGGGAGGAGGAGGAAGAGCAGGAGGAGGAGGAGGAGGAGGAAGAGGAGGAGGAGGAGATGGAGGAGGAGGAGGAGGAGGAGGAGGAGGAGGAAGAGCTGGGGGAACGGGGGGGAGGAGGCCTCCCAGGAACCTCCTGGGGCACTCTTGGGGACTCCTGGGTTCCTGCTGGAAGTTTGTGGGGGATCTCTTGGGAGCCTCTTCGGGCCCATCTTGGCCATGTTGGAGGCCTCTTGGCCCCCCTTCGGCCGCCGGTGGCATCAATCACGCAGCGCAGTACAATTCGCTCACACACTTCTGGGACATTGTGGTTGTTGCCTCTTGGGTGTCATCTGGAGGGCCTCCAGGAGCTCTGTGGGGCCGTCCTGTGTGCTTGTTGTATAAAGGCCGTCCGAACCCTGCTTGGGGCCATCGTGGGCCGACTTGGGGACATTTTGGGCGAAGTTGGAGGACTATTGCACCCGTCTGGGGCTGTCTGAAAGTTGCCATGTTGGAGGCCATCTTTGCCGTCTTGGAGCCCTGTCGGGGCCGTGGAGCCAGTTTGGAGCTTCTTTTGAACGCTCTTGGAGCCATCCTTGGAGCATTGGGGGCCGTCTTGGTGGTCCGAGTGAAAGCCAAAAGTGAGAGAACACACGAAACACCCAAAAAGGAAATTCATGATTTTGTCATTTTCGGGCCGTCGTGGGGGGAACTCATAGAGGCATTTCGGGACGTGGACGCCTCTTAGGGGCCTCTTGGGCAGTTTCGGGCCATTTGTGGGCCGTGTTGCATACATGTTGGGCCGTTTGGGAGACATGTCGGGCCCATCGTGGGTTCTTCTGGGGCCACTGCAGCCTGCTTGGAAACCATCCTGACCGTATTGAAAGTCATGTTGGGCCGTCTGGAGCGGAAAAACCGATGACCTGGAGGACCAACGCTACCTAAACATCGGACGCCGTGCATCCATGTGGCAAGCCACGGGGGGCGGCGGATCCTATCCCGCCACGGTGCTCGGGAGGCCTATTGGAAGACTCCAGTGGGCCCTTTGGAGACCTGAGGGTCTCGGGGGCCTCATGGGATCCGCTGGGACCTCTCCAGGGAGCCTGCTGTCACCGTGGCCATGGTAGAGGAAATGTCTCGAAATGTCAGTCCGTGTTCCCCATCTTGGGGCCATCCTGGGGGCCTCTTGGGGACCTCGGGGGGGGGCATGGGGCGATATGTGTTGCTCCTTGGGTCTTCTTGGATGCTCTTCATATTGAAATGGCGTGCATGCGACAATTATGCAGCACCTGGTATTGTCATGTTTTTGGGCCTCTTGTGCTGGCCCCAGAGGCTCCCAAGACAGCCAAAGTGGCCCCAAAGAGGGTTCCAGGACGGGCGCTGGGACCATGTTGAGCAATGTCGTACGTCTGGATTGTAGACGCTTCCGAGGCCCCGGGGGGGAAGTCACGAGCGGGAGGAGGGGGGAGACACCGCCCAGGGGCACCCGAAGGGAGGTGTGGGCACTCCACTCGGTGCTTACGTCACGCTGGCGCATCAATCGCAGCAGCAGCAGCAGCAGCAGCAGCAGCAGCAGCAGTACCTGCAAGCACGATCACAATTGTTAGTTGTTTTACGCATGCCGACGCATGTGCAGTGGTGCGCTCGGTTCTTGCATCATTTGAACTGCCCTTGTGATTCGGTCGAATTTGCGTGTGCGCGTCAGTGATATCCCAACACGCTCAGACGGCCTCCCCTGTTCGTCTGAGGCCTCATGCATCTGTGCCTTTGTCCGTTGTCGCAGTAGTTCGCCATGCTGCACGGCATCGTGTTGCGCGCACCACTGACTGCAACAAAACGTAGGCGTTTCCCTGAACAGCTTGTCTGCATGGTCTCCAGATGTCTTCCTACGGAATGAGAAGATAGGTGGCCTGCCGGCTCCAGAACCGGCCGGGCGACGTTGGCCCCTATTGGCCACCGTTGTCGTATCCCTATCCGTATCCTTATCTGTGTTCTAGACGCTCAGCGTAACCCCCCACCAGCCCATCCAGAAACGAGGCCCTGACGAGATGTCCTGAGCGGAGGAGCGTGCAGTGGACTAAAGGACAGGGCAAGACATCATATCCCAAGACGGGGAAGGATGGAGGAGGAGTCGGAGGAGGACCTGGAGCAGGAGCAGGAGGAGGAGGAGGAGTGAGAGGGGGAGGGGGAGCAGGGAGGAGGAAGGAGGAGGAATAGGCAGATGAGAGACAGGAGGAGGACGAGAAGAAGTTGGGGGAGGATGACGAGGAGGAAGGGGAGGGGGCCTGTTTCAACCCAAGACTCATCAACGATATTGCAATCAACTCTCCCTCCAAGCTCCTTTTCCATGGGCCCCTCCAAGGATTCCTTGTCATTGAAGGAAGTGAAGGAAGCGCCCCGTTGGAAAGCAACCGTTTGAAAATCTTCAATTGTGCCAGAGCACCACTCTTGGGACTTCAGCGACGCGAATCACCGTGACTGTTGCGTCTTGACGATCCTGAATCGTGCCAGAGCACCACGCCTGGGACGTCAACATCACGAATTACCGTAAGTGTTGCGCCTTGATCGTCCGACATCATGCCAACACACCACCTCTGGGCTGGTAACCGTGAGAATCCTTGACGCCGTTGCAAACTCTTAGAGCGAATGCACGCGGCCTTAAGGAGAGAGCCATATTGTGAAACGGAACCACCCTCCATCCGTCCAGTTGGTGCATTTTTGAATGACGAAAGTGCGCGGTGCTGAGGCGAGAGCCACATTTTGGAAACGACCCGCCCTCCACCTGTGACACGCTTGCAATGTTTTAAGACGGATGCGCGCGGCGTTAATGCGGTCGCCATATTTTGAAGACGCTTTCCCCTCAATCGGTCAAACGTCTTGCAATGTTCTAAGACGAATGTGCGCGACGCTAGAGCGAGAGCCGCTTTTTGAAAATCACCCGCCCTCCAGCCGTGAAGTGCTTGCTAATTCTAAGCTTCAGGATCTTACATAATGAAGAGGTCTCAGGCGAAATGCCCAGACTGCTCTTCCTACTGGCCTCGTGGTGCGACAGGGGGTAGTTAGTCATAAGGAAAATGACAGGAGGAGGAGGAGGAAGAGGAGGAGGAGGAGGAGGAGGAGGAGGACGGAGGAGGAGGAGGAGGAGGAGGAGGAGGAGGAGGAGGAGGGCACGCGATTCGAATGAGTCCGCCGAGGAAACGAGGGAGCCACGACTGATTAGAGGAAAACGCGGCTACAGTCGGCCCGGATTAGTAGGTCGACTTTGCCAGCTCAAGGATGCTCTTGTGTCCTGTGCTTCGCGACACGTGCCTTCTGACACTCCTACGGCGATGTGGCCCTCGCAAGGGTCTTGTGTCCTCTCGCGTGTCCTCTCCAATCAAGGCCGACTGTATCCCGAAGTCGCGTGGGTGTCACCACTTAAGGGAATCCCCGTGCGCGGGTGACGCTTGGTCTTAAGATTTCTTAAGGCCGTGGAACGAAGCCTACTGGTCTCTCAGTCGACGGGGCCATTACAGTGAGCCATCAACACTGGGGACTGGCGGGTGGATGCGAATCCCCCACAGTTGATACAGTAGACAAATGGGCTTTCGGTGACCATATGGTGTCCCCGAATAAGCTGAAAAAATGGCTCCGAGAAAAAGGACAGAGTATCGGGCCCACTCGAGAACGCGCTAGACACAGCGGCCCCCCCCACTTCAGCAACCCTGTTGCTTGCGACCGTCCACCCCTGATCGCCAACCGCGGCTCCCAGGACACGATCCGCCGCCGCGAGGGCGATCGAGATGGCCTCCTCGTGGGCTGTCGGCAGCGGCGCAGCAGAAGGAGCAGAGGCGGCAGAGTAGGGGAGGCGTGCACGAGCGCGCGCCATCATTCCCTCCAGGGCCGAGGGCGCACACTCAATGTGCTCCAGTCGCCTCCACCCTGTCTCCGAGCTCGCCGAGGCCAGACAAAGGCCGCATTTGCCAGCTCGACCCGCGCCGATCCAGCTGGTGGCGTTGCTGCGCGAGCTGTACGGGTGCAGGAGGGGCAGCAGCTCGGGACCTTGTTAGGATGGCCTCGTGGATGTCATCCATGGTCGAGCCGACTTCCGCCAGCAGCCACGCCAACTGCTTTGGCCTGCTCCTTGGCGCCCGTCCATCCTGGCGCGGAGGGCGCCGTGGAGGGCTCGGGCAGCGCGTGCAGCTGGGCCCCGGCCTCCGCGGAGAGAACCGCCCATGCATGCACTGCCGTAGAGGTCGCCAATGTGGTGCCTGCCGGCACTCTGCAGGAACAAACATCCCCATCTTTTTGTGCGCTGGGCACCATCCGGGTCGCGGGAGGCCGTCCACCTGCTCGAGCACTCCGCGCCAGGTGTCAGGATGCTAGCCCCGCGCACTGGCCAGCTCAGGGTCCCAGCTCTCGATCTCGGTGCCCAGGGCCGACAAGTCAGTGACAGCATGGGAGACGTACGGCATCAGGCGCAGCATCTGCAGGAAAGCCCGGCGCTCCGCACGGCCGACGGCCTGGCGCCGCCCAGGCAGCGCGCCAAACACCGCCCTGACGGGCATGTTGTGGTCGATCAGCTGCACCACGGCCCAGCCGCAGCGGCAAAGCTCAGGCTACGCGGTGTCGAAGCCCGACCCGTCGTGGTAGGCTATCGTGCTGCGTGAGTTGAGCGGCGACTCCCAATCGCCCCAGAAATGTACCTCGGCCTCCAGCGCTGCCGGCCTGACCAGCTGTGGGAGGAGCGGCAGGCCGACCACCAACTCGAAGCGGTCGTAGTCCTGGTGGGCAGTGCCGACCCCAGCGCCATCCTTGATCCTGTCGCGTAGCTTGAGCAGCTTCTCAGGCAGCTCCTCCAGCTTGCCTCCGTCCCCATCGTCGACTCGCGTCAAGATGTGCGGGCACTCATAGAACTGATGCCCCTTGGTGCACGGCGCATCGCCTGGGCAGAAAGGGCAGGCCGCCGACGCGAGATAGCCCATGGCGTGTCTCTTGACCAGGTCCCAGGAGGCGCCAGCCCAAAGCTTGCGCAGCTGCCCAGCCCGCGCGCCCTTCACCACGGCTTTGGGCGGAGCCAAAACCCTGCGCAGAGCACGGTGCCACGGCACAGCGTCGGCCGGCACCTCCTCATGGTGGCTGAGAACTTGCCGATCTTGTTATCGAGCGATCCTTTCCTTTGGAGGTGTCTGCAGCGGAGGAGGAGGAAGAGGAGGAGGAGGAGCTGGAGGGAGGAGGAGGAGGAAGAGGAGGAAGAGGAGGAGGGCGAGCAGAAAGGCCAGTGGCCTCTTGGATGCCTCTCAGAGTCTTTTCGGATGTCTTTCGAGAGCTTCTTGGAGTCCTCATGGGGCGTTTTGGGAGTCACTTGGCAGTCCCAGGCGCCTCGTGAGGCGTCTTGGTGCCCCTGGGGGGGCCATTTGGGGTCCCTTGGGGACTCTTTGGGGCCTCTTGGGGCCTCCTGGGCACCCTCGGGAGCCTCGGGGGCAATCTTGCGGCCATCTTGAAGGACCATCTCAAAGGGCGGGCCGTAGTAGATTAGCGTCACGCCCAGGAGGCCAAATTGGGCCCAAATCATTAGTAAGATGAATGCCATCTTGGACGCTCCAACGAAACGCGAACCCACCCCTCCATACCAAGGGGGAGGGGGTAGGGGGACGGGTCAAGCTGCCCACCCGCCCGCAAGCCGTCTAGCTCACTCCCACCCGCCCTCCCAACAAATAAGTAACATCCGAGCCTGAGCATGTTCAGTGGTCGTTTTTGGATGAACGGCTACTGGGAACCAAAGCCGACCCCAGGTGCGCGACGCTTGGGCTAGGTGCGCCACGCGTGCCAGGCGCGCAGCGCGCGCAAGGCACCCCTTGAGCCCAAGCGTGCCAGGCACGCCTGGTGCGCCAGATGCGCCACGTGCTCCGAGTGCGTAAGGTGCGCCGCACACTCCAGCCGCGCCAGGTGCGCCACGATCGGGGCGGGTGCAGGGTGCGTCAGGTGCGCATGCGCACGTGACACCACACATCGGGAACCATGTCGGCCCCCGCAAAAGCCAATGCCCATCATTGTGTTTGGTGAGCCTGCGCGCAGCAGGCCACGCGCCACCACCCCCGCCGTCCCTGCCAAAAGCCATTTGACAGTGAACGCGCGACGGCCGCGCCTCATCCAGATTTAGCCGCGATTGTAGCCCTGCCCCAGAGGGCTAGTGGAATTTCTATCCCCTTATCCCTGTGTCTACTCCTAACTCTATGTATCCCTATCCTATATCCCCGTTCCATCCGTGTCCCTATATCCGTAACCCTATATCCCTACCTATACGACCACCTTGCGGGTGATAAGGAGGTGAGGGGGGAGGGGGAACCAACGTCTCACTCAATCGATCTCGCTATCGATCTCACATTCGGTCTCACATTCGGTCTCACATTCGGTCTCACATTCGGTCTCACTATCGATCTCACTATCGATCTCACAATCGATCTCGCAATCGATCTCACTATCGATATCACAATCGATCTCGCAATCGATCTCACATTCGGTCTCACAATCGAACTCTCATCATCATCATCATCATCATCATCATCATCATCATCATCAGCATCATCATCATCATCATCATCATCATCGGCATCATCATCATCATCATCATCATCATCATCATCATCATCATCATCATCGTAATCATCATCATAATCATCATCATCGGGACACCATCGTCGTCATCATCATCAACATAATAATCATCATCACCATCGGGACACCATCATCATCATCGACATCATCATCATCAACGTCATCATCAGCATCATTATCATCATCATCATCATCATCATCATCATCATCGGGACACCATCATCATCATCATCATCAACATCATCATCACCATCAACATCATCATCAACATCCTCGTCATCGGGACACCATCTTCATCAACATCATCAACGTCATCATCATCATCATCATCACCACCATCATCATCACCATCATCACTATCATCACCATCATCACCATCATCACCATCATCATCTCACAATCGATCTGACTATCGATCTCAGAATCGATCTCACTATCGATCTCACAATCGATCTCACATTCGGTCTCACTACCGATATCACAATCGATCTCGCAATCGACGTCATCATCATCATCATCATCATCATCGTCATCATCAACATCATCATCATCATCATCGCCATCATCAACATCATCATCATC
Organism: Prorocentrum cordatum; assembly: GCA_963575745.1. Taxonomy (NCBI): domain Eukaryota; class Dinophyceae; order Prorocentrales; family Prorocentraceae; genus Prorocentrum; species Prorocentrum cordatum. Next base: position 123,468 of record CAUYUJ010015845.1, read on the forward strand.
ATCAGTGCCATCATCATCATCACCATCATCATCATAATCATCATCATCATCATCATCATCATCATCATCATCATCAACATCATGATCGGGACACCGACGGGACACCGGCGGGACACCGGCGGGACACCGCGCGCCACCGGCCGCCCGGCGGAGAATCATTTGGTCCGGCCGCGCCTCAGCCACAGAGGACACCACCGGGACACCGGCGGGACACCGCGCGCCACCGGCCGCTCGGTGGAGAATCATTTGGTCCGGCCGCGCCTCAGCCACAGGAGTTTTTCCTCTCGCCTGCCCACGCAGCTTCGCCTCGCCCGCACGCACGGCACGCACGAACACGAAACCGAAATCGATTTCCCGGTAGGGGGGCTCTCCGTTCCACTTCGATCTCACCCCCTCACCTCCGATCCCTACCCATATCCCTATCGCATCTCCGATTCCCCCCATCGTGACCCCCTATCGTAGCTCCCCACAGGAGCTGCGTAAAGCTGTTCAGGGACTTCTGCCGCAAGGTTGTCAGTTATGTAGTCCTTTCCATGCTGCGCTGTTCGGGTCACTCCGAAGTCTGTCGTTCGCAGGTTCCGCGGACCACATCACCGGACACTCCGTGGCCAGCCCCGTGACACTGCGACAAGACGGTGTCGCGTTGCCGAAGGAGCGTGCGGCGAATCCTGTTCTGCACAGGATGTGGGAGCACGTTACGCAGTGAGATGTCGATGCGCTGCCCCACCTCTCGTTGTTGAAGTCATGATGGGCAGTTGTTTGCCGTTCTCGACCTCCGGGGGCCCTCACCCGGCCTTGGGACTTGCGCTCGGTCGGTCATACAAGCTCAAGAGGCTTTCTTCGGCCGCCCCCAGATGCCAGTCTAGACGGTTCGCGTAACCCCACCAACTCATCCAGAAACGATGCCCAGAAGAGTTAACTACCCCGATCAGGGATGCGGAGGATAATGCGGTGGAGCAAGGAGCTGGGTAAGACATCGTGCATTGCGCAGTTACGTGCGCACCTGATTCCAGTGATCACGTTCGTCAGCACTTCACTGCAGCGACTGCCCCCGTACTCTCCATGCGTTGTTCCGCTTGTTCGTGAAGATGTTGCATCGCAGTGTGTGTGTGTGTGTGTTTTTGTGTGTGTGTTTTGTGTGTCTGTGCGGACTGCCTCCCAGCCGCCGCTATCTCTGGCGCGCCGCCTGGCTCCGCTGGATGTCGCGGTGCTTCGGCTTGCGTCTTCTTGTGGTTCCGCCGCCTTCAGGTCGTTTTCCCCGTCGCTCCTTGACGCACTCCTTCGTCGGTTCACGCCTGCTTGCTCGCTCTTCCAACCTTCCTCTCCCAGTCTGCTTATGGCTTGTGTCACCTTCGCACCCTCGCCGCACCTCCGTCCGCTCATCGCCCCTCCACGCCATCCAGGCCCAGGTGGTTATGGCTGCCGCGGGCTGCGAGACGCTGAGCGGTCTCTGAATGCTCGGCCGGGCGTTGACGCGCGCGCGCGCTTCACACCGCCTGTGCCCGACCTTCTACGCCCCGTCGCCGCGCGCGGGGCCGCGACGCCAAACAAGTGTGTCTATGTGTGGCTTGAGCGCCCGAGCGGTATCTTGCCTTGGCCGCGCGCGTCCGATGTGAGTGTGTGTGTGTGTGTGTGTGTCTCTGCGTGTGCGTGTGAGTGTGTGTGTGTGTGTGTGCGTGTGTGTGTGTGCGTGGGTCCGTTTGCGTGTGTCTGTGTCTGTGTCTGTGTCTGTGTCTGTGTCTGCGTCTTTGTGTCTGCGTGTGTGCCCAGTCTGCGTCTGGAGGTTGCCCGGTCCTTGCCCCGCCCTGGCTTTCCTGGCACGCGCTTGTTTCGGCCCGGCGTGCTTCGGTTCTCGCCGCTCTGGCCTTCGTGGGCGCATCGCGCCCTCGGCGGGTAGCTGGCGGAAGTGGCCCGGACGCGGGCCCGCCGGCTTGAGGCCTGGAAACTTCAGACTGGGCTGTCCAGGGTCTGGGATCCGGGCGTGCGGCGCGGGCGGGCCCGGGTGGATGTTTCGCCGTCCTGAGCGGCTCCGAGGGCCCCCGTCGCCACGGTTGGATTCGCCGCGGCTAAGTGGTTTGAACGCACGTCGGGGGCGGTTTGCGGTGCTGCGGCCATTTCGGCGCCCGAGCGAGGGAGGGACAACCGCCCGTTTGGCCTGCAGGCTCAGGGCGCGGCGTCGCCCGGGGTGCTGTCTGGACCCGGGGCAGGTCGTCCCCCGGAGAGGACGGCAACCGCGACACCTCTTTGTACAATCTTGTGCGGCGATCGGTCGCGTACCTGTTTCGCATTCGGGAGGCGACATCGCCCAGGGCGTCGCCAGACATCAGGGCAACCCTCCCGATTCGCCCCGAGGAGTGACAACGACCGCGGCGTTGATCGACAAGTCCGTGCGACGATCTGTAGCGTCCCTGGCACACCCGTGACGGCAGTGACGCCCGTCATCCCAAACACACAGGGTGGACCCTATGACCCGAGGCCCTCCCCTCGATGGGGACGGGCCTAGCGTCTGCCCGCGCGAGGGCGGACGCCCTACCCCAATGCTGTCCTGCGGTCAGCGGCGTACCTGGTGACCTGGATGCCTTTCAGTGCGAGGGGTCCCCCCCCCTTCAAAATGGCGACCCCGACACAGCAGGGTACAGCCGTTCGGGCAGTGCACCAAACTCTCCAGGAGCTAACGGCGGGCGGGGAAGTCTGCGGGTCCCCTGGCGGGTCCCGCGCACGGCAAAGCACCAGGGCAGCGGCGTCCCCCAACCCTGGCCCTTCCCATGACCGACGCTGGTCCCCGACGACGATAGCGCCACTGAGGCCGTGGCACCTGATGGGGAACCGCGGCGGCCAGACGGCCGTAGCGACTGGTCTGTCCGCCAGCAGCACGGCGGCCGAGGACGTTCGCCTGGACCTGGACTGGGATCGTGCTGGAGTTCGGGGTGGGCTGGCCGATCGTCTGGTTCGGCAGGATCTCCGCCGTTCGCCCCGACTTGGTTACGTCTGCCTTTCCTTCCCTTCCCCGCCTTCTTCCTCCCCGTGCTTCGGACCTGGCTGGAGCGTCCCCCCCCCAAGGTGCATGCCCCTTTGCCCCACTGCTCTGGCAGCTGGGCGCCCCCGCTTGGCCAGCCCTGTGCCCCCGCCCCTCCCGGCTGGTCGCGCTCGCCGGCTGGGCTGGCAGCTCCTCCCGCTTGCCCCGCTGTTCCCGCAGCTGGGCGCCCGCGACTGGCCATTCCTGCGGCCAGGCGTTCCTGGCTCCTCCGGCTGTGATGCGTGCGACGGCTGGGCCGGCCGGCCATCCCCCTCCTTGCCTTCCACCCAGCCGCTTGGGTGCTCCCTATCCGTTGTGGGCGTCCTCGTCGCGCTGCGCCGAGCAGCCCCGGGCAGTCCTGTTGAGCTGGTAGACCTGCAGTTCTGATCTCAGCAGCTCGGCATGGCAGTATTGCTGCATGTTGTTGCAGCGAGCTGGTCGCTGGCCCAGTCCCCATGGTCGCTTGGACCTTCCCGTATCCCAAGTGCGCCGCGCCCGCAGCAAAGCCTGTCGCCCACGGCCTTCTGACGAACACCTGGATGTTGCCCGCATCTGTGGTCTCGCTCGCCGTTCTCCTCCACGTACTGGTTCGCCTTGGCCTACGCGCTCTGGGCCTGCAGCCTCTGCCTTGGCCCCTGGGTGTGGCCATGATGTCGTTCCGAGTCCACTGCCAAGCTGCCTCGGAGCTGGCTGGCCGCACTGGCCAGTCCTGACGAAGTTCTTCGTGCAGTGAGTGCCCTCCCTCTGTCGCCCGCCATCCGCGGCCGCCCTCCGTCTTCTTGCTCCCTGCTGCAGCTGGGCAACTTGTTGGTTCCCGATCCCCGCTTACTAGAGCGCGTGCGGATTGCCTCTGCCGCGCTGCGACGTAAAAAGTTTGTGTGCGCGCGCACCCTCCGTTTCTGCCCTGATGCCTCCCCAGCTTTCCGCGCCTCGGCGCTCGTGCAAAACACGGCTTTTGTTTATGTGTTGTGCACTTGCTTGTCAGGTGTCCCTTGACTGGGCTATCCCCGGGACTGCCGGCCTAGCGTTCATGCCCCCTTACGCGGGGTGGCCAATCTACTGCCAACGTGATCCGTAGCTCTGCCGTGCTGAACTGTTTTTTCGCAAAGGCTGAAGAGCTGAAGAGCTGAACTGCGTGTGTGTGTGTGTGTGAATGTTTGTGTGTCTGCGTGTGCATGCGCGTGTCTTGTCCCGACCTTTCTACGCCGCGACGCCAAACAACATGTGTGCGTTTGTGTGTGCGCGTGTGCAAGGATGTCGTTCGGTTTAGCTGTCCTTGTTGTAATCAATTAATTCACCATCGCGCACCTCGCCCTCGCCGCTCTTGAGCCAGCGCCAGCGCTGCGACATATCAGCGTGTCGCTCGGTGTCGTGTTTCTCGCTGGGCCGTGTGAGTCCCAGGCCGCTCCGTTGGCCATGGCGCCTCTTCCGGGCCTTTCTTCGAGTGCTTCTGCAGCGTCGCTGCGCGCGTGGCCGCGACGCCCAAAATTGAGTGTCGATCGGCTGTGTTGATTTTGGTCCCCCAACATTCGTACGGAGAACGTTTCCATGAATTGACGTGGATATGACATCTACAGCACACGTAGCTACAGGCAGAAAGAGGCAAACATTCAGGCATAGACAAGCGCGGATCGACAAACGTTTTTGAGAGCTCAGGATGGGCCCGGTCAAGCTCGGTGAGATGGTCAAGAGACGACCCCCGACAAGAGGTGACAAGAGGTGCGCACACGCGTTCCGTTTTCAGGTCCTGCTTTTGGACCACGGCGGCGGCGGTTTCCCGCAACGCGTGGGCGTGCAGCCCCGGTTAAGCATACCAACATTCGTGCGGCAGGCGATCAGGCAGCGGTCTAGATTACAGTCAAGACGTTGGAGTAAGGACCACTATGGGCTCGGGAGGTGGCTCTGGCAAATCTGAGCGGAGTTCCGAAAGTGTATGTTCACGTAGTTGTTCATTCCTCCTGGCTTGGCATCCACGAGCGGGAGTGGCAGCAGGCTCAATTCGGAGAGGGGCGCATGTGGTATGCCAGAGCACCGCCCCTCCTGCAGAACCACCCCAACTACGGCGACGACAAGGGCAAGGGCAAGGGCAAGGGCGGCGGCAAGGGCGATGCCGCCCCAGCCGCCACTGCCGCAATGCCCCCGCCAGACGTCCCCGTCAAGACCGATGGCGCCAAGCCGAGGCCAGTGGCGGCCAGGTGCGTTCCGCCCCCCCCGCCGCTGGGAGCTCGTCGGGGGTCGTCATCGTCCTCGCCCGCCTCTTCCTCCTCGTCGTCCTCCCCTCCTTGCCCCGTTCTTCTCCCCGATCCCCATCCCAATGCTGAGCATGGGGGAGAGAGAAGGCAGGGAGAGCAGAAGGATGAGGAGTATGGCAGGCTCGTCATCCTCCTGCTCTCTCTGCCTTCCCTCCTCCGCTCCCCCCGTCTCCCTTCTCCGCCAACAGGGGCAGGGGCGGGGAAGGAGGGACAAGGGAGGGAGAGGAGGGAGGAGGACAGGAGGGAAGGAATCTGTGGGAGGGACGATGGAGGCGGGGGAGTGCAATCAGATGGAGCAGGCACCCAAACGCAGGCGTTTGTTGTGGACGGTGCTTGGGAGCGTTTAGCCATACGTGTGTGTGTTTTTTTCGCACAGGGCGGAAGCCACCCTGCGTCGCGTGCTAGCACCCAGCAGGGCCTGCAGGCCACTGCCGCCGGGGCGGGCAGGGCGCTGTCCCGCAGGATTTGGCCCTGGAGAGCGACTCCGAGCAAGCCTTTGCCTGGAGGGGAGCAGCAGTGCTTCTTCAGGACGGGTTCGAGCCCACGGTGGCCGTGTCGAGCCCAGGCAATCGACACCCCATCAGTGCAGGCATTGGCTTTGCAATCACATAACGCAGCAGTATGCAATTCAATTTCTACACTCATTACGTTTCGTTATCGCCGCCTGTCCTATTCGTTGTCGCAGTAGCCGACAGCCCAAAAGCAGGCCCAGAATGGTCGCAACAGGGCGGTCAATGGACGCACAGCTGCCCAAGACGAAGCGGCAGGCTGGTGAGGTTGCTGGTGAGAACCGTGCCCAAGAGGCTCCGAGGTAGAATGGGGTGACAGTTCCTTTATATGGCGGGTTAGCATAGCCATGATCTCCCAATGCCGTTGCGCACTTTCACATTCACCGCGAGCTTTAGGACTGCGGTGGCTGGGACGGCTGACCATTCGCTGTGTCGAAGTGAACGTCATTGTGCTCCTCATGCTCCTGCTCATTGATGTCGGGTCAAGTGCATGTAAGAGCTGGCCTGCGTTTACTTCAAGGACCACCTTCTCTGGCATGTGTGACACGTGTGTGCTTGCAGCTGCTTGGCTCGACGACTAGATCGCCATGATCCCCAAACCAGTTGGGCGAGCGCAGGCGTGGCGTCTTCGACCAGCCAGTTCTTCGACACGCTCCCTCGAGATGGGGGCGCCGGCTGGCACGAGCTTGGCGTGGGCCTCCAACGGCCCCCCCGGCGCCCCTCAGGACTGCATGCCCGCCCTGTCTGCGGGCCCTTGCCACGACCCCGCGTGGGCGACTTCTCCGAGGCTCGCGGGAGCTCCGACGCGGAGCTCGCGGTGTCGCAGTGGCCCGGGTGTGGCGCCGACCTCTCTTGACATCGCTCGGACGTGTGCATGCTTCTCTCCGCGAGGACCATCCAGGAGCATCCTTCATCATCGAGCCGGAAAAATACGCACGAAACCCAAAACTACACCCGGAACGGACGTCCGAGCGATGGCAAGTCTCGCGCGCCGGCTCGATGTCGGGGGCAGCGTTAGGGGCGGATAGGCTCAGTGGAGGGGGGGGGGCGGTACAGCGACTCCGATCGCCCATGCAGCGCTGGTCGGTGGTGGACGGCCCGCCCCGCCCAGGTAGGTACGGTCTCGCTGCTGGGGGCCTATCGCTCACCGTTCGACGAGGTATCACCGACTCCCTGGCATCGCTCGGACGTGTGCATTTCTTCTCGGCGAGAACCATCGAGGACCATCCTGGACCATCGAGCCGAAAAAAACACACATGAAAACGAAAAAAGCACGGGGAAATGGACGTCCGAGCGGCGCCAAGATTCCAGTTCCACATGTCCCCCGAGCCGTGCCCCCTCGAACGTTCCCCCTCACGACACGAGCCAGGACGGTGGCTTACGGCCGTTTTCAACCCTTGGTGCCTTCCTCTTTTTGTTCCCGTGGTGTCGTTGCCCCTCCTCCGCTTCTTCGTCACACCTACCCCGGGTGGAAGAGGGAGGTTGGAAGAACGAGCTCGCCAAGCCACAAACGCCCAGAGGGTGGGATTCTCCTCTCCCTTCTCCACTTCCGCCTCGGGGGTCAGAGCTGGCAATGCTCCTCGTCCTGCCCACCCCTGAACTGCCCCAGCCCTCCCCGGCCGCCCCAGGTGGGCAAGGAAGGCCACGGTGAAGACGGAGGCGGACGCGTGCAAGCCTGGCGACGCAGAGGTGGGCTGGGAGGACGGGCTTTCGTCCAGGCCACCCCACTCCCAGACAGGCGGCCCTCGCTGGGCCCTGGGACCGTCGAACATTGGTCCGGGACGAAGAGCCGGCCGGCATGAATTAGGGAAAAGGTTCACACTTCAAGGGACCCCGTGATGAGAAATTCAAGACATCGGACGTCTTAGATTGGGGCCGGAGTGGGGAGGCGGAGGATCGCGCCACATCTCCGATGTGGAGCCCGATTTTCCCCACGCCGATGTATCGCCGATGGCGCCGATGCATCGCCGATGCACAGGCAATGCGGCGCGATATTTCGATCCTATGCCTAAAACCAGCCTAATCCGGCGCAGTGCCGTTTTTCCGCCCCATTCCCGTTCAATTTGACTTAATCGGGCTTATCTTGCAGAGTGTCTCTTGAATAGCGCTAACATTCTCCCTCAATCATTCTTGCGAAGACCTCCCAGGCGTTGCCTCCGAACATCCCACCGCGTCGCCAGTCCATCGCGAGTGCATTGTGGGGTGGTGCTGTTGGTGTGCGTTGTCGGATGGGGATCCCCGCTCGAACGGTAGCCCCCCTCGTGGTCCGACAACCCGCACCTGCACCCGCACCCATAGCGCCTGCATCACATTGCCCTCCCCCATCCCTCCTTGAGTGTGTGATGTTTTTTCAGCAGGCAGAGTCGGCGCGAATTGTGATGTGACCAGGGGGAGGGAGTGGGGGGGGCTTGGTGAAGATGCCATCCACCTCCTCGCGGTGTTTCTGGGCACAGGCCTCATCCTTGTGGCTGACCATGATGGCGAACGCGGCCGGCAGGCCAACTTGCACGTCTTGGTTCACCCTGAGAGCCTTGGGGTTGATGAAATTAAGATTCATCTCGAAGATCCACTCCTCGGAGTTGGACAATATTTCAACGGGGACGAGACGGTCTCGTCGGCGATGGGTTGCCACCCGGGCTGCCTTTGTATCTTCCCACATCTGAAGATGTGAATTATTGAATGCGATCCGCAATGTATCTCCTGGATTCACGCTTTCAAATCCACTGGGTACGATACTGTTTGTCGTCATCCTGATGGCGACTGGATCCAACTTGCATTGCATTCACACTACATGCAGGCGGAGCTCTCTAGGCTGATCGTCCAGCTGATGGAAGAGCTCGCACAATTCGACAGTGCCGCCCAACGTGGCTGGACGACGATGATGCCGAATAACCAGGACTCATGCGCACGCTCAGAAACATCCAGCGGGAATTAAAGCCTTACTGTTTCACCTACGACTGTGCGCTCGTTGCGAGGGGGACGCCGATTGGACCCTCATCTCAGGCACCTGCACCAAACGAGGCCCCGACTGGCATGTCGAGCTGCAGCATTCTCAGAAACCTCCTCGGGCCGTCGGGGGCAGACTCCCTTGAGCCCTGCTTCGCTGTTCTTGCAGAAAATGCAGCATGGACCAGCTTGTGCGACTCCGATTCCGACGACGAGTCAGACGATGGCAACTCCGACGTTGGCGGCGACATGTGTAGGCCTGCCTTCACACCAACGCACGGCTGGCCTCCGAGGCTGACCCAAGCAACGGCCACGCTCGAGTCTGAGGATGGCTACGCCGCGTCCGCGTCCAACGACGACCGTGCGCTCGACGACCTCGCCGACTCCTACGAGGATGGCATGTGCTGACACTGCCGATTCCGAGAAGGAGGACGTGGCAGACCGCCCCACGACGCGGCGGCGTTGGCTGCGGCGGAGGCCCCTAAACCAGCATCGCCCATGCCGTTTCCTGGCGGTATCGCTTGGGGGGGTGGGTCCCATCCCTCCTGAGGCGCACCATTTAGAAGCGGGGTGCGTGACACCCTCCGCCTTCCGCGCATCAGATCGCCCGGCCATCCATTGTCACATTTATTGATGCCATGACTCGTCGCCCCGCAATGATGCAAACACCCTCTCAACGGCGACCTTGGCGCAACGCTGCGTGCTCTTTGGCTTCTCCTTCGGCGAGTTCCGCATGACCCATCTTCAGCTCATCTCTGAGCACAAAGCACTGCTGTACAGCATTCCTTGCTCGAGGGTTTCTGGACTTCGGTCCCTCGCGTGACCTCGGTTTCGTGCAGATCAGTGTGAGCCCTAGTCACTGTGAGCTGCTGGTACAACTGCACCTGCATGCCAACCTTTCGCCACAGAGAAGTGTGTAATCTGCATCTGGGCCGCAACATGATGCTGACCGATGCAACTCCGAATGCGTGGAATCAGCTGGACTGCCAGTTCAATGACCGCCTCCTTGTGTATCTACCTCATCAGACAGGGCACTGTACTTAAATCTGTCTCTCGGGGGTGGAAGCCCTTAGAGGAACACGGGGGGAGGAGGCGGCACGCGTTTTTACCAGCCAGTAGAAGAAATCAAGTGCAGCAGTTGCGGCGGCTCGGACATTGGTCACGGGCATTCGCGCGAACACTAAAAGGCGGGCTCAGATTGCCTCCCAACGTCGCGCCGCGGCGCCCACGTATCGCGACTGCCGAGGCTGCCCTGCGCTCTTGGGGACCTGGCTTGGCGCGGCGCTCCTCCTCCTCCTCCTCCTCCTCCTCCTCCTCCTCCTCCTTCTCCTCCCCTTCCTCCTCCTCCTGCTCCTCCTCCTCCTCCTCCTCCTCGTCCTCCTCCTCCATCAGTCGTGGACTGATCTGACCTGGGGGCGAAGTGCGGAGGGGGACTAGGCTCAGAGGGGGGACGCAGGGAGGACCTTAACATCTCGCGTCGTGATAACGTCACGAAGTTCGGAGGGGGAATCGGGAATCGGCTCAGTGGGGAGACGCAGGGAGGACCCCAACATCTCGCGTCGTGATCACGTCACGACGGGTGGTCTGAGGCAGTTTTCGGCCTTGAGGGGTCCTTCTCCGGGCCCCAGGGCCGTCAAATAATGACTCGTCCTGAAAAAGCCGGCCCCGGGGAAAGGGTCGGGACTTCCTGAAAATCGCGCATCAGACAACAAAAACAACATGATATCGAGACTCCAGGGTTTGGAGGTGTTCGTTTGGTATCGGGGTGCTCTCCAGCGGCTGCGCCTCGTCGAGAGCGTTCTGGGGGTACCCGGATCGTCCCGGACGGCGGCCCGGAACGCCAAGTCATGGCACGAAAACCAGGGGGCAGCGGTAGGGTTAAGTCGGGCCTGTCCCTCTACAGGAGGAATGTTCAAAAATAGCCAACAAAAATATCCGTAAGGGCTTCGCCCCCTGCCGCCGGCCCCCTCTCTCGGAGAATGGGCCATGGAAGAGCTAAGTCATGAGGCTTTGGCGCTGTCGTGCAGCAGTATCGGAACTTCGTGCGAGGCCGATTCGCAATCGGCAAAACCATCTGATCACAAGAGGGGTTACCACACAGGGCGATTGGTAAGACGTGTATGGTTTACGAGCTTGGTTACCACACCTTGGGATTAAAGGGCCGAGGGAGTACTCGCAGTTTGGGTTTCCACGCCTTGCGATGGATGTGCGTGAGGGGTGGCACCGAATTTCAGAAATGTGGCAAATCCCATGTGTTTTTGGACCCTGACCCCGCGGATCTGCGTGAGGGGTGGCACCGAATTTCAGAAATGTGGCAAATCCCCTGTGTTTTTGGACCCTGACCCCGCGGATCTGCGTGAGGGGTGGCACCGAATTTCAGAAATGTGGCAAATCCGTTGTGTTTTTGGACCCTGACCCCGCGGATCTGCGTGAGGGGTGGCACCGAATTTCAGAAATGTGGCAAATCCCATGTGTTTTTGGACCCTGACCCCGCGGATCTGCGTGAGGGGTGGCACCGAATTTCAGAAATGTGGCAAATCCCTTGTGTTTTTGGACCCTGACCCCGCGGATCTGCGTGAGGGGTGTCGATTTCGAGCCCCCCCAGCAATTCAGACAACGCGCCCAGGGGGTGCTAAAAAGCCGGTTTGGGCCTCCCCCCCCTCGCGCGGTCAATCAACTAGTTACAGTAACCAGCAATAAGTCAACTAGTTACAGTAACCAGCAAGAAGCAGAACTGTAACACTGGAAACTACAACCTACGACTGGTACAGGAAACTGCGAATCACGGGCCTACAGCCTGGTGGCCCCACAAGGGGGCCGGCGGATACGATGGGAAGTATTTTTCTGTTTTGATTGACCATTTTGGAGCATTTGTTTACTATTTTTCATTTTTCCTCCAAAATCCTCCTGTAGGGGGACAGGCCCGACTTACCGCTGGGGGGGATACGCTCACGCATCGACACTCAATCGCCCCCTCATCGCCGAGAGGGGCCAGATAGCCCACTCTGTCTGGGACCGTGCGGATTCGCAATCGCAGGCCAATCGCCGATCTATCAGCAATGTATCGCCGATTCCAGATCGTTGTTTCCAAGGGGCAACGTCGAGGAGGGACGTCGCTCTGGGGAAGTTGTTGATCGTCTTGGGGCGTCCTCGTGGCCACGGCTGGATCCGCCTCAGAATTCTGGTCGGAACGCACACCAGGAGAGGCCCTGGCATTGGTTCTTGATCATTGATCGAAGTTTCGCGGTTCGAGGTTTTCGAACGTGTTCGTCGGTTCTCGGCGGTTTGCAAGTCTCGGGATGCTTGCCAGCGCCTGCGCCTCGCCGAGGGCGTTCCGGGGTCGCCCAGCTTCCCCGGGGAGAGCAGGATGTGCATCCTTCCCAAGGGTACCTTTGCATCCTTCCCACCTCGGTTCATCCTTGGCCACTTTCGTTGGCCGCGCTCCGCTCGAAAAAGCTTCGGAATGGGCGTCCAAGGCCCCTGCATCCTTCGCGCGCATCCTTCTGATGCGGGCCGACGGCGTGGCCCGATGCAGAGCTGGACGCGCACCATTGTCAAGGGACACTGGCCGCCCTGCCGAGCCGGGCCCGGGCAGTGCTGGGCCCGGGATCGGCGCGCACGTGCTTCCCCAGCCAGGCTGGTGGGGCGCGTGCACCGGCCCTGGGCCCCAGGGGGGGGGGCTCCCAGGATCGGCGAGGTGGTCAGGTGGCGGCCCCGAACCTTTGAGGCCCCTCGGGGGGTAGCGCGCTGCAGCAGATAAGAGTGAAGTCGGGCGTGGCCCTCTGCAGGAGGAATATTCAAGGGTAGCGAGAAATAGTCTGGGGACGATTTTTTCCACCATGTTTGATTCGTTTCGACTGTGTCCTAGTTTTCTTTCAAAATGCGCCTATAGGAGGACATGCCCGACCTAGATATAGAGCCCCTCGTCCTGCCTGGCCCGGGGCTCGACGACGCGTCGTCGGAGCTCCAGTGCCGGTTGCGCGCGACCCCGCCCTTTGCCATGTTGGCGCCGTGAGCTGATGTTCGGACCCTCTCTCCGTTCCCCCCCGCTCCTCAGCTCGAAAAAAAAAACACACACACACATAGCTTTACGGATAGCGGATTTCTCGGAGCTGCCCTGACCCCTCCTGGCGACGCCTCCCGCGCCGCCCATGGCTCCGCGCGCCAGGGCGGGGGGTCCAGCGCCGATCCAAGAAATCCGCGCGGGCATCCGAATGTTTACGTGCATGTTTTTGTTTCTCCTCCATCTTCCTCTCCATCCCAAGCGCCGTTCGAAGGAGGAGGGACCAACCCGACACCCATAAAGCCGAGACGCTGAAGCAAGGACCACTTCATGCACAAGGGGGGCGTTGGTGTTCGGTCGATCCTCAGATCTTGGTCGGGGGACCTATTCGAAGCCGAGGCTCGCCTTGGCCAGAAAGTAACCCTTCCTTCCTCATTCAGCATTCCTTCAGGCAGCACGGTGAATGTAGTAGGCGCTCACCAGACCGCCCTGTGCGCCTGCCAAACGCCCTGGCCCCCTCGATTCGCTCTTCGGGCGCGCTTGCGAAGAGGCCTTTGACGAAGTCTCGGCTCGTCCGCCCCGTGCACCTCTGCCGCCAGGCAGCATGCGGGTTCGAGGTGCACGTTCCGAGGAGTCAAGCGTCTCGCTTCCTCTGCCCGGGCGAGCATCGCAGACACAACATCACATTGCGCAGTCATAAGCTTGGCATCGCTCGGACGTGTGCACTTTTCCTCCGGCGAGGACCATCGAGGAGCATCCTCTATCATTTGGCGAAAAAAACACGCACGAAACCGGCGAAAAACACAGGAAATGGACGTCCAAGCGATGGCCAGTAAGTTCTCGCAGGTCCGCGCGGACTTCTTGGATCGGCGGTGGGCCCCCTGGCGGCGCCTCCGGCGCGCTGCGCGCTCCATTGAGGGGGGGGGGGCAGCGACCGATTGAAGTCATCCGCGCGGGCCTCCGAGATATCATGTTTATGCGGCTTTGTCCTCCCCGAGCAATCGAGCGTGAAGCTACTGTGACTGATCTTTCTCCTCGTGCGACTCGGCAGCTTCTGCGTCTCCTGCCGCTCTCCGCTTCGCCTCCGCCGCCGCTGCGGGGGGCCCGGGCTGGAAAGGCGGCGCTGGCAGAGCCCGTGAAGCCTGCGGTGCCGCTGCCGTCGAAGGAGGGTTCCACGAAGCCGGTGGCTAAGCTCGAGGACACTGTCTGTTTCAATGGGGTGCCTCGAGGAAGGGTGCAGCGATTCTGCCCCGGGCGAGCGCGGATGGGGCAGAGAGCGCAGGGCGGCGGCGGAGAAAACGCCATGGGGGAGAGGAGCAGGGAGGGGGATGGGCGGGGGAGGACCGGGAGGGCGGGGGAGGAGGACGAGGAGGACGAGTCGTCATTTGCCAGGCATATCGAAATGAGTGCAACATAAGTCAACACAAGTGCTCATATCTGGTCTAGGACTGAGTATGCCCAACTATTCGGGCACCCCGGGTCCAGTTCGCCACCAGCGTTTCGGCGTGTGGTTGGCCATCCTCTTCAGGACCTGCCACAACCAACCACACGGGGCAGGCCGACGCTGACACCAACGACTTTTTGGCTTTCAAAGAAGGGAGGAAACAACTCGAGTGGGGGAAGTTTCAGATGGTTCTGGAGAGTCCAGGCGGCTCTGGGGAGCTCTCGGGAGCTCAAGCTTCGGGATTCCCTGGGTCTCTAAGGTAGTCTAGGATGCTCTTGATGGGGCTCCAGGGGGAGGGGAAAGGACGAGGCGGAGGGGGTGGTGTAGCTCCGCTGCGGCCAAAGACAGACGGTCGGAGGAGAAGACCTGGGGTGACCACCTCGCTCGCAGGCCTCGGCATCCCGCGACTGGGGGTTGCCAGCCAAAGTGCCTCTCGGCAGTTTTCGGCTCACGGCCGTATCACATAGGTAGGATGCAGTCAAAACCGAATGTGCTCGGCGATGGCACAGGAGGAAGGGCGAGGAGCCGCGACAGAAGGCGAGAGAAGAGGCGGAGGAGAGAGAGAGGAAGACGAGGGAGGAGGAAGGGGGGGAGAGTCGAGGGAGAGGGCGAGCCTCCACTTTGAAGAATCATTCTTGACACCTCGCGTATATCCCCGAAAATTACTAGATACTAGAACCCTCCAGCCGTGATTTCTGTTCACGACTCGAGGTGGTCTGTTTTCCCTCCTCCCTCCTCCCTCCTTGCCTGCAGGCTGCGTCGGCGGCGGAGGAGGAGAAGGAGGGGGAGGGGGAGGTAGATGGGGAGGAGGAGGAAGAGAGGGAGGAGGACGAGGAGGAGGAGGAAGATGAGGAGGGGGAAGAGGAAGAGCAGGACCAGTACAAACCCGAGACCCATCAACGATGTTGCAATACACTTTCCCTCCGAGCTCCCCCTAAAAGGAGTGTTTATTCAATCGCTTCGCTCATTCCGCCGGCCCATGTTGCATGATCGCTACTGCTTCGCCGTGGGCCCGGGGCCATTGTGGCGCCGCCGAGGAGGAAGAAGATGAGGATGGGGAAGGGGAGGGGAGGAGGAGGAGAGGATGAGAAGGAGATGAGGAGGATGAAGATAAGTAGGAGGAGGAGGAGGAAGAGGAAGGGGCGGAGGAGGAAGCCTCTCGTTGGCATCTTGTGTTGCTCTTGGGGCCAAACAGGGTCGTCGTCAAGATGCTTCTCTGGGAGGCCTCTTGGGGTCTTTTCAGAAGCCGTTCGAGGGCGCCTGGGAGGCATTTTTGAAGTCTTCTGGGGGGCCTCCTGGGGGCCTCCTGGGACCTCTTGGGGGCCTCTTGGCGGCATCTTGGGGCCTCTTTGGGGCCTCTCGGGGCCTCCTGGGGCCCTCTTGGGGCGGAAGGCTCGAGGTTTTGGTTCGTGGTCCCCCTCTTGGGCCCCTCTTGGGGCCGTCTTGGGGCCGTCTTGGGCCGTCTTGGGCGCCTCTTGGGTCGTCTCGGGGCCCTCTTGGGCCCTCTTGGGGCCCTCGTGGAAGCCTCTTGGCCCGTCTTGGGGTGCTCTTGGGGGCCTCCTGGGCCGTCTTGGAGCATCGGATGGCCGAAAAGGGGACAAGGCCCAAATTCTTTCAAAACCATCGTAAAATGTCTGATTTGGGCCTCTCAGGGCCCTCTTGTGAGGCCTCTTGGAGGCCACTTGGAGGCCTCTTGGGCCGTCTTGAGGTCATCATCGGCGTCTTGGAGCGCTCTTTAGGCGTCTCGGGGGCCCTTTGGGCAGTCTTGGGAGCCTCTTGGGGCACTCTTGGCGCGCTCTGGGGGGCCTGAGAAGCCACACCCAGGAGGAAAACCATCTCTGAGTAGCAGTGGTCGGGCGGCGGTCGGGGTACTTTTCGCCGGGGGACCCCCAGGGGCCGCCCCGCGCGCGCGAACTAGAAGTATTGTTTAGCAGTTACCGGAGATCTTAGCACGCCTTTGGCCCTTTCACGGAGGAAGAGCCCCGTTGGAAGACAACCGCTTGAAAATCCGGAACCGTGCCAAATCACCATCTCTTGGACTTTGACGCCGCGAATCAATGTTAATGTTGTGTTTTGACGATCCTGAATCGTGCCAGCACACCGTTCCTGGTACTTCAACACCGCTAGTCAGCGTAATTGTTGCGCCCGTACAATCCTACGCTGTGCCTAAACACCATTTCTGAGACGTCAACCATGACAAGCCTTGACCTGCAGCAGGATTTTGAAACGAGTGCGCGCGGCGCCCAATCGAGAGCCGCATTTTGAAAAGGAGCCGCCCTTCGTCCGTGAAGTTCTACCAAGCGTTTAGTAATCGCATGCGCGGTGATACGGCGAGAAACACGTTAGAAGAAGGACCTTCCCTCCATCCGTGAAGCTGTTGCACAGTTTGAGAAAGTCTCAGGCGAAACGCCCGGCCCACTCTACCAATTCTATTCGGGGCGCGGCAGGCAGGAGTCTTCTGTGAGGAAGTGAAACTGAGGAGGAGGAGGAAGAGGAGGAGGACCAGTGGAAACCCACAAGTCATCAACGATGTTAGAATAAATCCTCCCTCCAAGCTCCCCCTTCATAGGCCCCTAGAAAGGTTCATTTCTATCGAGGGAACTGCCTCGCCGGAAGACAACAGTTTAAATACCCTGAAGCATGCCAAAACAATGTTCTCGGGATTTCAACGCCACGGATCAATATGATTGTTGCGGCTTGGCGATTTTGAGTTGAGCCAGAACACCATTCCTGAGACTTCAGCACAGCGAATCAACGTCATTGTGCCCCCCACACAATCCTGAATCCTTCAACGAATCCGTCTTTGGCACGCTGATTACGGGAACCCGTGAGATTCTTGTAGATAGCTGCAACGCGTGTGAGCGGCGCCAAGGCGAGAACCAAATTTTGAAATGGACACGCCCTCAATTCGTGAAGCTCTTGCAGAGTTTGAAAACGAACGTGCGCGGTTTTAAAGCGAGAACCACATTTTGAAAACGACCCGTCTTCAATTCGTGAAAATCTTGCAAATGTGTTAAACGAATGGGCTCGGCGCTAAAGCGAGAGACACATTTTGAACACGACCCTCGATTCGTGAAAGTCTTGCACATGTTTTCAACAAGTGTGCTCGGCGCTAAAGCGAGAGCCACATTTTGAAAACCACCCGCCCTCCATTCGTGAAGCTCTTGTCATTTTTCATACGAGCGTACGCGGCGCTAGGGCGAGAGCCACATTTTGAAAACGACCCTCCCTCAATCCGTGAAGCTGTTGTCATTTTGACGCGTCAGGGTCATAAGTGGCAAGGAAGTCTCAGGCGAAAAGACATAAAAATTGGCGTCGGGGTGCGACAGGGAGAAGTTATTTATAAGGAAAAAGAATGGGGGAGGAGGGGGAGGAGGACGAGGAGAGGAGGAGGAGGAGGAGGAGGAGGACGAGGAGGAGGAGGAAGAGGGAGCGGAGGAGGAGGGAGAGGAGGAGGAGGGAGGAAGGCGGAGGAGGAGGGGGGGGGGGGGGAAACGCGGCGGGCGGAGGGGCCCACTGCCCTCGCTTGTTCATCTTGCAGGGCGGGGCCCTGACCAGAGCCTCGGCTGGCCATTGCGGCGCCGTGGCCGCCTGGGCGCCACGGCGGCGGGCGGCCCGCCGCGGCCCGCAGGACGACGGCCTCACCGAGATCGAGCGCCGCCGCCGCGGCATGGCCGCCGCGCAGTCGGAGATCGAGCGGCGGAGGAGGGCGGAAGAGGAGCAGACCCCGCGCCTGCCTTCCCGGGGCGGAGGAGGCCAACCGCGTCCCCCTCTCTCGGGGGCGGAAAAGAGGGGTGTGATGATTAGGGGGGGTGGATATCATGGCGGGGGCCATGATATTTCCCCAGGTTTCATGGCGCCTCTTCTTGTTTCATTACGTCCTTGGCCCCCCCGCTGGGCCGCGCACATGCCGCCGGTAATGATTTGCACCCCCCCCTCTTGGACCCCCCCCTCTTGGCCGCTCCCGACTCTCCCCGCACCCCGCCCCCCCCCCCCCCCGCACGAGCAGAGGGGGAGCAGAGCCCGCGCCTCCCTCGCGGGGCGGCGGACGGAGGGGCAACGGGAAGAGGCGAGCGCTCTTGCGGTTCTCGGGCGGGGGCGGTCGCCGCGGAAACGGCCACCCCGGGGGGGGGGGACGGGGAGGGGGGCGGCAACGTCACGTTTCGCGCCGGTGCCGTTTGGGGATGTCGGGGGGCGGAGGGCGGCCGGGGCTTGCAGCGGTCGCGATCGCGAAAAGTGGGAACAAAAAAAACACGCCCGAATGAGCACGAAGATCGATAGCAGTTCTGGTTGATTCTGAACCGGATTCGCTATCGGCGTCGCCGCGGACGTTGTCCATTTGGGGCATGGCCAACATAGGCCGATGTCGGTTGGGGGCATCGTTTTCGGGTGTGTGGATCAGTACAGAAATGCATTTTCCCCTGACAGCAATTTTTGGTGCCTCGACGGCGGCGGGCACTGACACGCCTCGGCGAGCCGTTGAACCGAGGTCAGACGCATGGTCGAGAGGGGGCCAGCGCAGAGGCCGTTAAGAGGGTGGCAGCTAAGCGAAAGCGTCTGAGGAACGTTCGAGGAATTCTGGTTTTCAGTTTTTTCGGTGTGCTAAGTTCCTGTGTGTTCCATTCGGTTTTTCGACTGTACACCAGAAGTGGCCTCAAGCAACTCATGGTGTACCCATGTGATTTTTTTGGTTGGACTCGAGCACGCCAAAGTTTTGCGTCGCCATGCAGCTTCGCCCGGCGGGGCGCCAGATGACTTCTCGGCTCGCCTGGGGGCGCGCCGCTGTGGGCTGTCGCCCCCGCGCTCCCATGCTTGGCGCTTGTCGCATGCGGGGACCGGTCGTTGGCGGCCAGACATGTTTTTTCTTTGTCTTTTGACCCAGATATTGATTTCTGCACTCTGGCGAGGCTCCAACGTTTTGTTGGCGGACACGGTGCCAATTTTTCCGTCACCGCTTCGGGCGTCCAAGTCTTGGTAGCCTAATTGTGTCCAGTCGGGCATTTTCCCATAGATATCGGGCCGTGGGGCCTTCCCGATCTAGCCGGCGCCATTTGTTCCGACCCCATGTGGGAGGTTTTTGATCCCTCCACCATGAGGTCCTGCCGTCGCATTTGTTCCGGGCCGGACGTTTTCTCATATGGTGTTGATCCCGGGAGTCCTCACAGGTCGATATGACTCGAGAAACACACAAGCACAACAAACAAGCAAACCATAGTGTCCAGGGCTTGGTATTGCTTGCAGATTCCCCCCCCCAAAAAAAAAACAATCCCCGCAAATCGAAAGATAAATAATGAAAACGGTACAGCAACGCTTTTCCGAAATTGAGCACGGCTCCGGGATCGAAGCCCGAGCTGGAACAACAACACGGCAACGGAACCAGAAACGGCACGGCGCTGGAACCGGGGAAAAGAAACACATAGCATCAATTCAATAGCCAGTCGAGTTTGGGGTCGTGGCCGTTTCTTTCACGATGTCGTAAGTCTTCCCCACCGTCAGAGCAGGGAGTGTCCCGCCTTCCTCCAGGTCCCTCTTGCCATATACGGTTCAGTTCCTAGCAGGTCACAGTCAGCATCCGCGCCAGGATGTTTTTGTCCGCGGTCAAAGACAAGCGTCGTCCTGGCGGAGTCCCGCTCAATGTGGCTGAATCCTTCTTGCTTAATCAGGGCCGATCCCGCTCTGTGGCCCTCCCTGAATCAGGTCCAATAGCCGATGTGAGGGGCCTCGGGGGGCCCACCGTGGGGTAATATTTACGTAGCACCCGGCAGATGCGGATAAGAGTGAGGGGGCGGTGGGGATGTCGACAGTTTGCGAGACTCTGGAGAAGCCCGCCGCAGGCACCAAAGTTTATGCGAAGAGCCCGCCGCAGGCGACGATTTTTTCGTTAAACCAATGTGGGGAGGTCGCGGGTGAGTGTCTGTTGGGTCGAGGGTGGGTCGGGCAGAAAATCCATGCCATGAGAATCACCCTTACAAGCGAAGTCGTTTAGTAAACGCACACCAGGAGTGTATCGAACAGGGCAGGGCTGTTTAGTAAACGCCCAAGGCCGTTTAGTAAACGTTAATTGTCAGGTCCGGGTGGTTTCTCCTCCCGTGAGGGTGGGTCGCGGGTGGGTCGCGGGGTGGGGCGGGTGGGTCGCGGGGTGGGTCGCGGGTGGGTCGCGGGTGGGTCGCGGGTGGGTCGCGGGGTGGGTCGCGCGTGGGTCGCGGATGGGTCGCGGGTGGGTCGCGGATGGGTCGCGGGTGGGTCGCGGGGTGGGTCATGAGTGGGTCGCGGGGTGGGTCGCGGGTGGGTCGCGGGGTGGGTCGCGGGAGGTTAGCGGGTGACAACAGCAACAACAATAATAATAACAACAGCAATAGTAACGCAATAAGCATGGTTCTCACCACAAATTCCCGATTCAGCCACGCACCCATGGACAATGAATGACCGTTCGGCCCCCTCACTCTGATCATAACCCACTTGGGGCATCGTGCGGCTTAGGTGGGTCATCCTGGGCGAGTTGGGGGGTCACCGTGTGGCCGTCTCGGACGATATTGCGGGCTCTGGGCGCCGTCTTGAAGCGATTCCGGGCCGTCCTCGTGGGAGCAAAGCATGGGGCAGGCAAACACACATTGAACACATTGTAATGATTCAGCGTGTTTTTTCTTTGACAATATTGCAAGCATCTTTGGACCCTCTTCGGCCGTTTTTGTCACTTGAGGCTCTTTTGGGAACCTTTTGGAGCCTTCCTGGAGGCTTCTTGGACCCACCTGGTCGTCTGGGCAACTTCGTCAGGGCAGAGGTACGTAGACGTTGGGTGACCACTTTTGTTTGGACCTTTCACTGGAAAATTGGTCGTCCCCAGTTCCTGTGTCCATTAGAGTTCGGCTTGCAGGAGGAGGGAGAATTAATAACCAATACCCCCAACGTTCTGAAACAGGAAGGCGGCAACTCTTTCAGTGATCTCGTCGTTGGGACCGTCCACGAACCAAATCAAGGTGAAGATTTGGCCCCGATGGCGCGGTGAAGAAGTCGGGGGCCAGAGTGACGATGGCCCCCCTTTGTATGGATGATGCAGCTACCGAATCCGAGCCAGGACCCTCCCTCCCCTTCGGCGATGCACATGCCCCGATCCTGGCCGAGCTCACCTGTCGCAGCAGATCTGTGAGAACGCCTCGGCCAAGCCTCGCGGAAGAAACTCACCGATCCCGGGCTCAGGTGGAGCGCAGGCCCAGGTCGCCCGCGAGCGCGCGAGGAGAGAATCGCGCTCTGCGTATCACGGCCCGGGCTTGAGAGAGAAGCCCCTCTCCAGGTCGTGGCGTGGCGGCGCGAACATGTCGGGAGGGGGCAATCACGCAGACACAAGGAGTCGTCGATCCCCCGGAAAATTTTGGAAGTGCCGGGGGAAGCGAAACGACCCGAGGATATGGGGAAATCTCGGGGGATCTTGGGATTTGCTTGTGTCTACATGCGTGCCCCTGGGCCCCTGCAGCACGGCCGCGCGCGGCGCGCGCCGCGCCCCGCGGGGCGCGAGCCCCGAGGGCCGCGGAGCCCAGGAGGCCCTCCCTGGGCCGAGCCAGGGAGGGCGCGCGCACCGCTCCCGGGCCCGGGGGGGGGCCTGGACGCTGCGGCTGCCGCCGTCGTGGCCGCCCTCGTCCCCGTCCTGGCTGTCGACCCTCCGAGGAGGCAGGAGGTGCCCGTACCGCCACCCTTCCCTCGTTTTCCCCCCTCTGGGCATCCTGGGGACCCCTCGTTTTCCCCCTCTGGGCCTCCTGGGGTGCTCTCGTCGCCACCGCCGGATGCACCGCGAAGTTCTTGTCCGAGCGCACCCTAGGAGAGGTCCGGGGAGTACAAGCATCGGTGTTTATGGCTTCCACATCCCAGGCCGCCCACATCGAGTTGACAGATCGAGCAGCATGGCCGACTCCTCGGCGATGCGGCACGACCAGGAGCCCGATGTTGACCTTCCTGACCCCCCCCCCCTTGGGTGCTCAAGCGCGGCGGGCAGTGGGCAATTGAACGAGGACAAGTCGACGGGGGGCACAACAGGGGCAAACCGCTCGAGACATCCCCGCAGCGCAAGCGGGTTTGACGGCGCCACTTCGGGGTGCCCAAATGCCACGCGTGCTATGTCGCGGGGAGCAGTAGTTCGGGGGGCAGAAACAAGCAAACCGCTTGAAACATCCCCACAATGTGGGCGCGAGCGGGCGCGTGTAATCCCCGTGGGCGGCTCCCCCGTGAGGTACCCAAGCCCCGCGCCAGCTGCGTCGCTCTGAGCAGTGAGCAGTGGGCCACTCAAAGAGACAAACAACTCTGAGAGGGGGGGGGGCAGAGACAGGCAAAACGCTTGAGACACACCCGCAATGTGGGCGCGAACGGGCGAACGTCATACCCTTTGGCAGTTCCCCTTTGGGGTTCCCAAGTGCCTCGCTTGCTGTATCGCGGTGATTTGTGGACCACTGACAAAAGAATTTGGGGCACAGGTGCAGGCAAACCGTTTGAGAATCCCCAAATGTGGGCGCGAACGGGCGGGTGTCATAGCTCCCGTCGGTTCCCCCGTGGGGCGCCCCAAAGCCGCGCTGGTTGTACCGCGGTCAGCACTGGGCCACCACAAGGTAAACATTTGGCCGGCAGAAA
The DNA here is from genome assembly GCA_963575745.1 of Prorocentrum cordatum. Taxonomy (NCBI): domain Eukaryota; class Dinophyceae; order Prorocentrales; family Prorocentraceae; genus Prorocentrum; species Prorocentrum cordatum. The sequence continues at coordinate 146,254 of CAUYUJ010015845.1, forward strand.
CCGGCACACCGCCTGACACATCACCACAATCAGGGCGCCAACGGGCGAGTGTCATATCCGGTGAGGGCTCCCGCCTTGGGGTTCCCAAATGCCACGCTCGCTGCATCTCAGCGAACACTGGGCCGCCGAGAGAGATAGTTCGGACGAGCAAAGACGGGCACACCGCTTGAGACATCCTCACAGTTTGAGCGCGAACGGTCGAGTGTCCCACCTCTTGGCGGATCTCCCATTCGGGTGCCCAAGTATCACGCCTGCTGTATCGTTGAGCAGTGGACCGCCAGAAATGTTCGAGTGAGTCTGGGTGATGAAGACTGCGTCGGGATGAAAGAGTCCGAATGTGTATGAGTGGGTCTGCGTGCGAGGCGAATTCTTTGAATGAGTCTGAGTGTTTCCAAGTGTGAATGAGGCCGAGTGGGGAAGTGATGTGGCTGAGTGTGCGGGAGAGGCAACATGGTTGTGATGGACCCCGTGAACAAAAAAGGGGCCGGTGATACGTAGGCCCCGTGATGGGCGTGAACAATTTGAGCATGAGTGCTGGAGTGATATGAGAGTGAAGAAGGGGAAAAGAAGGAACAGGAGGAACAGGAGGATAATGGTCTGGAGGCGGCTACCATCACGCTCAGGATGCACGACATTGGGGGCGTCGTCGATGTAGTCATATACCTGGCCATTGGAGTAGGCTTGGCAGGGCTCAGCGTGGGGTGCTATCAGCAGCGTCCGCGTATTTCAAAGTCTGCGGTCTGGCATACATGTGTCATGGCCAGCTGGACCATGGAGATGCGTGAGGTCGACCATTTGGAATTCACATATTTCCTCGACGGCAGCTGGATGACGCCGGTTGGGGGGCGCCCTGGAGGCAACCGTCTGATCGGATACTGCCTGGTCTCTTGCAACATCTAGCACGTGGTTCAGCTCGAGTGGGGCGCGCAGAGGCCCCCCCCCCCACCACCACACACACACACGCACACACGCACACACACACACACGCACACACACACACACACACACACCACGCGCCGCGCGGGCATCAAAGGCACCTTGAAGTACACAGGTCTGAAGTGGATGAAGCGGATCATGAAGCAGCCCATTGATTGCCAATGTGCAGTTGGACCCGATAGGCCTTAGCAGCATCACTGTGCGGAGGCAAAGCAGAGAGTCACGCCGGGAACGAGGCGCGACGCCCTGCAGCAGCACGAGATAGGGGGCGCATGCTATGTTGACATGGAGTTTGCGATGGCTGCCGACAGCTTGCTCCTCAGCAGACAGGGCGCCTACGCCCCAGCAGTGCAGTTTTCGCGAGGAGTATCCTACCGCCAGCAGCCGAACAAGACTCAAGGCTGGTTAGCTGAATTAAACTTCTCAGCTCAATTGTCTAGCCCCGAAGCCAGACTACACGATTTCATATGGCTTAAAACAAAAACGGGGGGCGGCGGAGCTAGCTTGGGGGTGGCGGAGAGCATGCGCGAGGTGAGGCAGAGCCTGGAAGGCCTGCCTCATATTTCTTTACAAGTGGCGCCGACAAAGCCGCCCTGGGAACCCCGGGCGATTCTGGGGCGCCCCTGGGTAGCCTTGGCGAGGGGCAGCTGCGTCGGAAGGCCAAGCCGGCCGATGGGCTCATGAAAGAGGTCGAGAACCATTGCATGAGGGCCAGCTCCGCACATTGTAAGGAGTGGGTGTAGGCCTTGCTAAAGCGAGGTGCGGGTGTCGCGCGTGGACGCACCAAAATGTTGGGGCCCCAAAGGAGCCTCTTTCGGTTCAGCACGACGACGCTGGGCCGACATGGTTGAACTCGCCGAAAGGTGTCAGGCACATGTGGAATTCTGGGTGAGTTTTTGGGGCAGAGGTGGAGGGGGCCCACGCGGCCAGCCGTGGTGGCGGGATTTCAGGCGGGCCGCCAGAATCCACTGCCTTTCCGCGGACCCCATCTCAGTTGAAGAAGTGCAAGCAAGTTTGAAGTGTGTCAGACCGATCACATGCGTGGGATCTGGCAAATCCAGCCCGCGGTGGTGGCTGCAACTCCCGCATGACGCGCGGGTCCATTAAACCTTCCTGCGCAACTTATGAGAGCAAACACTGCGATGGCCAGACCAGGTTGCAGTCAACATATCGCAGCTGATGTCCAAGCTGGAACAGTCCGACAAACCGACCGCGCTCGCGCAACGAGTGCGCCGGGCCTGGTCACGAGCCAGGCGCTGGCATGTAGCGCGCTGGTCCGCAGCAAATGCGCAGTCGTGGGATAAAACGGTTGTTGGATCGAGCTCGCTCAGGGCAGCGAGTCTCAGGCAGGCCAAGTCAGAAATAGCGATGTTCCAGCAGTTTTCATGGATCTCGAGAAGTTCCATGACGCAATCAATTCAGAGCGGCTGTGGCATGTAGGAGCGAATGTTGAGTTTCCGCTGACCCACCTCTTCATCGGTCTCAGTCTCCTTTTTGGAGCTCGAAGGTGCCGGGCTGGATGGGGTCATGTCGGTGCCCCTGGAGGCCTTCTCAGGGATCTTAGCGGGATGCTCCCAGAGCGTAGATATGTCTCGTCTTGCGCCATGGCAGATGTTATCGGGTCGGCATGGGGGTTTCAGACGTGTGGAAGTGCAGAGCTGGGTGGATGGTTGTAGCCAGTTGGTTGTAGGCAAGGAGTCGGCGGCAGCGGGCAGGGCGGCGCGCCCGAGCCTGGCGCTGCCAGGATTAAAGCTTGAGGACATCTAGCAAAATCGCCTTCATCAGGAGCCCCCCCAGAGTGGTAGATGAGAACCAGCGCAGACTAGGCCTTAGCATCCAGCTCAAGCGCTCGCAGGTCGTCGAGGATCTAGGGGATGGCGGCGCAGCGCATCGGCGAACTGTCGCAGCGGCCGAGAAGAGATTGCAAGACAGCGCCCGTAGGGGCAACCTCATTCGGCGCGTTGTCGAAACGCCCGGGGCTGCCGCGTCTTCAGTCGAAACCGGCGTCGCACCCCAGGGCGCGCGGGGAATGTGGGGGCCCGAGGAGCGGCCCTCTCGACGCCGTCGAAGGTGCGAGCGCAGATTTCGGGCATAGTTGGCCGTGATGAAGGAGGCTGCGCGACTGCGACCGCTAGGATGGCCCTCCGCACGGCGCACCAGGGACCCATGGTTTTGGGCAGGCTGCGTCTGTTCAGCGCGTGGGCAGGACTCTTGCCCATGCGTCTGCCAACCCGCCGCCGGGCTCTTCATGCCGCCTGGAGCAACACCCTTTCCAGTTTAGTAGGGGCCAGAAACCGACGGGGCAAAGTCAAGGGGGTCCCGGTGGCTGCGGCGGCCCGCTCTTGGACTTCGGGCGGGGTCTCTTTCCCCGACTCTTCGGCAGGGCCCAGGCGAAATTCAGTGTGACATGGAGGAAGCTGATCCGCAGTCTATGTCTGAATACGCACTGCACGGAGCCCTGGACCAGCGGGCCTGGGAGCTAGCGGCGGCGCATTTTCAAGGCAGTTCTCGAGCGTGGCCCCGATCTCACAGTCGTTCGCATACGCGTGGCCGCCTTCTGAAAAAGAAGGGCAATGCGAGCAATGCGTCGCAGCTGGCTTGTTCGCAATGATCATGACAGGCAGGTGCGCATTGGCCTGCTAGTCGGCGCTATGGAGAAGAAGCGACCCAGCCCCCTTCCGACCCCTCCTGACACGGCCGCCGCCGCTGCGCAGGTGCCAGGGCCAGCCTTTGAGGGGCCCCAGGCGCGCGGTGGAGTCGGCGGTCTGCGCGGGGATGAAGTGGGTGTTTTTTGGGATTGGTCAGGCAAGTCCAGGAGGATGATCAGGGCCCTTGGGAGCAATCGCCTGACTGCTTTCCAGAGCTTGTTGGCCGCGCAGACATCCCTGGAACGCAGCAAAGTGCCCAAGATGTGGAGCCCCGCAAGAGACCCTCTTCCATCCGTGTTGGGAGCGCCCAGGGCCCGGGGGCCCGGGGCGCTTTCGCTTGGAGCTTTTGGAGGAGGCCCGCGAAGGCCAGCATGGGTGGGCCTGCCATTGGCTAGGAGGTATAGCCCCGCGCCGCTCCCCCCCACTCATGGCTCAACGGTCGCAGGGGGCGCCGTGGCGCATGGCGCGAAAATTCGTTTCACCATTTCGATGATTGGTGCTCCTGGCGACTCAGGAGGCAAGTGCCATGGTGACTCCAGGCTCCAAAGATGCGGGTGGGGTTCGTGGTGATGGACGGGTGGGGCTCACTGGGGTGGGGGCCCCGGCTTTTGGAGCGTTGGAAGCTGTCAGTGCCGATCTCCGAGATTACGGCTGCAACAGAGGCGGCCGAGGCAAAGGGGGGACCTTTAATACTGGCGATCGATGCCCAGTCTGCGGGGGATGGCATAAGAGCTGGCCCCCGCGGGCGCCGTGAAACCAATCAGTTGTCATTGAAGAGTTTGCGGGCCGTGACTGGTCAGCGGCCTGTTGAGGCCCGCGAGATCAAGAGTCAGTCAACGGCTGAGGAGGCCGAGGCGGGCCACGCGCCCCCACAACCTGGTTCGCCAAACGTCTGGCAGACGCTGCAGCGGAAGAGGGCGCTCGTCGGGCCCAGCTTCCGCCCCTTGCTTTGACCGCGGTAGCGGCCATCGACATGAAGGCGGCCAAGGCGCGCGGCCACTTGCTGGCGGTGGCCCTCGCGGTCACAAAGCAGGCCCCGTCTCTCTATGGCGCGTCGTCGCGCCAAGATTGCGCGCAGGAGGCCAAAGCTCGGGCGGCGGAGAGGCGGGCTCTGTCGCAGGAGCAGCTTCAGCAGTCAGCCCACTCGGTGCAGAAGGATGCCAGGGGCCGCATGCAGTGTTTGATCTGTTTGTCTCGGCCAGGCCCTGGAGAGAGAGCTGGCTTGGCTTTCCAGCCCGTGCATCGGGTATCTTTTCAACTTGCACAGTGGCCGCGCTGTTTTTCATTGAGTTTTCTGGTGTCGGGCCAGTGGGGGGGGGGGGGGTGCGACGCCGCGTTCTTCCAAATGCTGGGCGTGCTATGCCAGCCTGAAACCATCACCAAAGGTGGAGGGAGTCTCATTACTTCCCTGGAGCAGGAGAGATTGCCAGTGTGTGTTAAGGACTGGGCTCAGCCAGACGACCTGAGACCCCCGAGGCCCATTGTTTTGTTTAGCGGCCCATGAGTCACAGCTGCCCCTGTCAGAGGAACCGGCCGCTAAGGTATGCACGAGGTAAGAGGAGGAGGGGGAGGAAGAGGAGGAAGAGGCGGAGGAGGAGGACGAAAAAGGGGGAGGAGGAGGAGGAGGAGGAGGAGAGTGAGTGAGTGAGTGAGTGAGTGAACGATTGAATGAGTGAGTGAGTGAGTGAGCAAGCGAGCGACTGAGCGCCTGCGTGAATCAAGAACACACAGGTCCAAAGAAAAGTTCTGGCGGGGAGAAGCGAGGCCCCCAGCCAAGGAGGACCGAATGCCTCTTGGGGCCGGCTTGGGGCCCAACTGGGCCCATATAGGGGCTGTTCCCGGCGATGTTGCAGCCGTCGTGAGGCTTGCGAAGCCGATTGGCGACGAAACGGCGAGAAGGCCAAACTCACGTAGGTTCTGTAGGTGTGGGAAAGATTTTGAGTCCGTCGGGGGCGTTGGGAGAGGCTCCGTTGCCACTTGGAGCCGTCTCGGGGCGGTCTTTTGAAGCCTCTTGGAGATTTGCTGAAAGTTCTCTTCAATCATGTCAGGCTATCTTGAGCGATCTCGGAAACGGTGTTCACTATCTGGGGCCATATTGGAGCCATATTTGGCCAAAGCGGACCCTCCGACACCTCGCTGGACCCTCCGTCCAAACCCAGGGGTGGGGAGCAGAAAAGAGGGTCAAAACACCCTCAGTCTCCACCAACCTTGTCGCTCATTTCCGCACCCGTTCCCAACGCATAGGTAGCACCCGAGCCGTAGCGGTCTTTGGATCGACGGTCCATTGGAACCAAAACAGATTTCATCTGCGAAACGCTGGGGCGCGATGCGCCAGGCGTGCCGGGCGCGCCCCGCGCCAGGCGCGCCGGGCACCCCTGGTGCCCTGGCATGCCGGGCACGGCTGGTGCGCCGGATGCACCACGTGATCCACGTTTGCCATGCTCGCCGCGCCAGGTGGGCCACGTTCCGGGCACGCGCAGAGTCTGCCGTTTGTCGAAAGTTGGTGCGCAAATTGCGGCCGCGTGGCCATCATGACGTCGTTTGGTGGGTCCGCACGTAGCAAGCAATTTGCCAGCGCCCCCCCCGTCCAAGTCAAAAACCAATGCGCGGTGGTCGCGGGGCTCCCTGGCAGGATCCAGATTGTGCCTCGAAGTGCATGTGGTATTGTTTTTTGTTGACAGGGATGATGGCCTTTCGCGCAGCAGGCAGTCTGCGGGCAACCCCGCCGCCCCTGCGACAAAACAGCACAATATGTTCTCAAAGCTCGGGTGTTCTCACGACTAGGAAAAACTGAAACACGACAAGCGAAAACTTAAACACAACAAGGCACGGCTTATTTACGACAAGCACTTTCGGGGCCCACTTTCGGGGCCCACTTTCGGGGCTCACTTTCGGGGCCCACTTTCGGGGCCCACGTTCGGGGCTCGCTTTCGGGGCCCACTTTCGAAGCCCACTTTCGAATCCCACTTTCGAATCCCACTTTCGGCGCCCATTTTCGGCGCCCACTTTCGGCGCCCACTTTCGGCGCCCACTTTCGGCGCCCACTTTCGGGGCCCACTTTCGGGGCCCACTTTCGGGGCCCACTTTCGGGGCCCACTTTCGGGGCCCACTTTCGGCGCCCACTTTCGGCGCCCACTTTCGGCGCCCACTTTCGGCGCCCACTTTCGGCGCCCACTTTCGGGGCCCACTTTCGAGGCCCACTTTCGGGGCCCACTTTCGGGGCCCACTTTCGGGGCCCACTTTCGGGGCTCACTTTCGAGGCACACTTTCGGCGCCCACTTTCGGCGCCCACTTTCGGCGCCCACTTTCGGGGCCCACTTTCGGCGCCCACTTTCGCCGCCCACTTTCGCCGCCCACTTTCGCCACCCACTTTCGCCACCCACTTCCGCCACCCACTTTCGGCGCCCACTTTCGCCGCCCACTTTCGCCGCCCACTTTCGCCGCCCACTTTCGGGGCCCACTTTCGGTGCCCACTTTCGGCGCCCACTTCCGTTCACCACCCAATTTCGCTCACCACCCACTTTCGCTCGCCACCACTTTCGCTCGCCACCCACTTTCGCTCGCCGCCCGCTTTCGCTCGCCGCCCACTTTCGTTCGCCACGCACTTCCGTTCGCCACCCACTTACGTTCGCCACCCACTTCCGTTCGCCACCCACTTTCGTTCGCTGCCCACTTTCGCTCGCCACCCACTTTCGCTCGCCATTCATTTTCGTTGAATTTCGCTCGCCGCCCACTTTCGCTCGCCACTTATTTTCGCTCGGCGCACACTTTCGTTCGCCACCCGGAAGAAGTGGGTGGCGAAAGTGGGCGGCGAAAATGGGCGGCGAACGCGGGCGGCGAACGCGGGCGGCGAACGCGGGCGGCGAAAGCGGGCGGCGAATGTGGGCGCCGAAAGTGGGCGGCGAAAGTGGGCGGCGAAAGTGGGCGGCGAAATGTGGCAAAGGCGGCGAACGTGGGCGGCGAACGTGGGCGGCGAACGTGGGCGGCGAACGTGGGCGGCGAGCCGAACGTGGGCGGCGAATGTGGGCGCCGAAAGTGGGCGCCGAAAGTGGGCCCCGAAAGTGGGCCCCGAAAGTGGGCGCCGAAAGTGGGCGCCGAAAGTGGGCGCCGAAAGTGGCCGCCGAAAGTGGCCGCCGAAAGTGGCCGCCGAAAGTGGGCGCCGAACGTGGGCGCCGAAAGTGGGCGCCGAAAGTGGGCGCCGAAAGTGGGCGCCGAACGTGGGCGCCGAACATGGGCGCCGAACATGGGCGCCGAACGTGGGCGCCGAACGTGGGCGCCGAACGTGGGCGCCGAACGTGGCGCCGAACGTGGGCGCCGAACGTGGGCGCCGAACGTGGGCGCCGAACGTGGGCGCCGAAAGTGGGCGCCGAAAGTGGGCGCCGAATGTGGGCCGAAAGTGGGCGCCGAAAGTGGGCGCCGAATGTGGGCGCCGAAAGTGGGCGCCGAAGGGCGCCCGAAAGGGCGCCGAAAAGTGAAGGTGCGCCGAAAACGCCGAGAAGTGTGCGCCGAAGTGGGGCGCCGAAAGAGGGGCGCCGAAAGTGGCGCCGAAAGTGGGCGCCGAAAGTGGGCGCCGAAAGTGGGCGCCGAAAGTGGGCGCCGAAAGAAGGCGCCGAAGGTGGGCGCCGAACGTGGGCGCCGAACGTGGGCGCCGAACGTGGGCGCCGAAAGTGGCGCCGAAAGTGGGGCGCCGAAAGTGGGGCGCAGAAAGTGGGCTCCGAAAGTGGGCGCTCCAAATGGGCGTCCGAAAGTGGCGTTCTTGCCCATTCCCGAAAGTGGCGCCGAAAGTGGGCGCCGAAAGTGGGCGCCGAACAGTGGGCGCCGAAAGTTGGGCGCAGAAAGAAGGCGCCGAAGGTGGGCGCCGAACGTGGCGCCGAACGTTGGCGCCGATGTGGGCGGCGAAAGTGGGCGCCGAAAGTGGGCGCCGAAAGTGGGCGCCGAAAGTGGGCGGCGAAAGTGGGGGCGCCGAAAGTGGGCGCCGAAAGTGGGCGCCGAAGTGGCGCCGAAAGTGGGCGCCGAAAGTGGGCGCCGAAAGTGGGCGCCGAAAGTGGGCGCCGAAAGTGGGCGCCGAAAGTGGGCGCCGAAAAAGTGGGCGCCGAAAGGGCGCCGAAAGTGGGCGCCGAAAGTGGGCGCCGAAAGTGGGCGCCGAAAGTGGGCGCCGAAAGTGGGCGCCGAAAGTGGGCGCCGAAAGTGGGCGCCGAAAGTGGGCGCCGAAAGTGGGCGCCGAAAGTGGGCGCCGAAAGTGGGCGCCGAAAGTGGGCGCCGAAAGTGGGCGCCGAAAAGTGGGCCCCGAAAGTGGGCCGAAAGTGGGCCCCGAAAGTGGGCGCCGAAAGTGGGCGCCGAAAGTGGGCGCCGAAAGTGGGCGCCGAAACTGGGCGCCGAAAGTGGGCGCCGAAAGTGGGCGCCGATCGTGGGCGCCGATCGTGGGCTTGCTTGTTGTAAACATGTCTCTTCCTTGTCGTGAAGCTGCTCGTCGCGAAACCACCCCGGCCATTCTGTTGTCGGACCCCCGATCCTGACCCAAGATTTTGCCCCAAGGTCGACTTCGCATTTTTGTTGACAGGGATGGCGGGGGGGGCCACATTGGTCCTGGTTGGCTGCTGGTTGCCTGGGGGAGGGGGGGTTATCAATAGGGAACAATCAAGACGCCTCCCAAAATCCGTACCCACTTTGGCTCAAGCACCGGGTCCTCAAACCCACAGGGTGTAGATCAGCAGTCCCACAATTCTCGCACACTCCAGTTACTTATCTAGCGCGCTCCGCAGATATCGTTAACATGAAGTCAGTTAATATATTGCCAATCTTCAGTTTGATGGGCTGCGCCAGCGCTATGCAAGCTGACGTGGGGGAAGTTTTCCTGAATGATGCTTCCCTTGGAGCGGCTACCTACGTGGGTTGCGTGGGTCCTCGAAGCGGTTGGGTCCGCCCTTACGGTAATGTCGCGATTTCGGCAGCCGGAGCTGAGAGTTGCCAAACAATGTGTAGGAATGGTGGCTACACATATTTTGGGCTGGAATGCCCCATGTCAAGTCAAGTTCATTGCCAGTGCAGCAATGGCGTCGGCGGAACTTCTAGAGATGCTTCTTATTGCAGGGGACAAGGCAATCCCCTGGTGCATCCGCACGAACACTGCGTTGGTCCATATGAGGTTGGTGGTTATCTCTTCGGTGATTACGTTGTAAGCTCAGTGTACTACACCTCAATCACGACGCCCTCCCCGACGCCCTTCCCAACGCCCTCCCCGACGCCCTTCCCGACGGCCTACCCGACGGCCTTCCCGACGCCCTCCCCGACGCCCTTCCCGACGGCCTACCCGACGGCCTTCCCAACGGCCTACCTGACGACCTTCCCGACGCCCAGCCCAACTCCCAGCCCGAGTTATCCTCCAGGTTGGCCAACGCCACATCCGACATTTCTTCCTGCAGATCCCATGGCAGGCGGAGCTGGCGGAAGCGCGGCTGCCACTGGCGACCCCCATCTTCAAAACGTTCATGGCGAGCGATTCGATTTGATGAGGGCGGGCACGCATATTCTGATAAACATCCCTCGTGGAACCAGCGTTGGAGACGCAATGCTTCGTGTGCAGGCTGATGCGCGCCGATTGGGTGGACATTGCGCGGACATGTATTTTCAAGGGGTGAACATTACAGGTTCTTGGGCAGAGGCCAAACAAGCCGGAGGATTCAATTACAGCGCATCGGGAAGTCCAGTCGAGACCCCGCAATGGGTTGCGTTTGGTTCGGTCCAGGTGAAAGTCGTTCATGGACGTGCGGACGGCGGCTTCATGTATTTGAACGTGTATGTGAAGCATTTGAGGCGAGCAGGGTTTGCCGTCGGTGGTCTGCTGGGGGAGGACGATCACAAATACGTAAGCACTCTTCCAGATGGGTGTGCGACGCGTACAGAGCTCCATGAGCCAGCGCATTTGCATGGTCCTCGTCGCGCTATGGCATCCGATGCAGTGGCGTCTTTCGCTTAAGATCGCTGGGTCACGCCCTGCTCGTGACGGGTAATTCGCCTCCTGCTTTGGCTGGTCCATTAGCATAATACTTTTGCTTGTCCAGCCAGGGGGCAGTTCGTTTGGCCATATCCACGAGCTCCCTGGCAGGTCGAGAGAAAACAGAACTGGCCGCGCACCGCGCCACGTAAAATGAAACATTAGCCTGGCGAAGGACCCAACCATATGCATTTGTGCGTACCGCAATTGTGAATCTCTTCTTCTGTGGCGCTCCCTATGGGGCCACGAACCCTGTGAGGGTTGTGCCGAATCGAGTGCGGCGGACGCATGTGGACGGTGGCACTGGGGCCCTCGGTGGAGCTTCCTATGAGGCCACGAAACGTGTGAGGGGTGTGCCGAAATGGGTGTGGGGAACGCATGTGGACGGTGGCACTTGGGCCTTCGGTGGAGCTCGCGATGGGGCCACGAAGCGTTTAAGGGGTGTGTCGAAATGGGTGTTGGGGACGCATGTGGACGGTGGCACTGGGGCCTTCGGTGGCGCTCCCCATGTGGACACGGAACGTGTGAGGGGTGTACCGAAGTGAGTGTTGAGGACGCCCTTCGGCGGAGCTCTCGATGGGGCCACGGAACGTGCGAGGGGTGTCCCAGCATGGGTGTGGGGGACGCATGTGGACGGTGGCACTGGAGCTTTCGGTGGAGCTCCTTGTGGGGCCGCGAAAGGGCTGAGGGGTGTGCCGAGATGGGGCTGGGGGACGCATGTGGACGGTGGCACTGGGGCCTTCAGTGGAGCTCCTCATGGAGCCATGTGCCGAAATGGTGTGGGGGACGCATGTGGACGGTGGCATTGGGGCCTTCGGTGGAGCTCCCTATGGGGCCACGGAACGTGTGAGGGGTGCACCGAAATGAATGTGTGGGACGCTTGTGGATGGTGGCACTGGGGCCTTCGGTGGATCTCCCTATGGGGTCACGAAACGTGTGAGGGGTGTGTCGAAATGGGCGCGGGGGACGCATGTGCACGTGGCGCTTTGGCCTTCGGTGGAACTCCCTATGGGGCCACGAAACGTGTGAGGGGTGTGCCGAAATGGTGGTGGGGGACAACGTGGACGGTGGCACTGGGTCTTCGGTGAAGCTCGCGATGGGGCCACGAAACGTGTGAGGGGTGTCCCGGCATGAGTGTGGGGGACGCATGTGGACGGTGGCACTAGGGCCGTTGGTGAAGCTCCTTCTGGAGCCATGTGCCGAAATTGGTGCGGGGGACGCATGAGGACGGTGGCGCTTGGGCCTTCGGTGGAGCTCCCTGTGGGGCCATTCAATGTGTGAGGGGTGTGCCGAAATGGGTGCGGGGGACGCTTGTGGATGGTGGCACTGGGGCCTTCGGTGGAGCTCCCTATGCGGCCACGAAACGTGTGAGGGGGGTCCCGGCATGGGTGCGGGGGACGCATGTGGACGGTGGCGCTGGAGCCTTCGGTGGAGCTCGCTATGGGGCCACGAAGCGTGTGAGGGGTGTCCCGAAATGGGTGTGGGGACCATGTGGACTGTGGAAGGGTGAAGGCGAGGAGGAATGAGAGGAACGCGGGACCGTCTCTTCAAAACGAGGGCCGAACACCACAGGATGGTTGGGAAAAACACCTTCCAGACGCAAGCTTTTTTACCTCACTGCCACCCGCCCTCCCAACACACAAGTAGTGCCCGCGACGCTGGGGCGAGGTGCGCCACGCGTGCCAGGCGCGCCACGCGCACCAGGCGCACCAGTCGCCCCTGGGGCCCAAGCGTGCCTGGCACGTTTGGTGCGCCAGAAGCGCCACGTGCTCCACGTGCGCCAAGTGTACCGCATGTTCCAGCCGCGCCATGTGGGCCACGTTCGGCCCAGAGTGTGCCAGGTGCGCCCGCACACATCGGGAAATATGTCGGCCCCCACCACCCCTGTCGAAAAGCAATGCACAGACGCGACAAACATCAACATGATGTGAAGGCCGGGCTTCGAGCATTGCGTTCTGCGCGTGCCCCCGCAGTTTCGTCGCAGTGATTCTTTGGCTTACGCCGCACCGCCGACCCCTTGGGATTCCTGGTAGGTCTCTCGGGGGCCTCCTGGCAGCACTTTGAGGCCTTTGGGGGGCCGTTTTGGGGCCGTTTTTGGGCCTCTGGTGGGTCTCTTGGAGCCTCTTGGGTGCTTCTTGGGGGCTTCTGAGGGCCTCCTGGAGGCTTCCTGGGGCCGAGGGCTTGCAATTTCCGTTCGGGCTCCCTGCCTGGGCCCCCTCCTGGAGCCGTCTTGGGCACCTCTTGGGCCGGTTTGGGGCCCTCTTGGGCTGTCTTGGAGCCTTCTTGGGGGCTTCCTGGGCCGTCATGGGGCGATCTTGGAGGGCTCTTGGGCCGCCTTGGACGTTGTGAAAGCCCAAGTGGCGAATGTGCTAACATCATACGTTTCCTGAAGGGGATGGGACGATTTTTGCATCTGGGGGCCCTCTTGGGACGCCTCTTGGGGGCCTCTTTGGGCGTCTCGGAGGCCTCTTGGGCCGTTTGGGGGCCATCTTGGGCGTCTTGGAACGATCCATCGTCGACTCGGGGCCCTCCTGGACTATTTTGTGGGCCTCTTGGGGCCCTCATGGCCCGTCGCGAGGCCCGTGGTTCGTTCACCTTGGGCCGGCCAGACCCCCCCCCCTCCAAAACGACAGGATTGGGCCCCGGGGGCAGGGGTTAGGTGAGGGGGAAGCATCTTCGGTGGCGATATCCGATCCGTTTCCGATCCGATCCGATTTCACGATTCGATTCATCTCGGGCTTGTCAGGCCCAGCAACAATCTCGATCCGTGGAGCGCTCTGGAACGGCCGCGGCGCTCGGGTTTTGACAGGGCACTTTTCACTTGCGCTTGGGGTGACGGGGGGTTCCGGATCCCCCCCGTGGCGCAAGGGGGGAGCTGATTCGAATTTCCCCCCCATTCGCCGCCAGCAAGCATTTCCGATGCCGACGCCGACGCTGACGCCAACGTCGACGCGACCCCGACGCCGACGAAGACGCCGAGAACGACGACGAGGACGGCGACGACGACGACGGTGCCGACGACGACGATCACGACCACGACCACGACGACGATCACGACCACGACCACGACGACGACCACGACCACGACCAAGACCTCGATCTCGACGATCATGGCCACGACGCTGATGCCGACGCCGACGACCACGCCGAGGACGCCGACGACGGCGACGGCGATGACGACCACGACAGTGACCACGATGACGACCATGACCACGACCATGACCTCGACCATGATGACGACGACGACGCCAATGCCGACGCCGACGCCGACGACGACGCCGAGGACGACGACGACTACGACGACGCGGACGACGACGACTACGACGACGACGATGACGACGACGACAGCGACAATAAGACCACGACCACGCGCACGACCTCGACAATGATGACGACGATGATTAACACGACGACGACGACGATGACGACCACGACGACGACCACGACCACGACCTCGACCCCGACCATGATGACGACGGTGATGACGACGACGACGACGCCGACGCCGACGACGACGACCCCGAGGACGACGACGAGGCCGAGGACGAGGACGAGGACGAGGATGACGACGACGCCGACGCTGACGCCAACGTCGACGCCGACGAAGACGCCGAGAACGACGACGACGACAGTGACGACGACGACGACGACGATCATGACCACGACCACGAAGACGACGACCACGGCCACGACCACGACCTCGACCTCGACGATCATGACGACGCTGATGCCGACGCCGACGACCACGCCGAGGACGATGACGAAGGCGACGGCGACGACAACCACGACAACGACCATAATGACGACCACGACCACGACCACGCCCATGGTGTTCTCACGACTAGGAAAACTGAAACACGACAAGAGAAAACTGAAACACGACAGGCCGCAAGAAAAAGAGAGGGCCTTATTACGCCAAGCATTTTCGGCGCCCGCATTTTTCGGCCCACTTTCGGGGCCGCACTTTCGGCGCCCACTTTCGGCGCCACTGTCGGTGCCGACTTTCGTGGCGTCTGGGCCCCTTTCGGGGCCCACGTTCGGGTCCCACTTTCGGCGCCCAAAAAAAAAAAAAAAAAAAAAAAAACTTTCGGCGCCCACTTTCGGTCCCCCGCCGACAAGGGCGCGCCCACTTTTTCGGCGCCCACTTTTCGGCGCCCACTTTGGCGCCCACGTTCGGCGCCCACGTTCGGCGCCCACTTTTCGGCGCCGCACTTTCGCGGCGCCCACTTTCGGCGCCCGACTTTCGGCGCCCACTTTCTCGGCGCCCACTTTCGGCGGCCCACTTTCGGCGCCCACTTTCGGCGCCCACTTTCGGCGCCCACTTTCGGGGCCCACTTTCGGCGCCCACTTTCGGCGCCCACTTTGGGCGCCAACTGTCGGCGCCCACTGTCGGCGCCCACTTTCGGCGCCCACTTTCGGCGCCCACTTTCGGCGCCCACTTTCGGCGCCCACTTTCGGGGCCCACTTTCGGGGCCCACTTTCGGGGCCCACTTTCGGGGCCCACTTTCGGGGCCCACTTTCGGGACCCACTTTCGGCGCCCACTTTCGCTGCCCACTTTCGCCGCCCACTTTCGCCGCCCACTTTCGGCGCCCACTTTCGCCACCCACTTTCGGCGCCCACTTTCGGCGCCCACTTTCGGCGCCCACTTTCGGCCCCACGTTCGGGGCTCACTTTCGGCGCCCCACTTTCGTCGCCCACTTCCGTTCACCACCCAATTTAGCTCATCACCCGCTTTCCTCGCACCCACTTCGCGCTCGCCACCCACTTTCGCTCGCCGCCCGCTTTCGCTCGCCGCCCACATTCGTTCGCCACCCACTTCCGTTCGCCACCCACTTACGTTCGCCACCCACTTCCGTTCGCCACCCACTTTCGTTTGCCGCCCACGTTCGCTCGCCACCCAATTTCGCTCGCCACCCGCTTTCGTTGAATTTCGCTCGCCGCCCACTTTCGCTCGCCACTTATTTTCGCTCGGCGCACACTTTCGTTCGCCACCCGGAAGTGGGCGGCGAAAATGGGCGGCGACATCGGGCGGCGAACGTGGGCGGCGAAAGCGGGTGGCGAAAGTGGGTGACGAAAGTGGGCGGCGAAAGTGGGCGGCGAAAGTGGGCGGCGAAAGTGGGCGCTGAAAGTGGGCGCCGAAAGTGGGCGGCGAACGTGGGCGGCGAACGTGGGCGCCGAACGTGGGCGCCGAACGTGGGCGGCGAACGTGGGCGCCGAAAGTGGGCGCCGAAAGTGGGCGGCGAACGTGGGCGCCGAAAGTGGGCGCCGAACGTGGGCGCCGAACGTGGGCGCCGAACGTGGGCGCCGAACGTGGGCGCCGAACGTGGGCGCCGAACGTGGGCGCCGAAACGTGGGCGCCGAACGTGGGCGCCGAAAGTGGGCGCCGAAAGTGGGCGCCGAAAGTGGGCGCCGAAAGTGGGCGCCGAACTTGGGCGCCGAACGGGGGCGCCGAACGTGGCGCCGAACGTGGGCGCCGAAGGGGGCGCCGAAATGGGCGCTCGAAAGTGGGCGCCGAAATTGTGTATTTTTTTGGGCGGCCGAAAGTGGGCGCCGAAAAGTGGGCGCCGTAAAGTGGGCGCCGAGAGTGGGCGCCGCAAGTGGGCCGCCGAAGTGGCGCCGAAAGTGGCGCCGAAAGTGGGCGCCGAAAGTGGGCGCCGAAAGTGGGCCGCCGAAGTGCGCCGAAAGTGGCTCCGAAAGTGGCGCCCGAAAGTGGCGCCAAGTGGGCCCCGAAAGTGGGCGCCGAAAGTGGGCTCCGAAAGTTTGCCGCCGAAAGTGGGCGCCGAAAGTGGGCGGCCGAAAGTGGTCGCCGAAGTGGCGCCGAAAGTGGGGGTGCGCGAAAGTGGGCGGCGAAAGTGGGCGGCGAAAGTGGGCGCCGAAAGTGGGCGGCGAAATGGGGCGCCCAAAGTGGGCGAAAGTGGCGGCGCAAGTGGGCGCCGAAAGTGGGCGGCGAAAGTGGGCGCCGAAAGTGGGCGCCGAAAGTGGGCGCCGAAAGTGGGCGCCGAAGGTGGGCGCGAAAGTGGGCGCCGAAAGTGGGCGCCGAAAGTGGGCGCCGAAAGTGGGCGCCGAAAGTGGGCGCCGAAAGTGGGCAGTGGGCGAAAGTAGGCGCCGAAAGTGGGCGCCGAAAGTGGGCGCCGAAAGTGGGCGCCGAAAGTGGGCGCCGAAAGTGGGCGCCGAAAGTGGGCGCCGAACGTGGGGTTTGCTTGTCGTGAATCTGTCTCTTCCTTGTCGTGAAGCTGCTTGTCGCGAAACCATCCCGGCCATTCTGTTCTCGGACCCCCGATCCTGACCCAAGATTTTGCCCCAAGGTCGACTTCACATTTTTGTTGACAGGGATGGCGGGGGGGGCCACATTGGTCCTGGTTGGCTGCTGGTTGCCTGGGGGAGGGGGGGTTATCAATAGGGAACAATCAAGACGCCTCCCAAAATCCGTACCCACTTTGGCTCAAGCACCGGGTCCTCAAACCCACAGGGTGTAGATCAGCAGTCCCACAATTCTCGCACACTCCAGTTACTTATCTAGCGCGCTCCGCAGATATCGTTAACATGAAGTCAGTTAATATATTGCCAATCTTCAGTTTGATGGGCTGCGCCAGCGCTATGCAAGCTGACGTGGGGGAAGTTTTCCTGAATGATGCTTCCCTTGGAGCGGCTACCTACGTGGGTTGCGTGGGTCCTCGAAGCGGTTGGGTCCGCCCTTACGGTAATGTCGCGATTTCGGCAGCCGGAGCTGAGAGTTGCCAAACAATGTGTAGGAATGGTGGCTACACATATTTTGGGCTGGAATGCCCCATGTCAAGTCAAGTTCATTGCCAGTGCAGCAATGGCGTCGGCGGAACTTCTAGAGATGCTTCTTATTGCAGGGGACAAGGCAATCCCCTGGTGCATCCGCACGAACACTGCGTTGGTCCATATGAGGTTGGTGGTTATCTCTTCGGTGATTACGTTGTAAGCTCAGTGTACTACACCTCAATCACGACGCCCTCCCCGACGCCCTCCCCGACGCCCTCCCCGACGCCCTTCCCGACGGCCTTCCCGACGGCCTTCCCGACGCCCTCCCCGACGCCCTTCCCGACGGCCTACCCGACGGCCTTCCCAACGGCCTACCCGACGACCTTCCCGACGCCCAGCCCAACTCCCAGCCCGAGTTATCCTCCAGGTTGGCCAACGCCACATCCGACATTTCTTCCTGCAGATCCCATGGCAGGCGGAGCTGGCGGAAGCGCGGCTGCCACTGGCGACCCCCATCTTCAAAACGTTCATGGCGAGCGATTCGATTTGATGAGGGCGGGCACGCATATTCTGATAAACATCCCTCGTGGAACCAGCGTTGGAGACGCAATGCTTCGTGTGCAGGCTGATGCGCGCCGATTGGGTGGACATTGCGCGGACATGTATTTTCAAGGGGTGAACATTACAGGTTCTTGGGCAGAGGCCAAACAAGCCGGAGGATTCAATTACAGCGCATCGGGAAGTCCAGTCGAGACCCCGCAATGGGTTGCGTTTGGTTCGGTCCAGGTGAAAGTCGTTCATGGACGTGCGGACGGCGGCTTCATGTATTTGAACGTGTATGTGAAGCATTTGAGGCGAGCAGGGTTTGCCGTCGGTGGTCTGCTGGGGGAGGACGATCACACATACGTAAGCACTCTTCCAGATGGGTGTGCGACGCGTACAGAGCTCCATGAGCCAGCGCATTTGCATGGTCCTCGTCGCGCTATGGCATCCGATGCAGTGGCGTCTTTCGCTTAAGATCGCTGGGTCACGCCCTGCTCGTGACGGGTAATTCGCCTCCTGCTTTGGCTGGTCCATTAGCATAATACTTTTGCTTGTCCAGCCAGGGGGCAGTTCGTTTGGCCATATCCACGAGCTCCCTGGCAGGTCGAGAGAAAACAGAACTGGCCGCGCACCGCGCCACGTAAAATGAAACATTAGCCTGGCGAAGGACCCAACCATATGCATTTGTGCGTACCGCAATTGTGAATCTCTTCTTCGGTGGCGCTCCCTATGGGGCCACGAACCCTGTGAGGGTTGTGCCGAATCGAGTGCGGCGGACGCATGTGGACGGTGGCACTGGGGCCCTCGGTGGAGCTTCCTATGAGGCCACGAAACGTGTGAGGGGTGTGCCGAAATGGGTGTGGGGAACGCATGTGGACGGTGGCACTTGGACCTTCGGTGGAGCTCGCCATAGTGCCACGAAGCGTGTGAGGGGTGTGCCGAAATGGGTGTGGGGGACGCATGTGGACGGTGGCACTGGGGCCTTCGGTGGCGCTCCCCATGTGGACACGGAACGTGTGAGGGGTGTGCCGAAGTGAGTGTTGAGGACGCCCTTCGGCGGAGCTCTCGATGGGGCCACGGAACGTGCGAGGGGTGTCCCAGCATGGGTGTGGGGGACGCATGTGGACGGTGGCACTGGAGCTTTCGGTGGAGCTCCTTGTGGGGCCGCGAAAGGGCTGAGGGGTGTGCCGAGATGGGGCTGGGGGACAACGTGGACGGTGGCACTGGGGCCTTCAGTGGAGCTCCTCATAGAGCCATGTGCCGAAATGGTGTGGGGGACGCATGTGGACGGTGGCATTGGGGCCTTCGGTGGAGCTCCCTATGGGGCCACGGAACGTGTGAGGGGTGCACCGAAATGAATGTGTGGGACGCTTGTGGACGGTGGCACTGGGGCCTTCGGTGGATCTCCCTATGGGGTCACGAAACGTGTGAGGGGTGTGTCGAAATTGGCGGCGCTTTGGCCTTCGGTGGAACTCCTTATGGGGCCACGAAACGTGTGAGGGGTGTGAAATGGTGGTGGGGGACAACGTGGACGGTGGCACTGGGTCTTCGGTGGAGCTCGCGATGGGGCCACGAAACGTGTGAGGGGTGTCCCGGCATGAGTGTGGGGGACGCATGTGGACGGTGGCACTAGGGCCGTTGGTGGAGCTCCTTCTGGAGCCATGTGCCGGAATTGGTGCGGGGGACGCATGAGGACGGTGGCGCTTGGGCCTTCGGTGGAGCTCCCTGTGGGGCCATTCAATGTGTGAGGGGTGTGCCGAAATGGGTGCGGGGGGCGCTTGTGGATGGTGGCACTGGGGCCGTCGGTGGAGCTCCCTATGCGGCCACGAAACGTGTGAGGGGGGTCCCGGCATGGGTGTGGGGGACGCATGTGGACGGTGGCGCTGGAGCCTTCGGTGGAGCTCGCTATGGGGCCACGAAGCGTGTGAGGGGTGTCCCGAAATGGGTGTGGGGGACGCATGTGGACGGTGGAAGGGTGAAGGCGAGGAGGAATGAGAGGAACGCGGGGACCGTCTCTTCAAAACGAGGGCCGAACACCACAGGATGGTTGGGAAAAACACCTTCCGGACGCAAGCTGTTTACCTCACTGCCACCCGCCCTCCCAACACACAAGTAGTGCCCGCGACGCTGGGGCGAGGTGCGCCACGCGTGCCAGGCGCGCCACGCGCACCAGGCGCACCAGTCGCCCCTGGGGCCCAAGCGTGCCTGGCACGTTTGGTGCGCCGGAAGCGCCACGTGCTCCACGTGCGCCAAGTGTACCGCATGTTCCAGCCGCGCCATGTGGGCCACGTTCGGTGCACGCCCAGAGTGTGCCAGGGGCGCCCGCACACATCGGGAAATATGTCGCCCCCCGCCACCCCTGTCGAAGAGCAATGCACAGACGCGACAAACATCAACATGACGTGAAGGCCGGGCTTCGAGCATTGCGTTTTGCGCGTGCCCCCGCAGTTTCGTCGCAGTGATTCTTTGGCTTACGCCGCACCGCCGACCCCTTGGGACTCCTGGTAGGTCTCTCGGGGGCCTCCTGGCAGCACTTTGAAGCCTTTTGGGGGCCGTTTTGGGGCCGCTTTTGGGCCTCTGGTGGGCCTCTTGGAGCCTCTTGGGTGCTTCTTGGGGGCTTCTTGGGGTCTCCTGGAGGCTTCCTGGGGCCGAGGGCTTGCAATTTCCGTTCGGGTTCCCTGCCTGGGCCCCCTCCTGGAGCCGTCTTGGGCACCTCTTGGGCCGGTTTGGGGCCCTCTTGGGCTGTCTTAGAGCCTTCTTGGGGGCTTCCTGGGCCGTCATGGGGCGATCTTGGAGGGCTCTTGGGCCGCCTTGGACGTTGTGAAAGCCCAAGTGGCGAATGTGCTAAAATCATACGTTTCCTGAAGGGGATGGGACGATTTTGGCTTCTGGGGGCCCTCTTGGGACGCCTCTTGGGGGCCTCTTTGGGCGTCTCGGAGGCCTCTTGGGCCGTCTGGGGGCCATCTTGGGCGTCTTGGAACGATCCATCGTCGACTCGGGGCCCTCCTGGACTATTTTGTGGGCCTCTTGGGACCCTCATGGCCCGTCGTGAGGCCCGTGGTGCGTTCACCCGGGGCCGGCCAGACCCCCCCCCCTCCAAAACGACAGGATTGGGCCCCAGGGGAGGGGTTAGGGGAGGGGGAAGCATCTTCGGTGGCGATATCCGATCCGTTTCCGATTCGATCCGATTTCACGATTCGATTCATCTCGGGCTTGTCAGGTCCAGCAACAATCTCGATCCGTGAAGCGCTCTGGAATGGCCGCGGCGCTCGAGTTTTGACAGAGCACTTTTCACTTGCGCTTGGGGTGACGGAGGGTTCCGGATCCCCCCCGTGGCGCAAGGGGGGAGCTGATTCGAATTTCCCCCCCAGTCGCCGCCAGCAAGCAACTCCGATGCCGACGCCGACGCTGATGCCAACGTCGACGCGACCCCGACGCCGACGAAGACGCCGAGAACGACGACGAGGACGGCGACGACGACGACGACGGTGCCGCCGACGACGATCACCACCACGACCACGACGACGATCACGACCACGACCACGACGACCGCCACGACCAAGACCTCGATCTCGACGATCATGACGACGCTGATGCCGACGCCGACGACCACGCCGAGGACGCCGACGACGGCGACGGCGATGACGACCACGACAGTGACCACGATTACGACCACGACCACGACCATGACCTCGACCATGATGACGACGACGACGCCAATGCCGACGCCGACGCCGACGACGACGCCGAGGACGACGACGACTACGACGACGCGGACGACGACGACTACGACGACGACGATGACGACGACGACAGCGACAATAAGACCACGACCACGCGCACGACCTCGACAATGATGACGACGATGATTAACACGACGACGACGACGATGACGACCACGACGACGACCACGACCACGACCTCGACCCCGACCATGATGACGACGGTGATGACGACGACGACGACGCCGACGCCGACGACGACGACCCCGAGGACGACGACGAGGCCGAGGACGAGGACGAGGACGAGGATGACGACGACGCCGACGCTGACGCCAACGTCGACGCCGACGAAGACGCCGAGAACGACGACGACGACAGTGACGACGACGACGACGACGATCATGACCACGACCACGAAGACGACGACCACGGCCACGACCACGACCTCGACCTCGACGATCATGACGACGCTGATGCCGACGCCGACGACCACGCCGAGGACGATGACGAAGGCGACGGCGACGACAACCACGACAACGACCATAATGACGACCACGACCACGACCACGCCCATGGTGTTCTCACGACTAGGAAAACTGAAACACGACAAGAGAAAACTGAAACACGACAAGGCACGGCTTATTTACGACAAGCATTTTCGGGGCCCACTTTCGGGGCCCACTTTCGGGGCCCACTTTCGGGGCCCACTTTCGGCGCCCACTTTCGGCGCCCACTTTCGGCGCCCACGTTCGGCGCCCACGTTCGGCGCCCACTTTCGGCGCCCACTTTCGGCGCCCACTTTCGGCGCCCACTTTCGGCGCCCACTTTCGGCGCCCACTTTCGGCGCCCATGTTCGGCGCCCACGTTCGGCGCCCACTTTCGGGGCCCACGTTCGGGGCTCACGTTCGGCGCCCACTTTCGGCGCCCACGTTCGGCGCCCACTTTCGGCGCCCACTTTCGGCGCCCACTTTCGGCGCCCACTTTCGGCGCCCACTTTCGGCCCACTTTCGGCGCCCACTTTCGGCGCCCACTTTCGGCGCCCACTTTCGGCCCACTTTCGGCGCCCACTTTCGGCCCCACTTTCGCCCCACTTTCACCGCCCCACTTTCGCCGCCCACTTTCGCCCACTTTCGGCGCCACTTTCGCCGCGCCGCTCGCCGCCCACTTTCGCCGCCCACTTTCGCGCGCCCACTTTCGGCGCCCACTTTCGCCCACTTTCGCGCCCACTTTCGCGCCCACTTTCGGCGCCCACTTTCGGCGCCCACTTTCGGCGCCCACTTTCGGCGCCCACTTTCGGCGCCCACGGCGCCCACTTTCGCCGCCCACTTTCGGCGCCCACTTTCGGCGCCCACTTTCGGCGCCCACTTTCGGCGCCCACTTTCGGCGCCCACTTTCGGCGCCCACTTTCGGGGCCCACGTTCGGCGCCCACTTTCGGCGCCCACTTTCGGGCCCCCCTTTCGGGGCCCACGTTCGGCGCCCACTTTCCGCGCCCACGTTCGGCGCCCACTTTCGGCGCCCACGTTCGGCGCCCACTTTCGGCGCCCACTTTCGGCGCCCACTTTCGGCGCCCACTTTCGGGGCCCACTTTCGGCGCCCACTTCGGCGCCCTCGGGCCCCCCTTTCGGGGCCCACGTTTCGGCGCCCACTTTCCGCGCCCACGTTTCGGCGCCCATTTTTCGGCGCCCACGTTTCGGCGCCCACTTTCGGCGCCCACTTTCGGCGCCCACTTTCGGCGCCCACTTTCGGGGCCCACGTTCGGCGCCCACTTTCGGCGCCCACTTTCGGGCCCCCCTTTCGGGGCCCACGTTCGGCGCCCACTTTCCGCGCCCACTTTCGGCGCCCACTTTCGGCGCCCACGTTCGGCGCCCACTTTCGGCGCCCACTTTCGGCGCCCACTTTCGGCGCCCACTTTCGGGGCCCACGTTCGGCGCCCACTTTCGGCGCCCACTTTCGGGCCCCCCTTTCGGGGCCCACGTTCGGCGCCCACTTTCCGCGCCCACGTTCGGCGCCCACTTTCGGCGCCCACGTTCGGCGCCCACTTTCGGCGCCCACTTTCGGCGCCCACTTTCGGCGCCCACGTTCGGCGCCCACTTTCGGCGCCCACTTTCGGGCCCCCCTTTCGGGGCCCACGTTCGGCGCCCACTTTCCGCGCCCACGTTCGGCGCCCATTTTCGGCGCCCACGTTCGGCGCCCACTTTCGGCGCCCACTTTCGGCGCCCACTTTCGGCGCCCACTTTCGGGGCCCACGTTCGGCGCCCACTTTCGGCGCCAACTTTCGGGCCCCCCTTTCGGGGCCCACGTTCGGCGCCCACTTTCCGCGCCCACGTTCGGCGCCCATTTTCGGCGCCCACGTTCGGCGCCCACTTTCGGCGCCCACTTGCGGCGCCCACTTTCGGCGCCCACTTTCGGCGCCCACGTTCGGCGCCCACGTTCGGCGCCCACTTTCGGCGCCCACGTTCGGCGCCCACCTTCGGCGCCCACGTTCGGCGCCCACGTTCGGCGCCCACGTTCGGCGCCCACTTTCGGCGCCCACTTTCGGCGCCCACTTTCGGCGCCCACTTTCGGCGCCCACGTTCGGCGCCCACTTTCGGCGCCCACGTTCGGCGCCCACGTGTGGCGCCCACTTGCGGCGCCCACGTTCGGCGCCCACGTTCGGCGCCCACGTTCGGCGCCCACTTTCGGCGCCCACTTTCGGCGCCCACTTTCGGCGCCCACGTTCGGCGCCCACGTTCGGCGCCCACGTTCGCCGCCCACGTTCGCCGCCCACGTTCGCCGCCCACTTTCGGCGCCCACTTTCGGCGCCCACTTTCGGCGCCCACTTTCGGCGCCCACTTTCGCCGCCCACTTTCGCCACCCACTTTCGCCACCCGCTTTCGCCGCCCACGTTCGCCCACTTTCGCCGCCCATTTTCGCCGCCCATTTTCGCCACCCACTTCCGGGTGGCGAACGAAAGTGTGCGCCGAGCGAAAATAAGTGGCGAGCGAAAGTGGGCGGCGAGCGAAATTCAACGAAAGTGGGTGGCGAGCGAAAGTTGGTGGCGAGCGAAAGTGGGCGGCGAGCGAAAGTGGGTGGCGAACGGAAGTGGGTGGCGAACGTAAGTGGGTGGCGAACGGAAGTGGGTGGCGAGCGAAAGTGAACGGGCGTACTATGCCAGCCTGAAACCATCACCAAAGGTGGAGGGAGTTTCATTACTTCCCTGGAGCAGGAGAGATTGCCAGTGTGTGTTAAGGACTGGGCTCAGCCAGACGACCTGAGACCCCCGAGGCTCGTTGTTTTGTTGAGTGGCCCATGAGTGACAGCGGCCCCTGTCAGAGGAACCGGCCGCTAAGGTATGTACGAGGTAGGAGGAGGAGGGGGAGGAAGAGGAGGAAGAGGCGGAGGAGGAGGAGGACGAAAAAGGGGGAGGAAGAGGAGGAGGAGGAGGAGGAGGAGGAGGAGGAGGAGGAGGAGGAGGAGGAGGAGGAGGAGGAGGAGGAGAGTCAGTGAGTGAGTGAGTGAGTGAGTGAACGAGTGAATGAGTGAGTGAGTGAGTGAGTGAGTGAGCGAGCGAGCGAGCGATTGAGCGCCTGCGTGAATCAAAAACACACAGGTCCAAAGAAAAGTTCAGGCGGGGAGAAGCGAGGCCCCCAGCCAAGGCGGACCGAATGCCTCTTGGGGCCGGCTTGGGGCCCAATTGGGCCCATATAGGGGCTGTTCCCGGCGATATTGCAGCCATCGTGAGGCCTGCGAAACCGATTGGCGACGAAACGGCGAGAAGGCCAAACTCACGTAGGTTCTGTAGGTGTGGGAAGGATTTTGAGTCCGCCGGGGGCGTTGGGAGAGGCTCCGTTGCCACTTGGAGCCGTCTCGGGGCGGTCTTCTGAAGCCTCTTGGAGATTTGCTGAAAGTTCTCTTCAATCATGTCAGGCTATCTTGAGCGATCTCGGAAACGGTGTTCACTATCTGGGGCCATATTGGAGCCATATTTGGCCAAAGCGGACCCTCCGACACCTCGCTAGACCCTCCGTCCAAACCCAGGGGTGGGGAGCAGGAGGGAGGGTCAAAACACCCTCAGTCTCCACCAACCTTGTCGTTCATTTCCGCACCCGTTCCCAACGCATAGGTAGCACCCGAGCCGTAGCGGTCTTTGGATGGACAGTCCATTGGAACCAAAACAGATTTCATCTGCGAAACGCTGGGGCGCGATGCGCCCGGCGTGCCGGGCGCGCCCCGCGCGCCAGGTGCACCGGGCACCCCTGGTGCCCTGGCATGCCGGGCACGGCTGGTGCGCCGGATGCACCACGTGATCCACGTTTGCCATGCGCGCCGCATGCTCGCCGCGCCAGGTGGGCCACCTTCCGGACACGCGCAGAGTCTACCCTTTGTCGAAAGTTGGTGCGCAAATTGCGGCCGCGTGGCCATCATGACGTCGCTTGGTGGGTCCGCGCGTAGCAAGCAATTTGCCAGCGCCCCCGCCGTCCAAGTCAAAAACCAATGCGCGGTGGTCGCAGGGCTCCCTGACAGCAGGCAGTCTGCGGGCAACCCCGCCGCCCCTGCGACAAAACAGCGCAATCTGTTTTCAAAGCTCGGGTGTTCTCACGACCAGGAAAACTGAAACACGACAAGAGAAAACTGAAACACGACAAGGCACGGCTTATTTACGACAAGCACTTTCGGGGTCCACTTTCGGGGCCCACTTTCGGGGCACACTTTCGGGGCACACTTTCGGGGCACACTTTCGGGGCACACTTTCGGGGCCCACTTTCGGGGCCCACTTTCGGCGCCCACTTTCGGGGCCCACTTTCGGCGCCCACTTTCGGCGCCCACTTTCGGCGCCCACTTTCGGCGCCCACTTTCGGCCCACTTTTCGGCGCCCACGTTCGGCGCCCACGTTCGGGGCCCACTTTCGGCGCCCACTTTCGGTTTTTCGGCGCCCACTTTCGGTGCCCACTTTCGGCGCCCACTTTCGCCGCCCACTTTCGCCGCCCACTTTCGCCGCCCACTTTCGCCGCCCACTTTCGCCGCCCACTTTCGCCGCCCACTTTCGGCGCCCACTTTCGGCGCCCACTTTCGGCGCCCACTTTCGGCGCCCACGTTCGGCGCCCACTTTTGGCGCCCACTTTCGGCGCCCACTTTCGGCGCCCACTTTGGCCGCCCACTTTCGCCACCCACTTTCGGCGCCCACTTTCGGCGCCCACTTTCGTCGCCCACTTTGGCCGCCCACTTTTGGCGCCAGTCGTCGTTTTGCCCATTTTGGCACGGCTGTGGGCCCATGCGCCAGCACGGCGCCCGGAGCAGCGGGTCCACCAAGTCGATGTTCTCGCAGGTGCAGCACACGTTCCCGCACTCTACGTGGGACATGCGCTCGTACTGCGCCATCAACTTCCACAGCAGCTGACCCGCGCCAACCGGTTGGGGCAACCCTCGGTGTGAGGTGCCCTGAACGGGCCTACGCCTACGGGCGCGCTACGCGATCTATCCATTCCAGCAGCCGGGGAACCCAGGCACGCCGGTCCGGACGGAACGCTGGGCGACGGGCCACGGTCGGCGGGGGCGGCTCTGCCAGCGGCCGGGAAGCCCAGGCTCGCCGGTCCAGCGCGCTCCGTCTCCACAGACGCCATTCCATCGGCCAGGAAGCCCAGGCTCGACGGTCCGGCGCTTGCGGTGCAGCTGGACGACGCACTTGCAGCAGCGTTGGGAGGCGGGCGCGACGTTTTTGGCAACCTCTGCTCCTGGAGGGACCGGAGGTGCGCAAGCTCGTTGTCGAGCAGGGGCGCCCTGAAGGCGCGTAGCTGCTGCGCTTGCTCTGGCGGCAGGCTCGGTGGCCTCCGCTGGTCGGGTGGCTGCGGTGGCTGGCTGTCAGGAGCAGACTCGTCTGAGTGTTCCGCCACGAATGACCAAGCAAGTTGGGCATCCGAGTCGGGGTGGTTTTCGTAGCCGCTGGCTTGACCAGAGCTCCAGTCAGGATGCTCCGACCAGTCAGTCCCCATCCACCAGCTGGAGTCATCAGCTCTGAATGCGTGGTTGTTTTTCCCGACGTCTTCTGTGAAGTTGTGTTTTTGCTTTTGCCTTTGCTTTTGGAGCTTGTCGCTTTTCCACTTGTTGGTTTTCCGCTATATTTACCTGCCTGGTAAGTATTGGGCCCTTTTCCCTGCCAGGGGAAGTCTTTCCAGCTGCTGTTCCGTGCCCTTTGCCTGAACCCCTGCCGGGGGTAAAGGTTATGTTTCTTTTGCCTTTGCTGTTTGTTGTGTAGTTGGGTGGGTGTGGACAGTTCTCGACCCAGTGGTTGGGGTCACCACACTTCAAACACCCTTCTGTGTTTCCGTAGGCGGCGTCTTCCCAGATGGCTTCCTGCCGTGACTTGTCGTAGCAAGACGGGTCTTCCCACTGAGAGTCGGACCATTCAGGTTCGCCCCAGACGTCTGCGGCGAATCCGCCCGTCGCAGTTGTTCCTAGGAGGTTGTCTCCCAGGACCTTCTGGATTGCATCCCGCGCTTTCCTAACAGTGGGGGTAGCATCCATGTCTAACCGAGCGCTTAGGTTGCTTAGTTGGTGCTGAGACAACTCAGCGTTCACTATGATAATGAGAGCTTTGACGAATTCTTCCAGCTTGACGAACTTACCAGCCTCAAACTCACTAATGAGCCCCACGCTTTCGGATACGTAATCCTGCAGCTTTCCACCGTTCCGGCTGTACTTAAGCCAAGAAGAGAAACGCAACAGCTTTGCCACGTCGTCTTTGGTTATGTTCTCTTGCTGCATGAAGGACAACAGGTAGTTGAAGCCAAGGGAGCCAGTCGCTCCAGACTCGTTTTTTGGATCGGTAGACATCCGAGCCATGTCAAGAAGTTTAGCCTGAGTCTTGAAAAACAGGTTTGACGAAAAGCCCCTACTTTTGATGCGCGGCCCTATGTGTTCTGGTTTCAGCTCTGTGGACAGCACCCACGCACTGAGATCCTCTTCGTAGGATTCCCAGCTTTGTTAAGGACCAGCTATAGGGCATGCTTTGACACCACTTTTTTCGAAGCTTGCGGTCGCCATGGCAGCCGGCGCGGAGAGGCCGGGGAGCGCAGCGCGCTCCGCTACCAACTTGAGGATGTCTCACGCGAAAGCCATCCGGCGCGAGAGCTCGGCGGAGTTGCCCGGGATGGCTCGCGAAGGGCGCGTTCCTTTTCCCGCTCGAGGCGGCTCAAGGGCCCTAAACGGCAGCGGTCGGCAGCAGTGCAACAGCAGGAGGAGGGCGGAGGAGAGAAGACAAGAAAGGATGAACATAATGAGCACTAATGAACAAGAAGAAAAATGAAGTCGATTCACACCCGACGCCCGTCCCGCGGCCTACCCGACGGCCTTCCCGACCCCCCCCCGACGCCCTTCCCGACGGCCTACCCGACGGCCTTCCCAACGGCCTACCCGACGACCTTCCCGACGCCCAGCCCAACTCCCAGCCCGAGTTATCCTCCAGGTTGGCCAACGCCACATCCGACATTTCTTCCTGCAGATCCCATGGCAGGCGGAGCTGGCGGAAGCGCGGCTGCCACTGGCGACCCCCATCTTCAAAACGTTCATGGCGAACGATTCGATTTGATGAGGGTGGGCACGCATATTCTGATAAACATCTCTCGTGGAACCAGCGTTGCAGACGCAATGCTTCGTGCGCAGGATGATGCGCGCCGATTGGGTGGACATTGCTCGGACATGTATTTCCAAGGGGTGAATATCACAGGTTCTTGGGCAGAGGCCAAACAAGCCGGAGGATTCAATTACAGCGCATCGGGAAGTCCAGTCGAGACCCCGCAATGGGTTGCGTTTGGTTCGGTCCAGGTGAAAGTCGTTCATGGACGTGCGGACGGCGGCTTCATGTATTTGAATGTGTATGTGAAGCACTTGCGGCGGGCAGGGGTTGCCGTCGGTGGTCTGCTGGGGGAGGACGATCACAAATACGTAGGCACTCTTCCAGATGGGTGTGCGACGCGTACAAAGCTCCATGAACCAGCGCATTTGCATGGTCCTCGTCGCGCTATGGCATCCGATGCAGTGGCGTCTTTCGCTTCAGATCGCTGGGTCCCTGCTCGTAACGGCTAATTCGCCTCCTGCTTTGGCTGGTCCATTAGCCTAATACTTTTGCTTGTCCAGCCAGGGGGCAGTTCGTTTGGCCATATCCACGAGCTCCCTGGCAGGTCGAGAGAAAACAGAACTGGCCGCGCACCGCGCCACGTAAAATGAACCATTAGCCTGGCGAGGGACCCAACCATATGCATTCGTGCGTACCGCAATTGTGAATCTTTTCTTCGGTGGCGTTCCCTATGGGGCCACGAACCCTGTGAGGGTTGTGCCGGATCGAGTGCGGCGGACGCATGTGGACGGTGGCACGGGGGCCCTCGGTGGAGCTTCCTATGAGGCCACGAAGCGTGTGAGGGGTGTGCCGAAATGGGTGTGGGGAACGCATGTGGACGGTGGCACGGGGGCCGTCGGTGGAGCTCTCGATGGGGCCACGAAGCGTGTGAGGGGTGTCCTGGCATGAGTGTGGGGGACGCATGTGGACGGTGGCACTAGGGCCTTTGGTGGAGCTCCTTCTGGAGCCATGTGCCGAAATTGGTGCGGGGGACGCATGTGGACGGTGGCGCTTGGGCCTTCGGTGGAGCTCCCTGTGGGGCCATTAAATGTGTGAGGGGTGTGCCGAAATGGGTGCGGGGGACGCTTGTGGATGGTGGCACTGGGGCCTTCGGTGGAGCTCCCTATGGGGCCACGAAAGGGCTGAGGGGTGTGCCGAGATGGGTGTGGGGGACGCATGTGGACGGTGGCGCTGGAGCCTTCGGTGGAGCTCGCTAAGGGGCCACGAAGCGTGTGAGGGGTGTCCCGAAATGGGTGTGGGGGACGCATGTGGACGGTGGAAGGGTGAAGGCGAGGAGGAATGAGAGGAACGCGGGGACCGTCTCTTCAAAACGAGGGCCGAACACCACAGGATGGTTGGGAAAAACACCTTCCAGACGCAAGCTGTTTACCTCACTGCCACCCGCCCTCCCAACACACAAGTAGTGCCCGCGACGCTGGGGCGAGGTGCGCCACGCGTGCCAGGCGCGCCACGCGCACCAGTCGCCCCTGGGGCCCAAGCGTGCCTGGCACGTTTGGTGCGCCGGAAGCGCCACGTGCTCCACGTGCGCCAAGTGTACCGCATGTTCCAGCCGCGCCATGTGGGCCACGTTCAGTGCACGCCCAGAGTGTGCCAGGTGCGCCCGCACACATCGGGAAATATGTCGGCCCCCACCACCCCTGTCGAAAAGCAATGCACAACCGCGACAAACATCAACATGACGTGAAGGCCGGGCTTCGAGCATTGCGTTCTGCGCGTGCCCCTGCAGTTTCGTCGCAGTGATTTTTGACAAGGACGGTGGGCCTGCGCGCAGCGGTGTATATGATGCCCCCCCCCGCGCCCCTGTCGACAAAGCAATGCAAAATGATCGCGGGGCTTGCGAGTATGATCTAGATTTCCTAGCAACTGAATTTTCTTTCGCACTGCACTGTGTAGTGCGCCCCTAACACGGATGAGTGGCGTTGTTCTTAGTCGGTCGCCGGTGGAGTGATGGAGAGTGTGTTTCAATATGTGTATGCCGATGATTTCTCGACGCGAATATCTCCACATGTGTATGTGGTAAGTCTTGTCACGTCTCGCTGGGGAACTTTTGTGTGTGAGCGTGTGGGTGTGAAACCGAGTCCGCGTAGACGACAAGCGCGACAACCAAAACGACAGCGACAACTTCAGTGACATCTTTTTCCTCGGTGCATCTTTCATGAGATCCGATGGAAATACAGTTGGAAGAGCGAGGGGGGACTCCTCTTGTCGTTTTCGGTGCGGCTGCTCAGGCAAGCGCACATGGCGATGTTACGCCCGCGCTCTGGCGTGCTACTCGTGGCCCTTGCTGGCACTTGGGGACCCAAGTGCAGCGACGGCTATATCGCGGCTGCCACTTGCGTGTGAGACTCATCTGCCAGCGAACGCGAGCGTGAGTGATCCGAGTATGGGCAAACAATCGAGTTTGATTGCGAGTGAATCGGCGTGTGTGTCTGAGTCTGAATATGAGCGTGGTGGAAAAGAGTTGAACATGAGCGAGTCTGAATACGTGGTGGCCTGAGTACGAGATGGTCTGAGGGTAGGTGGGCGTGAACCTGGCTGAGCTTGAGTGCGTGAGTTAGTACAGGTGGGCTTGCGTTTGTGATGCATGGGTTACGAACGACTTTAAGTATAAGTGGGCCTGCGTATCAAAATGTGTGAGTTATGGTGTGTCTGAATGTGATGAAGGAGTATGCATCAGGAAACAACTTTCCCAGAACACGTTGGTGTGAATGCGCGCGCCGAAGTGACACAGTGAGGGAAGAGGAGGAGGATGAGGAGGAGGAGGAGGAGGACGAGGAGGAGGAGGGAGAAGACGAGGACGAGGACGAAGAGGAGGAGGAGGAGGAGGAAGAGGATGGGGAGAAGGAGGAGGAGGAGGAGGAGACGAGGACGAAGAGGAGGGGGAGGAGGAGAGGAGGAGGAGGAGGAGGAGGAGGGGAGGAGGAGAGGGAGGAGGCGGAGGAGGAGAGGGAGGAGGCGGAGGAGGAGAGGAGGAGGAGAGGAGAGAAGAGGAGAGGGAGGAGAGGAGGAGGAGGAGGCAGGTGAGCAGGTGGAGGAGGAAGAGGCGGAGGCGGAGGAGGAGGCGGAGGCGGAGGCGGAGGCGGAGGAGGACGTGGAGGAGGAGGAGGAGGAGGAGGAGGAGGAGGAGGAGGAGGCAGAGGAGGAGGCGGAGGCGGTGGAGGAGGCGGAGGAGGAGGTGGAGGAGAAGGAGGCGGAGGAGGAGGAGGAGGAGGAGGAGGAGGAGGGGGAGGAGGAGGAGGAGGAGGAGGAGGAGACAACAACAACAATCCCCGCAAATCTAAAGATGAACAATGAAAACGGTACAGCAACGCTTTTCCGACACTGAGCACGGCTCCGGGATCGAAACCCGAGCTGGAACAACAACACGGCGACGGAACCGGAAACGGCACGGCGCTGGAACCGGGGAAAAGAAACACATAGCATCAATTCAATAACCAGTCGAGAAGGGCACGATGTTGTAATTCTTCCCCGCCGTCCGAGCAGGGAGTGTCCCGCCTTCCTCCAGGTCCCTCTTGCCATGTACGATTCAATTCCTAGCAGGTTACAGTCAGCACCCGCGCCA
The DNA here is from genome assembly GCA_963575745.1 of Prorocentrum cordatum. Classification (NCBI taxonomy): domain Eukaryota; class Dinophyceae; order Prorocentrales; family Prorocentraceae; genus Prorocentrum; species Prorocentrum cordatum. The sequence goes on from CAUYUJ010015845.1 coordinate 179,002, forward strand.
GGATGTTTCTGTCCGCGGTCGAAGACAAGCGTCGTCCTGGCGGAGTCCCGCTTAATGTGGCTGAATCCTTCTTGCTTAATCAGGGCTGATCCCGCTCTGTGGCCCTCCCTGAATCAGGTCCAAAAGCCTATGTGAGGGGCCTCGGGGGGCCCACCGTGGGGTAATATTTACGTAGCACCCGGCAGATGCGGATAAGAGTGAGGGGGCGGTGGGGATGTTGGCAGTTTGCGAGGCTCTGGAGAAGCCCGCCGCAGGCACCAAAGTTAATGCGAAGTGCCCGCCGCAGGCGCCGATTTTTTCGTTAAACCAATGTGGGGAGGTCGCGGGTGGGTCGCTGTTGGGTCGAGGGTGGGTCGGGCAGAAAATCCATGCCATGAGAATCACCCCGACAAGCGAAGCCGTTTAGTAAACGCACACCAGGAGTGAATCGAACAGGGCAGGGCTGTTTAGTAAACGCCCAAGGCCGTTTAGTAAACGTTAATTGTCGGGTTCGGGTGGTTCCTCCTCCCGTGAGGGTGGGTCGCGGGTGGGTCGCGGGGTGGGGCGGATGGGTCGCGGGGTGGGTCACGGGTGGGTCGCGGGGTGGGTCGCGGGTGGGTCGCGGGGTGGGTCGCGGGTGGGTCGCGGGGTGGGTCGCGGGTGGGTCGCGGGGTGGGTCGCGGGTGGGTCGCGGGTGGGTCGCGGGGTGGGTCGCGGGTGGGTCGCGGGGTGGGTCGCGGGTGGGTCGCGGGGTGGGTCGCGGGGTGGGTCGCGGGAGGTTCGCGGGTGACAATAGCAACAACAACAATAACAACAGCAATAACAACGCAACAAGCATGGTTCTCACCACAAATTCCCGATTCAGCCACGCACCCATGGACAATGAATGACCGTTCGGCCCCCTCACTCTGATCATAACCCACTTGGGGCATCCTGGGCGAGTTTGGGGGTCACCGTGTGGCCGTCTCGGACGATATTGCGGGCTCTGGGCGCCGTCTTGAAGCGAATCCGGGCCATCCTCGTGGGAGCAAAGTATGGGGCAGGCAAACACACAGTGAACACATTGTAATGATTCAGCGTGCTTCTCCCTTGACAATATTGCAAGCATCTTTGGACCCTCTTCGGCCGTTTTGTTCACTTGAGGCTCTTTTGGGAACCTTTTGGAGCCTTCCTGGAGGCTTCTTGGACCCACCTGGTCGTCTGGGCAACTTCGTCAGGGCAGAGGTACATAGACGTTGGGTGACCACTTTTGTTTGGACCTTTCACTGGAAAATTGGTCGTCCCCAGTTCCTTAGAGTCCGGCTTGCAGGAGGAGTGAGAATTAATAACCAATACCCCCAACGTTCTGAAACAGGAAGGCGGCTACTCTTTCAGTGATCTCGTCGTTGGGACCGTCCACGAACCGAATCAAGGTGAAGATTTGGCCCCAAGGGCGCGGTGAAGAAGTCGGGGGCCAGAGTGACGATGGCCCCCCCTTTGTATGGACGATGCAGCTACCGAATCCGAGCCAGGACCCTCCCTCCCCTTCGGCGATGCACATGCCCCGATCCTGGCCGAGCTCACCTGTCGCTGCAGATCTGTGAGAACGCCTCGGCCAAGCCTCGGGGAAGAGATTCCACCGATCCTGGGTTCGGGTTGAGCGCAGGTCCAGGTCGCCCGCGAGAGCGCGATGAAGGAGTCGCGCTCCTCGCATCACGGCCCGGGCTTGAGAGAGAAGCCCTCCTCCAGGGCGTGGCGTGGCGGCGCGAACATGTCGGGAGGGGACAATCACACAGACACCAGGAGTCGTCGATCCCCTGGAAAGTATTGGCAGTGTAGGGGGAAGCGAAACAGCCCGAGGATATGGGGAAATCTCGGGGGATCCTGGCATTCGCTTGTGTCTATTTGCGTGTCCTTGGGCCCCGTCCGCATGGCCGCGCGCGCCGCGCCCCGCGGGGCGCGAGCCCCGAGGGCCGCTGAGCCGAGGAGGCCCTCCCTGGGCCGAGGCAGGGAGGGCGTGCGCACCGCTCCCGGGCCCGGGGGGGGGGGGGCCTGGCCGCTGCGGCTGCCGCCGTCGTGGCCGCCCTCGTCCGCATCCTGGCTGTCGACCTTCAGAGGAGGGAGGGGGTGCCCATACCGCCACCCTTCCCTCGTTTTCCCCACTTTGGGCACCGCGAAGTTCTTGGCGGAGCGCACCCCAGGAGAGGCCCGGGGAGTACAAGCATCGGTGTTTACGGCTTCCACCTCCCAGGCCGCCCACATCGGGTTGAAGGATCGAGCAGCATGGCCGACTCCTCGGCGATGCGGCCCGACCAGGAGCCCGATGTTTACCTTCCTGACATCGCCGCGGCATCCTCTGTGCGGTGCGGTCTTCCGGCCCCAAGATCAACGATGTGGTGACCAGTGGGGGCTCGGGGCCACCGCACGGGTGTGGGGCTCGGGTCGCTCGCCGAGGACGTCTCGGGCGACTGGGGCATCCGAGGACCCAAGACCCAGCAGTGACGGACCGCGCGGTGGGGTCGTTGGGGATTCCGAGGTCACCGCGCGGTCCGGCGCCGCGCGGGCCTGAGGCCCCCCGCATTTCCGCTCCGCGCAGGAGGCCGCCGAGGAGGCGGCGGAAGAAGCGGGCGGCGAGGAGGGGCCCGACCCCAAGCGCCCCAGGGCCGGCGATGGCGCGGCGGCCCCGCAGAGCGCCGCCATGCAGCAGGGGCTGCAGGGGTGGCCCGACGACGACGGCGACGAGGGCGATCCAGGAGCAGACAGAGACATCAATACGAACACTTTCGGAGGTCCGCGCAGATTTCTCGGACCGGCGCCGGACCTCCCGCTCCCTGGCGCCAGGGGCGGCGCCGGAGGCGCCGCCAGGGGACTCCAGCGCCGACCCGAGAGATCCGAGCGCGCCCCCGAAATTTGATACTTCTGGCATTATCGGTTTCCCGAGACTTGGCATCGCTCGGACGTGTGTATTTTTCTTTCGGCGAGGACCATCGAGGAACATGCTTGATCATGTGACGAAAAAACCATGCACGAAACCAGAACAAAAACACAGGGAATGGACGTCCGAGCGATGGCGAGGAGACGAGGGCGGAGGGTCGAGGAAGTCGTCGACGCCGCCGCGATCGTCGACGGCGGCGAGGGTCAAGGGACAGAGGCGAGTGGGCGATTCTGGGCCTCGCGAGCGTGGTGTCGCCGCCGCCGGCGACGGCAACCAGGAGGCTCGAGGAGCGAGGTTGTTGGACGCCGCTTGGCCTCGTCGGGCCTCTGGGCGCCCTCTTGGCCGCAGCTGGAATCGCTTCGAGGTCCTGGTCAGGACGCGCCCCAGGGCATGTCTGGGAGGCCGTCGTCACCGTCGGCGTCGGCGGCCAAGAGTCGAGCGAGGCAGGGCAGTACCTTGATTTCCAGGCGTCGCGGAAGCACTGAGCGAACGATATTGCTTCTTTTCGGGTCCCAGGGCCCCTGCACTCGGTCCGTCTCGGGGAATCCCCGATACAGATTTGGCAAGGAGCTTTTTTCGTGATTATGCACCGTGGGCCCCCTTGATCTAGCCGATTGCCAAGCTGGCCTAGTTCCCACCAGACACCTTCTTGGGAAAGTGCCCACTCGGCAGCGCCTCAGCGGCCGAGTGGGTTCAGTCGCTGAGCGGGCGCACAAAGACGCCCCAGCGAACCGCAGGAGCAGAATTGCGCCCACAGGTTTTCTGATATCGGCTCCCGTCCAGGCCGGGAGACAACGTAGTATTAGTATTTTTCATGGGCTTACGCCGCACCGCCGTCCCCTTGGGACTTCTGGTTCGCCCTGGGGGGTTTCCTTGCAGCACTATCGATATGTCTCTCGCTATCTCGCGCGTGGTCTTACTCTTGCACTGTGTCGCAGCCGTCACCGTCGATATATTCAGGACCTCCATCGCCACCAGACTGCTGGCACACGGAGCGCGCCCAGAGGGAATGCGATCCTTCTCCTTCCAGCCACGCGACAAGAAATCCAACGCGTTGCAGGTCTGAGGAGCGCTGTTGCTGTGAGTATCGTGTTCGGTGGAGCCGCCCATATCGCCGCGACAAACCGCCGCTGGCCGCTGCGGCGTCGCACGGGGCCCACCCTCAGCAACCGCCGAACCAGGCCGTCGCGCGAATCTTCATATGTTACGTGTGTAAATATTCAATGGTAGTATATATACATATACATATTTGTATATACATATACATATACACATGCAATCCTATATAGTACACACACGCGTACATAACATGGGCAGGCATGCGTACACAGAGGTGGCACTGCGCGGTGCCACTCGACAGCGTGTTTTTTGGTTCAAGAATTGGCTCGTGGTGTGTCCATTCGGCGCCAGGTAGGCCCGTTCCTTCCCAACGGGTGAAGTGGTGAGGAAGGACAACATCTTCGGTGCGTAGTGAGCCGCCCGCGTCCTAGTTCGGCCGAGGGCCGAGGCCAACGGATTGACAGTTGATTTCAAACGCTAGCGGATGATGAGGGGCAGAGGCAGCAGTGACCGAGGACCCCGAGAGGCCCCGAGGATCATGATGAGGTAAGGTGGAGGAAGGAAAACATTGTCCGTCACCTCGCGCAGCATGGTTCGCCAGCAGCGAGCAGCGACGCGTGCTGTGGCCAGTCACGAAAAATACAATTAGTTGTTGCGTGTGCCGGGCATGTACATAGGTACATCCAGATGGCACAGGGGCGTCCCCCCGCAACGCAATAATATCTTCAGAAGCACATATGTAGCGCATAGACTGGATGTAAGTAGCGCAAACTTGACATGTATGCCTATACACACGTATGTGTATGTATGTATATATACACATACACACATATACATATACATATATACATGCGTAGGAGCGTCACCCTCATATGCTGGCTTGTGTTTTTTTTGTTGTCGAAGGTACTGCGCAGCGTCTTTCAAGCACTGGTAAATATCGGACGTCGCCGACGCATTGCGGCGAGGCTCACGCGTGCACGGAATCAAGCGTCGGCGAGTTGAGCTGCTGCGATGCAAGTATGGGGAAAGGATGGGGCATGAGGTGATTCAGAGAAGGAGGAGGGATTAGTGATGCAGATTCTCTCTCTTCTCAGCCGCAACATTGTAGGAGGACTCCGACGAAAGCCACGCGAGGATGATCTCGCAGCGCGCGGAGGCCCAGACGCGCAGGGTGGAGGTTTTGAAGCCAGTATATATATATATATATATATAAACAAAAAACAACGCGTTTTTTTCCTCCGGCCCAACGGGGGGGCTTCTTGGAGGGCGTCATCCTCGGAGGCGCGTTGGGGGCTTTGGACAGGTCGATGCCAAACCAAAAAAAGTTCAAAGCCAACGGCCGCGCCAGGATAATCGCTTCTTGCGGTCTGGGCTGGCGAGCGCGCCTTCTCTATGCGGTTGGCGGTAGGGGCTCGAGGATGGTCGCGCTCGTTCGGCGGCAGATCCCCTGGCACCCAGGTCTTCCTCCGACAAGACCGTCCATGCGAATTTCGCTGGGGTGCTCGGGTGTCGCTGTGGCTTCAAATTTCGATGACAGCGGCTTCTCCGCAGTTTACTCCAAGGTTGCTCCAAGAGAATCGTGCCTTTCGGTCTGGGTTGGCGAGTGTGCTTTGCGTGCGGCTGGTCCAGGGGCGCGAGGAAGGGCGCGTTTCGCGCGGCGGCGGCTCCTCTGGCAACGAGGCCCCCCTTTCCCGCACCTCAGAATAAAAAAGAAAAACAAAACAAAACAAAAAAAAACATGTGCTTGTTGCAGGATTGCTCCAGTGCTGCTGTGGCTTCAAATGCCGATGGCAGCGTCGCTCCCGCAGTCCACTCCAAGGTTGCGCCAGGATAATCGCGTCTCGCGGCCTGCGTTGGAGAGTTATCTCCGCCCATGGGTCCTGGGGGGGGAGCGCGAGAATGATCTCGCAGCGTGCGGAGGTCTCAGCGATCGGCGGTGGACTCTGCGAGACCAGTAAAAAAAACACGCGCGTTTTTTTTGCCCTCGGCGCGACGAGCGCCGATGTGCCGCGATGCCATGCCGACGCAGGTCATCCCCCAGAAACCCCCCACCGCCGAAACCGCTGTGGCTCCGGCGCGCAGCCCGCGAGGGGGGCCTTTTTTCGGCGCCCGCGGGAGTAGCGACGCGCGGGTGATGAGGCGGCGCTGGACGTCGCGTCGGCGTCGGCTTCGTCAGCCGCTGCCGAGGTGCAAGCGCCCCCGCCGCATGTTGCTGCTGCCGAGGACGCGTCGCTAGGCCCGCAGCCGTTGGTCACTGACACCGACAAGGATGATGATGACAACTGGGGCACGTGGAAGTCGCCTGCAGCGGATGGGAGCATTCGCGCGGCGCTGCCACAGACAGCGACGCCACAGCCGCGCCCGGAGCCACAGCTAGCGCTTGCGCAGCAGCAGACACCCCAACCACAGTCAGTGCCTCCGCAGCGACAGCCGATACGAGTAAAGAGAGCGCCTTCGCACAGGCCACCATCGCTGCAGCCGTCGCCTCGGAGACAACAGGCGCCCCGACCAGAGTCAGCGCGTCCGCGCGATCAGCGGCAGCCGAAGCCCCCGCAGCATCCGCCACCACCACAACTACGACCAGCGCGGCTGATCGTTGAGTTGCAGCCAGCATTTCCGCAGCATCCGCCACCACAACCACAGTCAGCGCATCCGCGCGGTGAGCTGCAGCGGGCGGTTCCGCAGTTTCTGCCAGCGCCCCCAGTGCCGCCACCCCCAGCGCTGGCGCGGCCAAAGTCGACTTGGGTTCCGCCAAATGGGCGGCGTGGCGGGCGAGCAGAGGCGCCGTCATCAGTGCCTTTGCCAGCGCCGCCCGCGCCGCCGCCAGCTGACCCGAAGGCCCGGGGCTTGCCAAGGGTCCCAGAGAGTCCCAGTCTTCCGGAAAGGAAGCGCCCAAAACGAACTGCTGCCTCAGCCTCAGTTGCAGCGGGGGTGGCAGCATCATCAGATGCAGCGGCGGTGGCAGCCTCCGCAGATGCAGCGGCCCCAGCACATGCAGCAACAACGGGCTCAGCAACGGGTGCAACAACGGCAGTGGTGACAAGAGCGCTGACGTCGAGCGAATCGGCGGTGTGGCAGACCGCCTACGCGCAGGGCTTCAAGGACGGCGTCAGTGTTGGATTCGAGAGCGGGAAGAAGAGTGGCGCCCTCGCTGGTTTGTGGAAGGAGATCATTGTTTATGAAATCATTCATTTTCTGGTTTTCCACCTAAGCCTAGGCATGCTCCTCCAATATTCTTTTTTGCCTCTGGAGTTCTCGGCCCATGCTGAGGCCCTCCCTTCAGATATCTTTGCAGCTCGTGGCGATGGCGATCGTCTTGATGAATATTGGTGAGGATGTCGAAGGTGATGGGGGTATCCACCCTTGCAGATCCATTGACCATCACATCCTCTTAGATATTCATAGCGATTTTGTTAGACTCGGTAGATATGCTGACCCTTATATGTCTTGCCCTTGTGCTGTGTTAGGTGTTGTCTATTTTCCTATTTCCCTTTCTTGTTTTTTTTTTTTTTTTTCTCTCTCTCTCTCTCTCTCTCTCTCTCTCTCTCTCTCTCTCTCTCTCTCTCTCTCTCTCTCACTCTCTCTCTCTCTCTCTCTCTCTCTCTCTCTCTCTCTCTCTCTCTTATTCTTGTGGTTACTTGTCTGAGATTGGCCGTTGCCCCCCATATCCATCTTGCTTCAGACTCTGAACCAACTGCAGCCCCGCGAGGAGCGGCAGAAGTGGACGCGCCGGCACGGTGTAGTTCCAGGTTTGCCGCCTGGAGGGTTCGAGGCCATGGCGGCCCAGATCGCCCGGGGGATCGGCTCGCCCCCGACGGCGGAGACGGAGCTCGGCGGGGCCATAGCAAAGTGGCCGTTGCAGGGCACCATTGTTGAAAGGGGGTTTGGGGATGTATCAATGAGGAAAAAAGGAAGGATGGGGAAAAGCAAGCGAGGAGAAGGGCGAGCAAGGAGGGAAGAAGGAAGGGCGACGCAAGAAGGAAGGGAAATACGGAGGAAGGATGAGACGGAAGAAAAGAAAGAAGGATACATGACGGAGGGAGGTGTCTGGCGGGGGAAGACGGCCACCTAAAGAAACGCAGAAGGGCCTTGATGCAAAACAAGGGGATCACGGAATTGTGAGCAATATTCAATTTTTGATCCTGCGGTTTCATCCTGCACGTTGCTCATTGCACCCTGCCATTCGAAGCGGCCTGAGAGGACGCCGAGATAATCGCCGGCAGCCTGTCCAAGATGGGCGACGCGGCCGCGGCTTCGACTTCTAGCGCTGCGAGCGGTCCCGAGCGCCAGGGGGAGCCGAAGGCGAAGGCAAAACGGAGTTGTGAGGGGTTCTTGTAGCGCGTCAGTGGTGGCAGGCGTTCGGCCAGTGGCTTTTGGCTGATCAACCAGAAGCCTCGAGCCCATGCGTGTGCGTCTCGCTTGCCTGGGGCCATGATATCTTCCCAGATGTCACTGGCCCGTGCTAGAACAGTGCGCGTTAAGCGCTCCCATCGGGTCGCGCGGATGCCGCAGGTCATCATTTCGCCCCAGAGACAACGTCGTCCGTCAGCTCGCGCAGCATGGGTCGGCAGCTGTTGCCACCCACGAGCAGATTTCAATTTGTTTTTTTTTGCGCGTGCAGTGTCAATTTTGCACACCCAGATGATACAGGGGCGCTTCCCCCCCCCCACCCACCCACCCACCCGCCCACCCACACACGCGCACACACAACGCAGGAATATCTTCAGAAGCAGATATGTAGCGCAGAGGTTGAAATCTATGTAGCGCATAGTTTGACATGTATGTATATGCATACGTATGTGTATAGTTCTACAAACATACACACACATACATGGAGATATCGATATATATAAGCTGTTTTTATATATCTACACGTAGGGGCGCCCCCCTCAGATGCTTCCTGGCGGCATCCTTTTCGAAGATGCTGTGCAACGTCTTGCTGCACAGGTCAATATCGCACTTCGCCGACGCACGGCGGCGAGGCTCACGCGTGCGCGGAATCGCGCGCCGGCGAGTTGAGCTGCCGCGATGCGCGCGCGGGGAGCGGAGGAGGGATGAGGGGGGCGTAGAGAAGGAGGGGGATTAGCAATGCGGAGCGCTTTCTCTTCCAAGTCGCAACATTGTAGGAGGCGCCGACAAAAGCCATGCGAGGCTGATTTCGCAGCGCGCGGATGTCTCATCGTGCGGCGGTGGAGGTCTTGAAGGCAGTAAACACAAAAACACGCGCGGTTCTTTTCTCCGGCCCAACGGGCGTGCTTCCTGGGGGTTCTTCATCTACGGAGGCGCGTGGGAGGCTTTGGGCAGGGCGGGCGCCAAACCAAAAAAAAGTCCACACCCAGCGGCCGCGCCAGGATAATCGCTCCTTGCGGTCTGGGCTAGCGAGTGTGCTTTCTCTATGCGGTTGGCGCTAGGAGCGCGAGGATGGTCGCGCTCCGTCGCGCGGCGGCAGATCCCGCGTGCGCAACGGGCAGCAAGAGACATCGAGAGTGGGATGCGCGCACGCCGAAGAGGGCGCAGGAGGAGGCAGGGAGGGGGGGGGGGCGTGGAAGAGGAAAGCGACGATTCGCAGACCCCTCTCGTGAATGGCCGAATTGGCTCGAGTACTCTCCGCGCGCTCAGCGCGCATGTCAGGGCCGCGCTCGAAACTATTTGCATCGATGCCCGATGGCCCCCGCGACCGGCCCCGCTCGCCACCAGCAGAGAAAGGCGCAGGCAAGGGCAACTTGCAGGCAGAGAAAGGCGCAGGCAAGGGCAAAGGCAAGGACAAGAGCACGGACGATGGTCTTGATGAGTGCTTGCAGTCAGCGCTGGAGGCCACGTTCACAGCATGCAGCCGCTCAAATTTTGAGATGTCGCAGGCATTCAAGGACGGGGGCGAATCCGCGAGGCAGAACCGCGAGCTGAAGAAAGCTGCATCGGACTTAACATGTCGGGTGGGGTACTTTGAGATGATTGTGAAGGTTTGCTTGTCCGATCACACCAAAGGCAAGGTGTTGAACTGCTCGCGTGCCAAGCGGGCGCGCGCGACAGAGGATTACGCAACGTGGCGGCGCCACAACCTTGAGGGCAGTCTATGGGGCCCAAGGTGCTGGAGCTACTGCGTCAAGTGCTGGATTTACATCGCGGAGAACAACGACGAGTTCGTCTACATCCGCGACTTGCAGTGCAACGATCGATTCCACGGCTGGGCCCCAAGTACAACTTGGGCGACATATACGACGAGCTTCGTCGGGATCGGTGGCCGCAGGATTTGGGACCACAGGTTTACATGAGGCAATTCGTAGTTTTGTTGGCCGCAAGGCCCACTGCTCGATTGGCTTCAACTTCATATTTATACAAGTTCGCCTCGAGCAGCGAATACCAATATAACCCGACTATATATGAATATCTATACATATACCTGTATACATACTCATATGTGTGTGTATATATATATACGTGGGGGCGCCCCCTCATATGTTGGTTTGTGGTATCCTTTTCGAAGATACTGTGCAACGTCTTGCAAGAACAGGTAAACATCGCACTTCGCCGACGCACGGCGGCGAGACTCACCCGCGCACGGAGTCGCGCGCCCGCGAGCTGAGGTTCCGCGATGCACGCATGGGGGCAGGGGGAGGGATGAGGGGGCTTTAGAGAAGGAGGAGGGATTAGCGATGCGGAGCGCTGCCTCGTCCAAGCCGCAACATTGCAGGGGGGCTCCGTCAAAAGCTATGCGAGGCTGAACTCGCAGCGTGCTGATGTCCCAGCACGCGGCGGTGGAGGTTTTGAAACCATTTGTTGTTGTTTGTTTTTTTTTTCAGAGTGCCTTACAACGAAGCTTTTTTGCATTCGTTGTCGAGTGGGGGGTCGTTCTTGGGAGGTGGGGGGTGGGAAGCCGCCACGAAAGGAATCCCTTTTGCATTCCATCGCAAAAAGAATTCCTTTGTATTCCGTTACAAAAGAATTCCTTTTGTATTCCGCCACAAAGGGAATCCTTCTGTATTCCGTCACAAGAAGAATTCTTTTGTATTCCGCCACAAAAGGAATTCTTTTGTATTCCGCCACACAGGGAATCTTTCTGTATTCCGTTGCAAAAGGAATTCCTTTGTATTCGCTATAAAAGGAATTCCTTTGTATTCCGCTACAAAAGGAATTCCTTTATATTCCTCTACAAAGGGAATCTCTTTGTATTCCGCTACAAAAGGAATCCCCTTGTATTCTGCTACAAAGGAAATTCTATTGAATTTGTATCACTGCCTGAAAACCTATGTTTTCACAGCTTTTCAGCTATTTTCAATGAAAAACATTGTTTTTTCATTGCCTGGCACAGCTATTCAGCTATTTTTAATAGAAAATATTGTTTTGTTCATTGCCAGGCTCAGCTTTCTTAGCTTTTTTAATGATTTTCCAACTATGGCGTATTGATTTTAATAAAAAGCTGTGAAAACACAGGTTTTTCTTTGATTTTCGAATGAAAAATCAAAGGAAACCCTGTGTTTTCACAGCTTTTTTGCTAGTTTCAATGAGAAACGTTGTAAAAAGCTGTGAAAACACATGGTTTTCTTTGCTTTTTCATTCGAAAATCAAAGAAAGCCATATGTTTTCACAGCGTTTCAGCTATTTTCAATGAAAAACATTGTTTTTTCATTGCCTGACACAGCTATTCAGCTATTTTTAATAGAAAATATTGTTTTTTCATTGCCAGGCTCAGCTATCTTAGCTTTTTTAATGATTTTCCAACTATGGCGTATGTATTTCAATAAAAAGCTGTGAAAACACATGGTTTTCTTTGATTTTCCATTGGAAAATCAATGAAAACCATGTGTTTTCACAGCTTTTTATTAAAACCAATACGCCATAGTTGGAAAATCATTAAAAAAGCTAAGATAGCTGAGCCTGGCCATGAAAAAACAATATTTTTTTTTTATTAAAAATAGCTGAATAGCTGTGCCAGGCAATGAAAAAACAATGTTTTTCATTGAAAATAGCTAAAAAGCTGCGAAAACACAAGGTTTCCAGGCAGTGATACAAATCAAATAGGATTTCCTTTGTAGCAGAATACAAAGGAATTCCTTTTGTGGCGGAATACAAAGGAATTCCTTTTGCGGCGGAATACAAAGGAATTCCTTTTGTGGCGGAATACAAAGGAATTCCTTTTGTAGCGGAATACAAAAGAATTCCTTTTGTAGCGGAATACAAATGAATTCCTTTTGTAGCGGAATACAAAAGAATTCCTTTTGTAGCGGAATACAAAGAGATTCCTTTCTCTCTCTCTCTCATTCTCGCTCTCTCTCTCTCTCTCGCTAGTACTGCTACTACTACTACTACTACTACTACTACTACTACTACTACTACTACTACTACCAACACTAGTACTACTACTACTACTACTACTACTACTACTACTACTACTACTACTACTACTACTACTACTACTACTACTACTACTACTACTACTACTACTACTACTACTACTACTACTACTACTACTACTGGTTCTAAGAGCACCACAGATCCTGTGAGCACCACAGAGCCCACGAGCACTGGTGCACTATATATTAACCCCGCAATACTTGCATCCACCACAGGTCCTATGAGCACCGCAGAGACGGCGGAGGAGAGCGCAAAGCGCGGAAATCTCACTGATCAAGGGAAATCTCGTGCTATTTTCATCGCGTCTGGTCTGCAGAGAAGCTGGTAGCTAGCAGCTACCCTAGGAATGCTGGCGAGCAGCCAGCTTAGGGTGAGGACGAGGAGGAGAGGGAGGAGAGACGACACTTGATGGCGAGCGGCCATCTTGAGACTCATAGCCGGTCCCCGTCTGGAGTGAGGAGAACAACCAAAGTGCTTTGAGGCACTTCAGAGACAGCCGTAATATTGTCCAGCATTGAACTTACCACGCATTGCACCTCATCAAGAAGAATTCCATTCGCCGCCCATTCCCCCTTCCACCTCTGAGCGTACCACAGCTCTTCAACAAGACTTGAATCTGTGAGCGCTGCACGTTTCATATAGCAACGTCTGCTCTTGTAAGTTGGAATATCTATGCGGCCGAAAAGACCCTTCGAACCCAGAATAGTACAAGATTTGAACTCATTCCTGAATAGCTTAGAAGGCGTCCCACCAATCTGAGCAGTTGACCGGCCATCAACAGTGAAAGCCCGCATAACCGAATTTATGTTATCCACGCGGCCAATATGGGCATCTGCATATTTGTATGTAGGCCACTTATGCATAGATGTCTCACTAACGATGCAATGCAAGTTGATATCTTTTGCAGTATTGGCGTTCAACTTGTTCTTCGCTGCGGCGGCCAGCAATCCACCATCCAATGCGTGTACCAAATAAGAAATAGCATTTGACGTATGCAAAACCATATTGTCAATTGGAAGCCGAACAGATGTGAAATATTATTGTTTTTTCCTCTGCTATCGTTCGGCACGCCCGTTGCTGTCTGTGCTCAAGTCAAATCAGGGGTTCATGCTCACCTGGGCCGACCTCCTAGGCCTCGCCCGCGATCTGCTGCCCGCGGCCTTTCACCTGCGGACGTCCCTGGCGGCGAGCACGTGCCCCGCGTGCCCCTCGCTGGAGTGCCCGCACGTGGTGCTGCCGGCGTGTCCCGGCTTGCAGTGCGGGGACTGCTCTTGCCCGGAGCCGGCCGGCCTGAGCGGGCTGGGGCCGCTCCTCTGGGCGGGCGCGGGCATCGCGCTCGCCAGCGCCTTGGCTGGGGGCTTCACGGGCTTCCTGCTGGGCGCGCTCGTCGGCGCCCCGTGGCGGCGCCCAGCCGAGGCGGCGAGGCCGCGCGCGGCGGCGGCAGCAGCGACTGGGCCCGCCTTTCTCGAGGCGGGGGGGCGGCCTGCCGGCGCGGGGCCCACCACACCGGCGCAGCTGAGGGATGCCCACGCTTGACACACGGTGTGCGCAGGTGTTGGTTCACTACCCAGATGATCCGAATGGGCTGGTGTGGCATCATCGTGTGCTGTTACATCGCATTAGTGGCGGTCGGTGGGTGTGCCTCACTCCCGACTTGCAGCTGCAGATCCATGATCTCAACGACCAGAGGCACAAGGTGCTGTCGAGGAGGGCGGCCTTCCCGGCCAACGTGGCGGCCGCCTCGTACGTGTTCGACGACGACGCGGTGTCGGCCGCCCAGATGGAGGAGTTCAGGGCACAGGCGAAGGTGCAGGCAGCGATCCTCGGGGACGGCGAGTTCGATGACGTCGAGGTCCACAAGTGGGTCGTGTACCAGGTCGACGACGAGCACTTCGGCAAGGAGGTCCCCGAGGAGGTGCTGGCGGACGCACAGAGGTTTGTCAGCCTCGGGAACCTCGGCGTCGTGGACTGGCTCGGAGCCAAGCGGTTCGTGGAGCGAGTCAGGGACGACAAGGTCGACGACTGGAAGGAGAAGCGAGAGTCTTCGGAGGGCGACTCGAGGATCCTCGGCCTGCATCGGAAGAGGGGGAAGCGGAACTTGGCCCTCTCGGATGCGGTCGATCTCTTCACGGAGGAGACGTTCGAGGATTGGCCTTTCCCGCCGCCAAGGGCGGCCAAGGAGTACTTGGAGTCGATACGCGACGGGCCTGGCTCGATGGTGGTGTACGAGAGTGAGTGGAGGCAGGACAGTGGTGTTGGCGACGGTACGGCGGCGCTTCACGAGCACCGCAACAACGCCGAGGTCCTGCGGCTGGCCCACCAGGTGGACCAGCTCAACATACCCAACCTGGCGTGCTTCGAGCAGTTGGTGCGCAGGCAGATCCAAATCGAGATGGCGGTCGAGAGGAACGCGAAGCATCCCGACTACGCCGGCCTGGACCTGGTCATGGGCGGCCCGACTACAGAGAGCGGTGCGGCGGCCAGCGCGGGCTTCCGCGGCTGGATCTACAAGAAGCAGGGAGAGCGTGCACAGACCCTCAAGCAGTCTCGTCTTCTTCGTGAGGAGCGGCTCAATGAGGACAAACGTTACAAGAGTGGCAAAGGTGGCGATGATCCCCCCCCGAAGAAGCCTCCAAAGAAGGGGGGGCCGAAGGGGGACGACAAGCAGGCGGGGAACTGACCCCAGTGGTCAGTTCCCTTGTGGCTGGGGCGGCTCTTCAGCATGTCCGTCCCCGCCGACAGTTTTGACCGTGGAGGCGCTGGCGTTCGGCGGCGACTCTGCAGCCAGAGGCGGCATGGCGAGATCTTCCCGCTTCCGTCGCCGGCGGCTCCGAGCTTGGCTTCTCCTGGCGCTCCTCGATACGTTCAGCAGCGTCGGCGTGAGCAGCTCCATCGGCATCAGCGAGAGTGTGAAGCGGTTAGATCACTCAACCAGCTCGCTGCCGCAACCACTTCTTTCTCGAGCGTCTCAAGTACGCGACGATTCGGAGGTGAGCGGGGGACGCCCTTGCAATGCGACGTCCTGCAGCACGTCGCTCGGCGCGTCAAGGCGTACGGCCCGCCGCCTCGAGACCTGGACGAGGACGGAGCCCTCGCGGAGCTCCTTGCGTCCAGGGACCTGTACTCGCAGGAGCCGAAGAACCTCGCTGAGTACGACATCTCGAAGCTCAAGATCTGCCGCTCGGGTACCGTGGCGAAGGACGCAAAGACGCTCTTGCCGCCCGAGACGGCGGGCCTCATCAAGCACTATAGGCATTGCGTGGAGCGCGATGCGGAGCAGATACTGGAAGCTCAGGTGGCCCAGGTTTTTCCTAGGCCGTATTGGGACCCGAAGCTGGCGAGGGACCACGACAGCCTCTTCGAGCTCGTGGACCGCCTCAGGGACGCCAACCTCATCGGCTTCCGCAAGAGGCTCAAGGCGAAGGTCGGCATCTTTTTCGTCAAGAAGAAGGACCCCGCGTGGATCAGGCTCATCATTGACGCCCGACAGGCGAACCGCTGCCACAAGACGCCCCCGAAGACACGGTTGGGGTCGGTCGGGGGCTTCTGCGAGCTGGACCTCTCGGACACCGCGCTGCGGGACCTCGGGGGATTCGGCGGCATCGCGGAGATCTGGGGCGGCACCAGCGACGTCGACGACTGCTTCTACCAGATGCTGGTCGAGGAGCTGGGGTCCTGGTTCGGGATCGACCTCCCGCGGGCCGCGGGCGCCTGGGGAGTTGCCCAGGTCTATGACGATGATCTGGGTCGGCGCGTGGCGGTCGAGCCTTCTGAGGTGGTCTATCCTGTTTTCCACGGCATGGCCATGGGGTGGGCGTGGGCGTTGCACTTCGCGAACGAGGCCGTCTCCTACCTGGCCTCCAAGAGCGCAGTGTGCCCCCGCTCGCTGGTACGCGAGCGTACGCCGGCCCCAGTGCTGCGGGCGGGGCAGGCCGTGTCGGGCGTGTACGTGGACAACTTCACCACGCTCGCCGGCGACCGCGAGACCGCGCTCGACTCGGTCCAGAGGTTCAGGCGCGCGGCGGAGGAGGCGCACATCGGCACCCACGTCGACTCCGAGGTCGGCGTGGTCTTCGAGAGCCTCGGAGTGGTCTTCGACGGGAAGCGGAGGTGCTTGCGCCACGTGCCGCGACGCGCCTGGCGCGTCTACCTGGCCACTCGCGCCCTGCGGCGGCGCCGCTGGATCCACGGCAACGTCATGGAGATCTGGCTGGGGCACGTCGTCAACCTGTTCAGTCTGTCTCGGCCGGCGTTGGCGTGCTTGCAGGCGGTCTACCCCTTCGTCGCGGCGGCGCGCGGGAGGCGCGTCCGCCTCACGCCGGCCATCAAGAATGAGATGCGGCTCGTGCAGGGGCTGCTGTTTCTGTCCGAGTACGACCTGGGGGCCGACTTCAGCCACGAGGTGTACTGCTCCGACTCCTCGAGCTTTGGGTACGCTTTGCTGTCGACCACTGCGACGAGCTCGGAGCTTCGTGACCTCACCCGCTATCGTGAGAGATGGCGATTCAAGCTCGTCGACTCACTGCCCGAGGTCGGGCTGCTTCGTCCAGAGTGGGTCGAGTACGCGGGGGGCCGCCTCGCGCCTGGAGGGTCGTGGGAGTTTCCTGAGGGTGCCTATGCTGACGTTGCTGTGCGAGGGTCTCGACCCTGTGCCATCGGCCCGCAGACGCAGTATGGGCGCTCGCTGGAGGCAGCTGCCCAGGAGCGGCCTTTTTCCCGGCCTCGAGTCGGGCGCCGCTCACGGGATCCACGGCCGCGGCCCAGGCAGGAGGAGGTCGAGGTCCCGAGCGCCGTGCCCCCGATCGACCGCTGCTGGGATGATGTCCGAAGGTGGAGGCACCTTCGAGTCGGGCGCTGGCGCTGGACAGAGGGGCACATCAATGTCAAGGAAGGCCGCGTGTCCCTCTTCGGCCTTCGCCGAGCGACGCGCAGTCGCCACAACCACGGGAGGCGGGTCGCCTCTATCGGGGACAACCTGGTCTCAATCTGTGCCTTCGAGAAGGGCCGCGCGAAGTCGTGGGCCCTCAATGCGCTGGCGAGGCGGGCGGCTAGCTACCAGATTGCTGCTCGGATCCGCTGGCACTCACGGCACGTCGAGAGCAAGCGCAATGTTGCCGATGCCGGCTCGCGCCTGCACGAGACTGGGGGAGGGTCGACAGGTGGTCCAGTCGGAGTTTCAGAAGATACCACATCATGTACCATGCGATCCGACACTCCCCCGGCCTCATCTTCGGTCCCTCGGCCCGGCGGTGGACGACACCTCCGAGCGCCTTTTCCAGTACAGGAGACCGTGGCTCTCGAGCTCTTTGCCGGCGAAGCGGGCCTCACTTGTGCTCTCCGGTCCCGCGGACTGCGGGTCGGGCCGCCGTTCGAACTGGAGCGTGGTGCGAGGTTTGACCTCACCAGGAAAAGCACTCAGAACCTCATCAAGTCCTGGATCCTCTCGGGCCTCATATGGTATATCCACTTGGGTACCCCATGTACGGTCTGGTCAGTGGCGAGGCGAGGGGTGTCTAATCTTGGGAAGGCTTACGCTAAGGAGGCGGTGGCGGTGGAGCTGGCCCTCTTCACCGTGGAGGTCTGCGTCTTGGCCTCTAGATGTGGAGTCCTCTGGAGCCTGGAGAATCCCTCGTCGTCGGGTCTCTGGGAGTTCAAGCCTGTCGTGGACCTCATGGGGCTCCCCCAGGTCTTCAAGGTCTCCTTCCACATGTGCCAGTATGAGGTCCAGCACAAGAAGCCCACCACAGTGCTCACCAACGTCCAGGCCCTGCGTGGGCTTGCAGCCAAGTGTTCTGGGGGACATGTGCATCGCGTCCTGGAAGGGCAGGAGCGAGTCTTGGGAGCAGATGGAGTCTGGCGGTCACAGTGTAAAACAAAGACAGCGGGAGCCTATCCGTCATCATTGTGCTCGAGATGGGCTTCTCTCATTTTTGAGATTGCACCAGCCGCTGCGTGCGGCTCACAGCCAAGTTTCGTCAACCAGTGGGATGAAGATCTTGCCTCGCTTGTCGGACGGAGACGTTGTCCAGCC
Source organism: Prorocentrum cordatum (assembly GCA_963575745.1). NCBI lineage: Eukaryota > Dinophyceae > Prorocentrales > Prorocentraceae > Prorocentrum > Prorocentrum cordatum. The sequence goes on from CAUYUJ010015845.1 coordinate 197,337, forward strand.
GACCAGGGAGCGCCTCCGCGGAGTGGTGAAGGGAGCGATTCTGAAGTCCCCGCTCGAGCGACGGACTACATCCGCGACCACAGGCTACGGTTTGGCCGCCACCGCCCGCTCTGGGCCGCGGAGGCAGAAGGCATTGAGGAGGCAGGCGGTGGCCGCTAGAGCTGCTGCGCCTCCCGATCGCTTCCTCCAGGAGAGCACGGCTGGCGAGAAGGCGAAGGACATCTACCGCCGCGAGCTGGAGAAGTTCTACGACTGGGCCGAGCAGCAGGGCCGTCCCGTCGGATCCCTCTCGCTGGCGACGACGATGAAGGAGTATTTCTTCAGCAAGTTCCAGGAGGGCTATGGGCCGAGCGTCGGCCGCGCCGTCTTCTTCGGGTATCTGTTGCTGAAGTCCAACAACTACAAGCAGGAGCGGGAGCGCCTCAGCGACGTCGAGAGAGCGATCGCCGGCTGGGCCAAGCGGTCCCGCGAGGTGGTGAAGGACCCAGCGCCCCAGGAGGTGCTGCTGGACATGGGCGCGTGGATGCTGGACAACGGCCGCGGTGAGAGCGCGGCGTGCTTGGCCCTTCAGCTGGACGACTACGGGCGCCCGTCCGAGAGCGTCGAGCTGGTGGTGGGCAACATGCTGCCGCCTGTCCCAGGTGTCCGCGGCACGGCTTCGCGGGACTGGGGCGTCGTCTTCGCCCCCGCGGAGCTCGGCTTCGTCACCAAGACTGGCCAGGTCGACGACTCCGTGGTGCTGGGCAGTCCTTCGCGGCCGTGGGCTCCGAAGGTGGCTGCCGCGCTGGTCCAGCGCGTGGCGCAGACTTCCGGCAACCGTAGCATGCCAGCTGATCCTCGTGCTCCTCTTTTTCGCAGCTTGACCTTGGCAAAGTACGAGCACGACTTCAAAGCAGCGTCGAAGGCCCTCAACTACACTAAGCTGAACGTGACGCCTCACACCGTCAGGCACACCGCCCCGTCTCACGACATCTACCACAAGCATCGGAACCTTGAGCAGGTGCGACGGCGCGGCCGTTGGGCGGCCAAGAAGAGTGTGACCAGGTACGAGCGCCATGCCAAACTGTTGAAGCAGTACGGTAAGCTCGACCGCGTCCAGATCTCAAGAATGAATCGTTCAGCCCAGTCGTTCCCAGAAAAGTTGTTGGCCTACCTGAGGAAGCGCTGAAGTGTTGTCGTCTTTTGGGCCTTCCTCCTTCGGTTCTACCCGCCCGCGTACCACCCTTTCATCGTGTCCTTGACCCAGAGTACCCATATGGGCGACTGTATGGGAGTGCCGAGCTCGGTGGCAAAGAGTACCAATTCATGTGTGACAGGAGCTCTTTGGACGGAACAGTGCGGTTGTTCAGACGACCATCGTGAAAATGAGTGCAATGCTGAGGCCAACCTTGTTTTTATATAGCCTTTCGGCTGTCTCCGTCGGCCTGGTAGTGGGTTGGCTCTCTGAGAGGTTCTGGGCGTGCACTTAGATTTTAGAGGAATGTGAAATATTATTGTTTTTTCCTCTGCTATCGTTCGGCACGCCCGTTGCTGTCTGTGCTCAAGTCACCCGCCCGCGTACCACCCTGTATAAAAGGGGAGTGCCGAGCTCGGTGGCAAAGAGTACCAATTCATGTGTGACAGGAGCTCTTTGGACGGAACAGTGCGGTTGTTCAGACGACCATCGTGAAAATGAGTGCAATGCTGAGGCCAACCTTGTTTTTATATAGCCTTTCGGCTGTCTCCGTCGGCCTGGTAGTGGGTTGGCTCTCTGAGAGGTTCTGGGCGTGCACTTAGATTTTAGAGGAATAATTGTTTCCATCCCTTCTCCTTGCTTGTGCGCACTACAGTATCATTGAAATTGCCATCCAATGCGTCGTCTCCAGCAATTATCCATATATCTTTAATGTCATAAGTGTCCGAAGCGAAACCCTTTGTCGGCTGAGGAGGTGGAATTATCGATTTTGGGTAAACCCTGACACTAATGTCATAAGTGTCCGAAGCGAAACCCTTTGTCGGCTGAGGAGGTGGAATTATCGATTTTGGGTAAACCCTGACACTGAGATCATCGTCTTCCTCGTCCACCCACGGCCTCTTCTTGCTAGTTAACGGTAAAGATTTAGGCTTCGCTGTCCTCGTGGCTTCTGCATCGGTTGATATGTCCAAGGGCTTGCCATTGGAGCTGGTCTTGAGGTCGCCGAAACATTGTCCCTCGCACTCGTCCTCTGTAGAAGAAGATGATGACGAGCTGTCCTTAATAGTTGCTCTCTGTCCGCCAACTTCATGCGTTGTCTGATAACCACTATAAAAATTCCCAGCGTATTGACACCCATAATAATTGCCAGCATATGGATAATGCATAGGAACGTACACAACTGGTTGAGGATGCGCTGAAGAAGAACCACCGTTTGAATATTGATTATTTGTCTTGGCAAAGGGTCCAGATTCGAGAGCGAGTGCAGCCTCTGGGAACAAACTTTTCCAAATCCCAATTACTCCACCTCCTTTCTTTTTGGCTTCGTGCATTTTTTTCGAAACCTTTAAATTGTGCGTTGCCTTCAAGTCTTTCCATAACTTGTCGCCGAAATCACCCCAGCTTCGGCACCTGGAAATGACTTCGGGCTGGGGGCCCGCACTGCGGATTATACGCTGCAGTTCGTCCATTCGCCGGAATACGGATGCGTCGAACAACGAAAACCTTGAGCCGCAGGTTCTACGGATCAGTTGGAGTCGCAACCGGAATACAAGAGCAGAGGCTGATCCACGACCCAGGCACGGCGCAGGAAGGAGAGCAGGCGATATATTGATAATGATGATAACCCTGATATTGATAAATATGACATTGGAAATGGTGATAATCTGTGTAGCGATGATAATGTGTATGAATGATGGTATTGATTAGAATGAATGATTTTTTTGCGGCGCAACTTGAACAGCGAAACTGTTGTAGGCTGCGCCCCTGTCATTATGAAGACGATCAGTCTTCTTTCGCGCGCGACGCCTGAAGTGAAAGCGAACAGCTTCCTTGTGAGAACAAGCAGTCCTCTTAAAGAAAGGGCCTAATTGTTGATGTGTTTCAACTCGTTTCCAGTGAACGAGAGAGGCTTCATCGCTTGCGTTTCGGCGTGCGCTTCTGCTTCGGCGTACGCTTCTGCTTCGGCGTGCGCTTCTTCACTTTTCTGAGTGACATGCATGTGCCTGGGTAGTCCTTCCTGGAATTCCCCGCTGTGAACTTGTTGCGCCATAAACAGTAATGGTACAAGAAGCATCGGTAGCGAGCGCGCTTCATCTTTGACAGCCAAGCCAATTTGTCCAAACGCGACCACAACTGTTCCGCCGCCTGAGAGTTCAATGTCTTTTTATGAACAATGGCTGGTGTTTTGCACTTGTGCTTCTTGCTGTGATACCCATCCAGATAACATTTATCGCATAGCGATCCTTCGAAATGCTTAGCGACTACGCAACCACAATCGCACGCGTACTTGCCAACAATCATCTTGGTTTTCTTCATATCAACTAAACATTCTTTTTTGTATGCTGTGTTCTCACCGTTCAACATCTCACCCAAATGAAGAATTTCGTTGCCACCTCCCTTGCGGTTCTTCATGTTCACGGTTGCGTAGAGCCCGCCAGTTTGAGTGCGCGCAATCTTGATGTTTTCAATCTGCGTCACTGCTCTGCACCTCGACTTTGATTTCGCCTTTGCTTTAGCAGTGGCATGCATCTTCTTGATGGCTCTTTCCAATCTCTTGGAGTTGGGGCGTCCAGGAAGATTTTTCTTTGCATACTTCTTCTCTGTCTCCGCCAGTTTCCGATTGCATTGGAAATTGCCGTCGGTGACAACGTCAAGTTTACCGCGCGGTTGCTCGTATAACGGATCGTCCCGGGCAGCATTGAAAATCACGTGCAGGCCTTTGTTGTCCACGTCGAAAACTTCGTCGCCATCTGGCACTGGGTCGTTGACATCAAAGTCAAAGACGCCCTCTTGCAAGCGCAAGAAACAAAATATAGCTTGCCAAATGGCACCGCTTAGTTGGTAATTATTCTTTACAGATTGAACTGCTTTACTGGAATTCCCGATGCTGATGTCAGGATACGACAACGATATCACTGCCGCCTCGGCACCCGCCGATACACCTGCGCGACACATTCGATGCCACATCTGCACAAGGTAATTATATGTGAAGCCAAGTTGTGCGTGCACTAGAAGAATTGGGTTGTTATCAGTTTTCGTCATAATGTTTTCCTTTGAACCAGAACGCGCAATGTAGTTTAGTTTGTAACGTAACCCACAAGATCTGTTCGTGCAAAGCTTCGTTGAGTGGCGCACCGTGCTCCACTCAGCTCCGTTCCAAACAGTAGCATCATGCGTCCAGCAGTGCCCTTGCTTCTTCTCTAAATCAGAGCCGCATTCTTTGCACGAATCTATATCCGGCCAAATTATCGGAATAATTTCTTCTACCATTGCAGAGCTGACTTCTCTGGGGTCGGCTAGAAGCCGACTTGTTTCCGGTTGGCAAACAGCCAAGATGTTTTGAGCCGATGGCTACTGCCGCGACAACAATCAATATTGCCATCGCAACGATATGAAAGCGCACGCATGATTAAGTGCATCTGCAAGGCATTAGTTCTTTTTTCTCAAACGCAACATTAAATCGAGTTTCTCCTACATCGCTAGCAGCGACAGTATGCAAGCACGCGCGTGGGCTTCGCCGCTAGCAGCGGCGTTATACAAACGATCGGCATAAGTTTCGCTGCTAGAAGCAGCGTTTGTATATGCAATCGACCAGCAGTTGAAATCTCAACTACCAAAATGTACGAAGTTAAAAAGCGAAAGGTGCAAATTGACAGCAAGCAGCTGCCTTCAGATTCAGTCGCAGAGTTGCGCGAACCTCTATCAGTACATACCCTCACGTTGGTGACCAAACACGTCCTCCTCATCCAAATCGTTGTTGCTTGGGCGAGATCCCGCTGACATTCCCGCGTTGACGCGAGACTCATGAACAGCGCGGGCCACTTCCTCTCTGTTAGTTTCCTCCCACGCTCTCTCCATGTTCTCATCTTCGCCGACTAGATCTGCCTCGGCCGTGGTCCTCTCTTTTTTGGGTGCGCCAGGAATCTCTGGCTCCTCTGCCCTGCTGCGCTTCCTCTCAGGCGTCTCAGGCGTATCAGCAGTCAGATCAAACTCGCTTCCGTGGTGAGGCTCTGCTTTCATTGATAGAATGCGCTGCCTTTCTTGCATGTCCTCGATGGTACCACAAAACGCAATCGGGGCTGCATTCGCGCTGCGTTCCAAAGAGCTAAACCCAGCAGCCGTCAATAGGGGATGGTCGTATGACTGAGGCGCCATTGATGGATCATTGAACAATCCTCTGGCGCCCCGTGCAGATGAAGGCCTGATCGTTCTGGAACGGGGAATCGGCTCACCTCTCATAGCCCTGCTCAAATATTCCAACGACCACTTCACATCCTCATGGTAGTTCGGCGGGACCTCCTTTAACTGTCCATTTTTCCACTTCTGCATAAGGATTTTCACTTCTGGTTTGAATATATCCATTTCTTCACCAACCGGCCAATGGATGATTGGCACATCCACCATCTCTTTGGTAGCATTGCGGTGGATGATCCCTTCGCGAGTAACGACGATGGTGTGGAAACGACGCCTGAATGCAACCCAGTCCTCTTCGTCGGCCTCTTTATCTATTGACGGCATAATAAGTTTTTGCCAATCCTTGTCGGTGATCTTATCTTTGCGCAAAAACCTCTTGGACAATTTGCTGTCGTATTGCTGACTCACAGCTTGGCGGCACGAATACATGTCGAACCCTGAACCTCCCCACCTGGCCCATAGAAGAGCATCTACCTCTGCGGGATACAAAAAAGCTTTCACCAGATCGGCGCCAAGCTGATAGAACTTCCCGTCATCAAAGATACACGGCTTGAAAACATTGTTTCGCTCGCCTCTGAACATATCAATAAATTTGGCGGTCGCTATGGCAGGTTGAACATCGTCTCTCTTTTCTTCTTCTATCCAATGATTGGACACCATGAAGGCGTGCGTCCGTGAACACAAACTTTTACCGCATTCCGAAATTCCGATCCATAGAATTCCATGTTCCTTATGCGTTGCAATCTTATCTTTCAGGACCAAGTCCATGAACCACGGCTTCAAATCTTTATAGGTTGTGAAATTGAAATCAATCTTTCTGGCAGTAGACGCGCCTCTTGCCAAACAGTCTAAGAACGATCTGCACTTTGCTTCTGGCCAATCCAAGATTGGGCTTCCTGGCTTTTTGGTCCACACGTCAACCCACTCCGCGAATTGCCCTTCGTTGTTTGAGGAGGGTCTCATCTTTCGCATGAACTCGTAACCAGCTGAGATCTTGTTGAAATCAACTTGCTTCTCTTCAACATCACCCGACCATTTGCCGTAGCGAACTTGAAAACCACCAAGCCCTTCAAATAGTTTCTGGAATATTTTCTTAGTCACCACTGGGTTGTGAGGCCACCACGAATGGCAGTGCAGAGAGCCGCAAGCCAGTTCTTCTTGCACCTTCACAAGCTTTTGCTGTTCGTCGAACATAATGTTTTTGATGACGTGCCACTTTTCGCCGGCGGGCACTATTGCCAGTTGCATTGTGTACGCCACTTGCCAGGAACCCGACGGACCGAATGGATGTGGTAAGTTTTTGTAGTTCCCTTTGTCCATCTCTTTTGCAATCGACCCTTTCACATGATCATTGTAATTGCCGTTCCACTCATTGCTCCAATCAATATTACCGTGGAAATCATTTGCCAAATTATCCACAATCTTTTTGGCATCGTCTTCAAACTTCCCGCTCCATTCGAAAATGCAATCAACAGCCCACTTGTTTTTCTGACTAACGTTCGTGTGTGGGAAGGCGTAGATAGGTAAGTCTGCAGCTTCGGTCAACGCAGGAGCATCAAACTTGATGATTGGTTTCTCCGTAACAAAATGCAGCTTGTTATTGTCAAGTTGCTTTTCTGTGTCTGCGAGAATTTGATTTGTCTTCCCTGGCATTTCTAACGCAACGCCTAATGTTTTCATGCCGCCGCATATAACGTTAGCCATCAGCTAACCTTCTTGCCAACAAGCAGTCAGCGCAGTTTGTTTGCTGGGTGTGCTTGAGCCTCTGAGGCGAGGAGAAGGAGAGGAGGAGGCAAATGATAATAATGATAATACATAACGAAAATGGACAATGATACAATAAATCAAGATTATGGTAACAATACATATCATACTCTATCACGATAGATGAATTGAAGCGCAGTTACCTTCAGAATGCCCTTGGCGCATTCTCTGGAATATTTTGTCGCACCGGCAATATTCATCTCCCTGCGGCGGCCGAAGACGCAGAAGGCCTTCGACATTCGGAATCAGAGAGCAGGGCGGCCAAGAATGCAAATGATGATTATGATAATGATACATATAATGCAATATGTATAAGTATGTATTGAAGCGCAATTATCTTCAGAGCACGCTTGGCGCACTCCCTGTCGCACCGGCAATATCCGTCTCCTTCGGCGGCCGAAGACGCAAAAGGCCTTCGACACTCGGAATCAGAGAGCAGGGCTGCCAAGAACGCAAATGATGGTTATGATAGTGATACATATACTGCAATATGTATAAGTATGTATTGAAGCGCAATTATCTTCAGAGGACGCTTGGTGCACTCTCTGTCGCACCGGCGGTCTCGCCCCCAGCGCCGGCGGTCTCTCTGTCGCACCGGCGGTCTCTCTCGCACGTCTCTGTCGCACCAGCGGTCTCTCTGTCGCACCGGCGGTCTCTCTCGCACGTCTCTGTCGCACCAGCGGTCTCTCTGTCGCGAGGGAAGGCGAGGAGGGGAGAGAATTTTTCCAGTGTCGCCGCAGCGAGCGAGCGTCTCTGCAGCGAGCGAGCGTCTCTGCAGCGAGCGAGCGAGCGTCGCTGCAGCGAGCGAGCAGTCGCTCCCGGTGTCTTCGTCGTCGTCGTCGTCGTCGCCGCCGCCGCCGCCGCCGCCGCCGTCGTCGTCGTCGTCGTCGTCGTCGCCGCCGTCGCCGCCGCCGCCGTCGTCGTCGTCGCCGCCGCCGTCGTCGTCGTCGTCGTCGTCGTCGTCGCCGCCGTCGCCGCCCTCGTCGTTGTCGTCGTCGCCGCCGCCGCCGTAGTCGTCGTCTTCGCCGCCGTCTTCGCCGCCGTCGTCGGCCTGCTCCTGGCGCCCTCGGGGGCTGCCGTCCACACTCCCGCCTCGGAGTGTGGACGACCGCAGCGCCGTCCCCCGAGGGCCCAGGCTTGTCGTCGCCGTAGCGTCGTCTTCGCCGCCGCCGCCGTTGCGTCGTCGTCGTCGCCGCCGTCTTCGCCGTCGTCGTCGTCGTCGTCGTCGTCGTCGCCGTCGTCGTCGTCGTCGTCGTCTTCGTCGTCCGCCGCCGCCGCCGCCGCCGTCGTCGTCGTCGTCGTCGTCGTCGTCGTCGTCGTCGCCGCCGCCGCTGCCGCCGCCGTCGTCGTCGTCGTCGTCGTCGTCGTCGCCGCCGCCGCCGCCGCCGTCGTCGTCGTCGTCGTCGTCGTCGGCGTCGGCGCCGCCCTGTCCCCGTCCCTCAGTAGGGCGAGGAGCGGCCCTTGCCCCAGTAGCTCTTGCCCCCCCAGTTGTTCTGCAGCTCGTCCTTTTCCGGCGGGGGGGGCGGCGGCGGCAGCGACGACAACGACGACGACGAATATCCTCGCCGTGCGCGTAGTTGCAGCGCTCGCCCTGCTTGCAGAAGCCTTTGGCCCAGTAGCGGCAGAGGTCGGTCTTCCAGCGCGAGTCCTTGTGAGCCGTTATTTTTTTCTAATTCGCGCTACTCTTGCGTCTGGCCAGACCAATTCTAGCCTCGAGGTGGCGCGCGGGCCACCCCGAGGCTAGAATTGGTCTGGCCAGACGCAAGAGTAGTGCGTTGGGAGTTTAGGGCTTCTGTCTTTGTAGTGCTGCTGCTTCTCGTGCTGCTCCTGTTCGCCCTGCGCCTGCTTGGCGCGCTGCTGCTCCTCGTCGTCGTCGTCGTCGTCGTCGTCGCCGCCGCCGCCGTCGTCGTCGTCGTCGTCGTCGTCGTCGTCGTCGTCGTCGTCGTCGTCGTCGTCGTCGTCGTCGTCGTCGTCGTCGTCGTCGTCGTCGTCGTCGTCGTTCTCCTTCTGGACTTTTTCCAGCTGCACCCGTGCGTAGTCCAGCTCGCACTCTGCGCGAGCCTCGTCCGCGCTCACGTGAGGCCAAAGGCTCTGGAACTGATGACGACGACGACGACGACGACGACAAGGACGACGGCGGCGGCGGCAGCGGCGGCGGCGGCGACGACGACAACGACGACGACGACGACGACACCTTCCAGGCAGCTCCCTCCACCCAAGCGGCCCGGAAGCTCGCCGGCGCCAAGCCAGGCTGACGAGGAGACGCCATGCCACCGACTAGAGAGAAGGGTTATGGATTCAGCTATGGATGGCTTGTGCCAGAGCTGATACGGATGTCTTCGTCGGGGTCGTCGTCTTCGTCGTCGCCGCCGAGCCCGCCGCCGAGTCCTCTCTCCTCCTCCCTTCCCTTTCTCCTCCCTCCTCTCCTCCTCCTCCCTCCTCCTCTCTTCCCTTGCTCTTCCCTCCTCCTGCCTCGCTCCCTCTCCCTTCCCTTCCTCCTCTCCTCCCTTTCTTTCCTCCCTCTTTCCTTTTCTTTTTCCTTTTTTCCATCTTAAGAGGATGGGCGACCCCCCACTCGACAACGAATCTTTTCAGATTCGTTGTCGAGCACCCTCTTTTTTTTTCCCGGCCCGACGCGAGCGCCTCCTGGAGGGCTGCGTTCCCGGAGGCGCGCGGGGGGCTTTGGACAGGTCGAGGCTCGCGCGTGCGCGGAATCGCGCGCCGGCGAGTTGAGCTGCCGCGATGCGCGCATGGGGAAAGGGGAAGGAATGAAGGGGGGTTTAGAGAAGGAGAGGGATTAGTAATGCGGAGCGCTTTCTCTTCCACGTCGCCACATTGTAGGGGGCGCCGACGAAGGCCGTGCGAGGCTGAATTCGCAGCGCGCGGATGTCTCATCGCGCGGCGGTGGAGGGAGGTCTTGAAGGCAGTAAGAACAAAAAAACACGCGCGTTTTTTTTCTCCAGCCCAGCGGGCGCGCCTCCTGGAGGGCGTCGCCTACGGGGGCGCGTAGGAGGTTTTGGCCAGGGCGGGCGCCAAACCAGAAGAAAGTCCACACCCAGCGGCCGCGCCAGGATAATCGCTCCTTGCGGTCTGGGCTGGCGAGCGTGCTTCCTCTATGCGGTTGGCGCTAGGGGCGCGAGGATGGCCGCGTTCCGTCGCGCGGCGGCAGATCCTGCGCGCGCCACGGGCAGCAGGAGATATCGAGAGTGGGATGCGCGCACGCCGAAGAGGACGCAGGAGGAGGCAGGGGGGGGGGGGCGTGGAAGAGGGAAACGACGATTCGCAGACCCCTCTCGTGAATGGCCGAATTGGCTCGAGCACTCTCCGCGCGCTCAGCGCGCATGTCAGGGCCGCGCTCGAAACTATTTGCATCGATGCCCGATAGCCGCCGCGACCGATCCCGCTCGCCACCAGCAGAGAAAGGCGCAGGCAAGGACAACTTGCAGGCAGAGAAAGGCGCAGGCAAAGACAAAGGCAAGCACAAGAGCACAGACGATGGTCTTGATAGGTGCTTGCAGTCAGCGCTGGAGGCCACGTTCACAGCATGCAGCCGCTCAAATTTTGAGATGTTGCAAGCAATCAAGGACAGGGGCGAATCCACGAGGCAGAACCGCGAGTTGAAGAAAGCTGCATTGGACTAAACATGTCGGGTGGGGTGCCTTGAGATGGTTGCGAAGGTTTGTTTGTCCGATCACATCAAACGCGAGGTTTTGCACTACTTCCGCGAGGGGGCAGAGACGGCGCCAGATGACCTTTCGAGTTCTCAGCCCCCACCGCCCTGCAAGGACCCCAAAGGCGACGATAATGAATTGAATTCCGAGGAGGGCGATCCGAAACGCGTGGAGTGAGGCTGGCCCGAGGTGCAACTCCTTTTCCAGCATCTGTCCTCCTCCTCCTCCCCCTCCTCCGTCTCCGCCTCCTCCTCCTCCTCCTCCTCCTCCGCCTCCTCCCCCCCCCCCCCTTCCCCCCCCGAGCTTGGCATTGCGCCTGCCTCGCCGCGACCGTGACCACGCAACTGGCGAGAGAGAGAGAGAGAGAGAGAGAGAGAGAGAGAGAGAGAGAGAGAGAGAGAGAGAGAGAGAGAGAGAGAGAGAGAGAGAGAGAGAGAGAGAGAGAGAGAGAGAGAGAGAGAGAGAGAGAGAGAGAGAGAGAGAGAGAGAGAGAGAGAGAGAGAGAGAGAGAGAGAGAGAGAGAGAGAGAGAGAGAGAGAGAGAGAGAGAGAGAGAGAGAGAGAGAGAGAGAGAGAGAGAGAGAGAGAGAGAGAGAGAGAGAGAGAGAGAGAGAGAGAGCCCGACGTTGAACCTCGTGGGCTGGGATGTCCCATACCATGTTGACTATTATCCTCCGTCGCATCTTCCTTTCCCATAGCGATTGAGGCACCGGCGACTTGCGGATCCCAGCACTGCAAGTGCATAACCGCAGACCCCGCGGAGCCCAGAACTGCAAGTGCAAGCCAAGTGCCCCGCGCTTTGCACAATCCGGATGCCGATTCCTCCATTCATAGTGCTGTTTGAGGTTATTTGGATGCAGAAATACCCGACGAGGTGGTCTCGAATTGCACGGCCCGGTTGCAGAAGTACCCCGGTTGGGACGGTGCCATTTACACGCCCAACACCATCCTTGCCATGGAGCGCACCGGAGCAGCGAGCCGCGACGCGTCCTGTTGCCAGCCGCGAGCAGATTTCAATTAGTTGTTTTTGCGTGTGCAGTGCATGGACATAAGTACACTCAGATGATACAGGGGCGTCCCCCCGCAACGCAGGAATATGTTCAGAAGCATGTGTGCAGCGCAGAGGTTGACATGTATGTAGCCGTAACTTGAAATGCATGTTGGTACATGCGTAATTGTATATATATACATATATATTATTTGAATATATATATATATATATATAGATGTATATGTATATATATGTGTGCGAATATAATATATATATATATATATATATATATATATATATATGTATATATATATATATGTACGTGGGGGCGCCCCCCTCATAGGGTGGTATCCTTTGTTTCCAAGCTACTGCGCAGCGTCTTGCAAGCGCAGGTAAACATCACATTTCGCCGACGCACGGCGGCGAGGCTCACCCGCGCGCGGAATCACGCGCCCGCGAGTGGAGCTTCCGCGATGCACGCGTGGGGAAGGGGGGGGGATGAGGGGGCTTTAGAGAAGGAGGAGGGATTAGTGAAGCGGAGCGCTGCCTCGTCCAAGCCGCAACATTGCAGGGGGGCTCCGACAAAAGCCATGCGAGGCTGAACTCGCAGCGTGCGGATGTCCCAGTGCGCCGCGGTGGAGGTTGTCAAGTCCGTAAAAAAAGCACCCCCGGTTTGTTCCCCCGTCCCAGTGCGCGTGTCTCCTGGGGGGCTTCATTCTCGGAGGCGCGTGGGGGGCTTTGGACAAGTCGAGCATGACACACAAAAAAGTCAACACCCAACAGCCGCTCCAGGATTGTTCCTCGCGGTCTGGGTTGGCGAGGGTGCTTTCTTTATGCGGTTGGCGCTAGGGGCGCGAGGATGGTCGCGTTCCGTCGCGCAGCGGTGGATCCCCTGGCACCCAGACTTTCCCCCCACAAGAACGTCCATGCGAATTTCGTTGGGATGCTCCAGCGCCGCTGCGGCTTCAAATTTCGATGGCAGCGGCTTCTCCGCAGTCTACTCCAAGGTTGCGCCGAGAGAATCGCGCCTTGCGGTCTGGGTTGGCGAGTGCGCTTTCCGCGTGCGGCTGGCTCCAGAGGCGCGAGGATGGGCATTTCGCGCGGCGGCTGCTCTTCTGGCAGCGAGGCCCCCCTTTCCCGCCCATCAGAAACACCGCGTGTTTTTGGCTGGGTTGCCCCAGTGCTGTTGTGGTCAAAATGCCGACGGCAGCGGCGCCCCCCAGTCCACTTCAAGGTTGCGCCAGGATAATCGCGTCTCGCGGCCTGCGTTGGGGAGTTATCTCCGCCCATGGATCCTGGGGGGGGGGCGCGAGAATAATCCCCAGCGCGCGGGTGTGCTAGCGATCGGCGGTGGAAGCTTTGAAACCAGTAAAAAAAACACACGCGCGTTTTTTTTGTCCATCGGCATAACGGGGGTGTTCTGGAGGGCGTCATCCCCGAAAGCGCGTTGAAGCCTTTGGAGAAGTCGCGAACTTGGACGTTCCCGGGGCCGGAAGGAAAACGAAAACATCCAACGAGGGGGATGCCCCAACGTCGGGCGCCGTGGGCTGAGATATTCCATGCCAGGTTGATCATTATCCCCCCTTCCCATCTTCTCTTCCCATAGCTATTGAGGCACCAGCGACTTGCGGATCCCAGCACCGCAAGTGCAGAGCCGCAGACCCCGCGGAGCCCAGAACTGAAAGTGCAAGCCAAGTGCCCCGCGCTTTGCGCACTCCGGATGCCGATTCCTCCATTCTTTCTTCATTGCTGTTTGAGGTTATTTGGATGCAGAGATACCCGACCAGGTGGTCTCGAATTGCACGGCCTGGACGCAGAAGTGCCCCGGTTGGGGCGGCGCCGTTTACAGGCCCAACACCACCCTTGCCACGGCCCGCACGTTGCCCGACGATGTCCGCGAGATGGTGGTTCCTTTGCTGCAGTGCAAGCCGTCGGGCACAGTTCTTTGGATACAGCAGGCGGATATGGCCCGGGTGGTGGCGGTGTGGTACGTCGGCGGCGTTTACCTTGATGCGCTCGATTCGGTGGTCGAGAAACCGCTGGGCGGACTGCTCAGCGCTGGCTTGCTCGTTGCAGAGGGCCCTTCCGCGGCCTCTTTTGAAGCAGACTTTCTCGGGGCTTCCGCGGGCGACCCGCGCTTGCTCGAGTTGTTGAAGCTGCAGAGCACGCGGGTGCAAAGATATAAACCAAGCAACTTTCCGCCCCATCGGGTCATGCTCACCACGGGGCCGAAGGCTTGGGAGCAGTGGGCCAGAGACGTTGGCGTCGAGGCGCTGCCCTTGACCACAAGATTCCACCGAGAGAAAAGCAGGAACGCAGAGCCGCTATGGGCGCGCAGTCTGGATGTCGAATGCCCGTGCGCCGTGGTGCACCACGCCTCGTTTTGCATGGGGAAGTGGAAACCATTGGATCGCGTCGTGGCCACGCCCAAGAAGCGCGCCCCGCGCAAGGTGCGGAAAGGCTTCAACACGTTGCCTTCCGGTTCGGCTCGACCATTGACGCGTGGCGTTGCAGCTGCGAGTGGCCCCCCTTCGGTGCGTGCGACCAAGGTGGAGGATTTGGCCTAGTCGGCCGACGCTCGGCTGGCGTTAGCGCGGGAGGCGGGGTGCTTCCAGCCCGCCGATTTTCCCGATGTGTCCATGGCCCAAGCCTCCAAGGCTAACGAGAGGAACCGACGCGCCCTATTGGTCCGGGTGTTGGCCACGCATTGCGCGGAACAGCGCTGGGGCAAGCTGTTGGAGGCGCTAGGGGCACATATTCAACTGCGCCGAAGGGCGTCAATCGCGCTGGCGAGTTCTCGCGGCGACGCTTCTGCCAAGGCCCTCGTGTCCTTCATGCGTGGAAGAGGCCGAGGTGCGAAGAAAGTGTGATGCGAACTGACTTTCGACAACGGGTACAGATTTATTGTGGTGTTCGTTCTGTCTTGTATCGAGTGGTGGGAATTAGCGTCGCTGTCAGCTCGCAGCATCGTTGGCCAGCAGCGAGCAGCAACGCGTCCCTTGCCCAGCCACGAGCAGATTTGAATTAGTGTTTGCGTGTGCAATGCATGTACAAATGTACAGCCACTTGATGCAGGGGCGTCCCCCCGCAGCGCAGGAATATATGTAAACATATGCATGCAGCGCATAGATTTCATTGTTTGTATATATATATACATACAGATCCATATATATATATGTATATATCAATACATATATATATATAGAGAGATACCTAGGGGCGTCACCCTCAGATGCTGCTACGTGCTACCCTTTGCGAAGATCCTGCGCAACTTCAGGCGCAGGTAAGCATCGCATTTCGCCGACGCGCGACGGCGAGGCTCACGCGTGCACGGAGGCAAGCGCGGGCGAGTGGAGCTGCCGCCATTTAAGCATGGGCTAATGGAGCACGCGCGCTGAATGGAGGAGGGAGGATGGGGTTGCGGGAAAGAAGGAGGGGTTCGTGATGCGGAGCGCTTTCTTTTCCAAGTCCCAACCTCGCAGGAGATTTCGATAAAATCTGCGGGGGGGGGGGGGGGGGGGGGTGGGGGGGGGGGGGGGATGTCACAGCGTGCGAATGTCCCAGCGCGCGGCGGTGGAGGTTGTCAAGTTCGTACTAAAAAAGAAAAACACGCGCGTTTTTTTTCTCCGGCCCATTGGGGGTTCTTTCTGGAGGGCTTCAGCCCCAGAGGCTTGTTGGAATCTTCGGACAGGTCGAGAACCCCCAGAAAAATGAAACCCAGCGGCCGCGTCAGGATAATCGTTCCTTGCGGCTTGGGCTGGCGAGTGCGCTTCTCCACGCGGGCGGCGCCGCGGCGCGAGCATGGTCACGTTCCGTCGTGCAGCAGCGGATCCTCCGGCACCTTGGTTTCCCCGCCGAAAAGAAAAGCCATGCGATTTTCGCTGGGATTTCTTTTAATAATGTCGCTGCGGCTTCAATTTCGATGGCAGCGGCTTCTCCGCAATCTACTCCATGATTGCGCCAGGAGACTCGCGCCTTTGCGGTCTGGGTTGGCGCCGTGCGATATAGGGGCGCCCCCCTGTGCCTCATGAGACCTACGAGAGCATGCAGTACGTCGCGTGCACAGAAAGAGGTCAACATAAACGTACTTGTATATGCGCACAGGGGCGGCCCCCTCAAATGCTCCTCTGTGCTATCTTTTTGAAGATGCTGAGCCGTCCTGCGCGCGCAGGCGGGTCATCGAATTTTGCCGACGGACGGCGGCGAGGTTCAGTCGTGCACAGGCGCAAGCACTAGTGAGTGGTTCTCGCCGCGTTGCAATCACGAGCGAGTGTTTTTCGCGAGCGGATGGGGCGAAGGAAGGCGAGGAGGCGGTGGACAGAAGGAGCAGGAGTGAGTGACGGGCAGCTTTGTCTTCCAAAACGCTACCTGCAGTCGACTATGGCAAGACATGCTCGGCCAGCTCTCTGAAAAGGGTCTCTTGCCTAAAGAACTGGAGGGGGAGGCCAAAATGAAAGCCAGTGTAGGTGAAGCGACATCGCGGGCCGCCAGTGTTTGCGCTGGCGGAAGTTTGAAGAGGAACGTGGAAGTCCCGCGGCAGGCTGCGGAACACGGTGGAAGCGCGGGGAGGGGGATGGGGGGTCGGTGAGCGCGGAAGGAAAGATGCGTAGATCTATTGGTACATATATCTACCTACATCCCCCCGTACGCCCACTTCACTTTTCCTCCTACTACGCGCGGGCGTCGGATGTTTCCAAGAAGGGAAAGGCAGAGGAGGACTGTGCATAGCCGTTTCGGCATAAGTATTTTGTTGGCGGGGCAACTTCGCGGCGGCCATGGCGGTGGCGGCCCTTCCGGCGCAGCCAGATAGCACAGCGTTGCTCGCCGCGTGCTTCCGTGCCTGGGCCGACGACGCCGCGGAGAACCGAAGCATCGTGCCTGCAGCGTGCGCAAGCTCGGCGTGGTCTCCAAAAAGGTGCCTAGTAGTTCACATGTACGATCGCAAAGCATCTTATGCCAAGCACCCGGTGGAGCTACGCGGCATGTTGCTGTCGTCCGCGGGGGCCCGCGCGTTCAGAGACATGCGCAGGCTCGTCGCCATCAGTCTCGTCCACATGGACAAGGTCCAGATAAAGCGGATGAGCTACTAAGGGGCAGTTGCCATCAAAAGCGGATTTGGTTGGTATTATATTGATCCTGGGAATTTTGTGCATGCGTTATGGCGGTTGTTGAATGGTTCCGTTGCTAAGCGCGTGCTGGGGGGCAACCCGCATCATAGGCAGTGTCGAGCGTTTTTGTGGTGCATGAAAACGTGGCAGCGCCAGGGTGGCCGCTGCAGATTGACACGCCACGACAATGCGAGCGGATCGGTGACATTGTGGAGCTTGCATTCTGAGCCAGCTACATAGATGCCACCATGTATTGGCATATACAAACGGTGTTTGGCCCGATCATCCTCAAAGTGCAGCAGTTCGTTCACCGCCTGGACAAAGAGGCTCGCATTGAACGAATGCGCGTTCCTGGTTTTTTTTTGCCGGCACGCCATCTCTCGGCGCGGCTGCGCTTCAAAACTTGCCAAAGCTTTGTGGTATGCAATGGCTGCGCAGAAGCACGGCGTCGACCTGTCCAGCCCCGAAGGTGCAGGGTTTGTGGGCCTTTGCATTGGATTGGGTCTGTTATGCCCAGCGTAGTGCGTTGCCTAGGCCCGCTGCGCAGGGCAGCTAGCATGCCCCCTAATTGTTGCTGCGCCTCTCACTTTAAGGAATGGCCCTCATGGGCCCCCTCCCGGGCATTCCCGAGGGCGCCGGTGCTAGCTGGTTATGAATTCGAAGACATGCACATCACGGTAAGGAAAGAAAACTACACGAAGTAACGAAGGGCCCCCGCAATACCCATATATGGTAAGCGGGGCGCCCCCCCGAGAAGCGGAATGATATAGGGGCGGCCCCTTGCCTATCATGACCACATTTGTATTTGACGCGTGGGTGTTGTGGAACTATCGCTGTCCTGCGTGTTTCCGACGATGCCATTCAGCCATGGTTGTTTGTCTGTGGAGGTGACCATTAGTTCCCTGCGCATCCGTATGTCGCTGTTTGTGCTCAAGAATTGCGGGCAAAGGTTCCTGCCTGGACCTGTTCGCCAGTTTGTGCGAAGATGCACCGCGCGCCACCTTCTCCTCCCAGGGCGCGGGATCCAGGGCAGTTATCACCAGATGCTGCCCTTGCCGAGCAGCATGCTATCCGCGCGGCTGCCGTGGAATGCGCAAAGTATTTGCAAGCGCATTCTCTGCGAAGGGGTACTTCGTCCACTTGCGATGAGCATTGGTACATGTGGTGTGCGAGGCATTGCAATGATGGAAAACTACATCTGAACCCCAATTTTTATGATTTGAAATTTCTTACTGGTTTCATAGCCTACTGGGAAGGACATGTGGCATAGGCACTTCCTAGTCATCTTGCTACACTGTCAACTTGGGACAAAAATCCCACGACAAAGACCCCCAAGCTGTGGCATGCCATGGCGGGGTCGTGGGATGGAATGGACGAGGGGTCCAGGAACAATATATTAAGTGCAATTGGTAATTCGGAAGGGTTTCAGCTGATGTTTTGGTCACATTCAGAAGTGTGTCATTTTTTATACTGTGGCCGACGCAGAGAGTTGTGAGTTGTTTTACACCATTTCTTCTGTGTGCGGCGCTGCAAGGGCTGATTTGTTTCGTTATCCTGTTCTGTACTATCTGGTTGTTGTCCGCTGTGTCCTCTGTGCCGTGGACAGAGACACCCACAAGGTACCCCATGTAGACGTTTGTGTACGTATACTCTGTGTATGTTCAATTCAGCGGGGTAAGTTTGTATAGATTGTGACGTATGTCTGATCATGCACGTGTGTGGATGCTGCTGCAACACGACTCGTTCCGTGGATAAAGATCGTTTATTATATAATGTTCGTCGATTCAGGACTTCCACGAGCGACGCGGAGCAACGACGAGTTACGACGAGGGGCCGCGCGGGAAGACGGGGGAGGGCGAGGGCGAGGAGAACGATGACGAGTGACGACACGTGACGACGAACGTCGACGTGCCACGAAGCAATGTTACGCATGTCATGCTCTGTTCTCGTATGCCATGCTGTGTGGTGCTGTGCTGTGGCATGACATTCGTCACTATAATGTCCTACATCCTAGCGTGCCTAAGCTAGGCTATGTAAGGCTATGCCTCGATGTGCTGTGCCATGTTGCCGCATGAAGTACTTGTTCGTAGGGGGTCCGATCGAGCTCCTTGTAACACGACAAGGTGGCGGACTAAGGCGGCATTTGGACGGATCACAAAGCTACTATGAATTTGCCAGGTGGCTGGACACAGATGCTGGGCACGCTGCCGCAACCGGTGCCTCCCCTTGTTTTAGCGACCTGGGGTGGAAAGTCTAACGCGTGGGATGGCAAGTTGGATTGTTCTCCGCTTCTGGAACGGGGCGATATATGCAATGGGTTCCTATGCGCCGCGAGGGGGCACCCCCCCATGTGGCAAGTGATTGCGGGTGTCAGTGAAAATATTCGAGCCTATCCAGACAAGTTTCGTCAGGGTTACAGAGAGTTAGTTGGCAAGGCTGGTGTTCTTCGTCTTGCGGGTCCGTTGGCTATGTCCGAAATCACGCGCAGGAATCTTCATTTGCACTCGCGCATATTGGTTGACGGCTTTTCCAAGCTGGGCATTGATTTTTACGCGCTGAAGAATTACGACGCCTTGGCGAGGGACAGCGCAGCCGGGCTTGGGAGCGGCAAGATGAATTATTCGAAGATGAAGACGAGGATTGCGTTGGACGTGTCTGATCGGGGCCGGAATCTTGAGCAGGAACAAGATGCGAAAATGGCGCGCCTGAACCCCCCCCCCCCGCGCCCAGAGGAACCGTCGCCCGTCACCTTGCGCAGCCCGGCCGCCCAGCATCGAGCAGCGCCAGCGCCGCGTCGGGCGGCCAGCCATGAGCAGATATGACCGAGGGTTTGTAGGCGCAGGGAAACATATATCCTCATCGTGATTTCGGGGCGCCCCCCCGCGACGCAGGACAGCCATGGGGACCATAAGTGCATGGGCTTGATTGAAAGGCGCGCATATACATTCGGATTTGCATGCATGTGCACGCCCCCCCCCCCCCCCCCCCCCCTCATAGGCCCATGAGTTTTTTTTCCATAGGATAATATGCAAAGTGTAGAATGCATGTTTGGAAGATCGCATTTGCCGACGCTCGGCGGCTAGGCTCGTTGTGCGCGGTTGCAAGTCTGGCGAGTTGCGGCCCGTGGCGAGGCTTGCGCTACCGGCGCGCCCGTTTAATGCAGCTGCTGGCGCGCTTTGGTACGTCGGCCCGCGCAGAGGGAAAGGCCATTTCTGCTCGGGCTTGCTCGGGGCTCTGTGCATGGCCGCTCGGGCGGAAGCTGAACCAGGTGCGTGGGTTTGCCCGCGCGCGGGATCGGACTTCGCGCCAGGGGGGCAACCTGTCCGCGCTGTGGCATCGCGCCAGAGGACTTGTTCGCTCGTGGCGAGTCGGCGCCAGTGGCGCATCCGTTTAATGTAGCTGCCGGCACGCTTCGGCGCGTCGGCCGCGGCGCAGCCACGGGCGAGTGGAGCTCAGGACACGGGGGCAATCAGGGGAGGAGGGGTCGAGAGAGGGGAAAGGGACTGAGTGGCGCGGGGCTCATTCTCTCCCAGGACGCATCGCTGCAGGATGACTCCGCGGTGCTACTGGCGCACCCGTTTAATGTAGCTGTTGGCGCGCTTTGGTGCGTCGGCCCGCGCAGAGGGAAAGGCCCTTTCTGCTCGGGCTTGCTCGGGGCTCTGCGCATGGCCGCTCGACCGGAAGTTGAACCAGGTGCGTAGGTTCGCCCGCGCGCGCGATAGGGCTCCGCGCCAGGGAGGCAACCTGTCCGCGCTGTGGCCTCGCGCCAGAGGACTTGGCGTGGCCCGCGGCGAGTCGGCGCCAGTGGTGCATCCGTTTAATGTAGTTGCCGGCACGCTTCGGCGCGTCGGCCGCGGCGCAGCCACGGGCGAGTGGAGCTCAGGACACGGGGGCAATCAGGGGAGGAGGGGTCGAGAGAGGGGAAAGGGGCTCAGTGGCGCGTGGCTCTTGCTCTTCCAAGACGCACCACGGCGGGATGACTCCGACAAAACATGTCATGGCCTGCTCTCTGGTGATGGTCTTTTCTCCACGGACTCGGTACGCTGATGATGATACTGACGAGTATCATGATGTTGATGATCACGATGATGATGAAGATGGCGGTGGTGGTGGTGATGATGAGTATGATGCTGATGATGCTGATTAGGATGGCGATTATGTTAATGCTGATGGTGATGGCGATGATGATGATGATGGTGATGCGAATCCTGTTGATGATTGTGCTGATGATGACTATGCTGATGACGATGATGATGATGACGATGATGATGAGGATGCTGAACCTGCTACTGATGAGGATGCCGATGATGATTACGATGGTGATGACGGTTTGGTGATGATGATGATGTTGATGCTGGTGGTGGTGGTAGTGATGATGATGACGGAGATGATGATGATTGTGGTGGTGGTGGTGGTTATGATGATGGTGATGATGGTGGTGGTGGTGATGACTATGATGATGGCAATGATGATAATACGATGATGACGATGATGATGCTTATGATGACGATGCTGCTGATGCTGCTGCTAATGGTGATGATGATGACAATGATGGCAATGATGATGGTGACGATGATGATGATGATGCTGATACTGATGATGACGATGCTGATGATGACGACGGTGATGGTCATGGTAATGGTTATGGTGATGATGATGATGATGATGATGGTGATGAGGCTGATTTTGATGACGATGATGCTGATGATGATAATGATATGATGGTGGTGACGATGATTCTAATGATGATGATGATGATGATGGTGATGCTGATACTGTTGATGAACTATGATGATGGCGATGATGGTGGTGGTGATGATGTTGAGGATGAGGAGCCTGCGATGTTCATGATGCTGATGGTGACGATACTGATGATGATGATGGTAATGATGGTGATGATGATGAGGATGATGAGGATTATGATGATGATACTGATGACGATGATGATGATGCTGATGATGATGATGCTGATGGTAATGATGATGACTACGATGGCGATGATGATGCTGATGCTGATGCTGATGATGCTGGTGCTGATGCTGATGGTGATGATGATGCTGATGCTGATGACGATGCTGATGCTGATGAGGATGCTGATGCTGATGATGGTGACGATGATGATGATGCTCATGATGATGATGATGACGATGCTGCTGATGCTGATGATGATGCTGCTGCTGATGATGATGACGCTGATGACGCTGATGATGCTGATGATGATGCTGCTGATGATGGTGCTGATGCTGATGATGCTGTTGATGATGCTGATGATGCTGTTGATGATGTTGAGGATGCTGGTGATGCTGATAATGCTGATGATGCGGATGATGATGATGAAGTTCATGACGATGATGGTGGTGATGATGGTGGTGTTGATGCTGACGCTGATGCTGATGCTGATGATGATGCTGATGGTGATGATGCTGATGATGCGGATGATGATGATGATGATGATGATGACTTCGACCAGTCGGTCCGTCGGTCGGGCGAGCCGGCGGGCGGGTCACTGAATCAGAAGGAGTGGACAGACCGTTTGGAGGGGTGAATGTATTGTTTTGTTGAGATTTCCACCAGCTGGAGCCGCCGGGTGGCGCGCCCTTGAACGCGATCCAGACGTCGTGGCTTCGCAAGGCGCGGGAGTACGCGCCAAGCGCGGGGGATGATCATGGGCATTGCATATACTGGGGTAGGGGGCGCGGGTCCGTTGCAGGAATGACCGAGCTATTGGACTGCAAGCGATTGGAAGGTTATGACGAGTGGTTCTTGGGTGTTCCGGACGAGTTCCGGCGCGGGGCCTTCAGCGAACGGACGCGCCAGTTTCTGCGCGGCCGACCGACGGACGTAGCCGGATCGTCGGTGGGGTGTGGGCCAACATGCGGGTCAGAGCCTTGCGCGACAAATACAGAGAGACCATTGCAAGAGACAACACATAGGAGTGTGGCCCTTGTCAAGCAGAGCGCCGTAGACGCTAGTCAGTTGCGACGGGGCCCGAAGACGACCAATTCTTTTTGCCAGAGTTCGCGACGGCAACAGCGATTTACCCGAACCAGGATGTGAAATGCAAAGTCGCGCGCCAGCGCGCCGTGGACTGGGGCCGCGAGCGAGGGGCAGCAAATTTCCTGGGTGTACGCGAGAGATGCGGCGCGTCATGGGGCCTTCCAAAAACGGCCATACACGTCTGTTGACAAGGTTCGGTGGCTGGGATACCATGATAAGGCATGCGCAGATATGCCAGGGTGGCTGCCAGTGGCGGCGGGCATGCCCATGGTTCTGACGGATCATTTGGATCGGGGTGAGAAGCAGCTGCTCCGCGGGTGCCAGGCGACGATTCACTCGTGGGTCGTCGATGAGGACGAGGGTGCCGTCGCGGACGCGGCGGAAGTCACGCTTCGAAGGATGCCGAGGCAGATCGTGCTCGACTTTCGCACGGACGCGTGGGCGCTGAAGAGCAAGCCAGGGCTTGGCATGTGTCCGATTGTACCAAAACAGCGGGTCTGGTTCTTGGACGCGCATCGTCAGAAGCCTGTGCTGGGAGTTCGGCGGACGCAGTTTCTGATATCGCCGGGCCTGGCAAGCACGGCCCACGCGGCCCAGGGCCGATCCTTGGACGCTGTCATAGCAGATTTGCCGGAGGGTCGAAATGTGAGTTGGATGTCGAGTTACGTGGCAATCACCCGCGTGATAACTCGTGGCGGTTTGCTCATGTATCGCCCGTTTGAGTTGAAGCCGTATACCCAAGGTGAGATGGAAAGGACGAAACATCTGCTAGGCAAGTTGCGCGGGGAGGAGGTGCTGCGGGCGGAAATAGAGACGAAGTTGATGCCCCGTAAGACGCGCAGTAGATGTAGCGCCGCGAAGGAGAAAGCGGATTTCACGCCCGCAGAGTTCAAGGAAAAAGGACGGGCCGACTTTTTGTCGCGAGTGCGCGGGTGAATTAATGGAGGCGGGCGACAAGTGGTGCACCGAATGCAAGACGCGGGCCGCGTTGGGGTCGAGGGCGCCGGAGGGCGAGGATCGCAGGGGGCGAGTGCGCGCACGGACGAGCAGGCGCGAGAGATGCGCGGGGCCCGCGACGGCACGAAAGTCACGGAAGGAGTCGGAGGCGTGGAAGGAGAAGGTTCAGGAGAAGTTCAAGATTCGCTGCGCGAAGTGTAAGAATTTCTTGAAGACGGAGGCGGAAGTGGCGGCGAACCAGTGCGATTCGAAAGATGCGGGGGAGAGGCTTTGCAGGGCGCGCGCCCGCAAAGAGAAGGGCGGGCGGAGCGAGAAGGGCGGGGGGGGCGAGAAGGCGGACGCAGAGAATCGCAAGCGAAAAGCAGAGGCGAGCGCGAAGCCATTGACGCGCACGGCGTGCAGTGGAGCGTTCTCGGACGCGAAACATTTGAAGCAGAAGCAAGTGGACGATCATCGACAGGCAAAAGGAGCCAACGTGGCGCGCGGAGCAGGTAAGACACTCGGGCTTTCAGCGCGCAGTTGCCAGGCGTATCGGTGTAGCGGCCCGCGCAAGAGAAGACTGCCGAAGTCGGCGTTCTCCGTGGACCCTGCCAATGTCGCGCGCGACGAAAAGAAGGACACCCTGAAGTGCAAGACGCGCAGATGATGACCAATCGGGCGCGCGTTCTGGGGGGGAAAGGAGGGCAGGGGGAGAAGCATGGGGGGTGCGGCGGAGGATGAGGGGGGGGGACAAGGATCGAAGAAAATGAGGATGAGGCGGGGAAAGGGCGAGGAGGAGGGGGGCGAGGAGGAGGCGGGGGAGGAAGAGGGGGAGGAAGGAGGTGGGTAGGAGGGCGAGGGGGGCGCAGAGAGGAGGCTCTGGGCTATGGGTTATGGGTTAGAGGCTTCTTGTATGTGCATCGGGATCCCGCGGCGCACCTCTCGGGCGCCTCCCGAAGGCAGTTTTGAAGCCACTTGGGGGCCGAGGTGGAGGAAGATGGGGGGGGGGGGGGGCGCAGAGAGGAGGCTCTGGGTCATGGTGCTGGGTTAGAGGCTTCTTGCATGTGCATCGGGATCTCGCGCCGCGCCTCTCGGGGCCTCTGGAGGGCCGTTTTGAAGCCACTTGGGGGGGCCGTTTAAGAAATTGTGGTTTTTTTTTAAAAAGGGGGATTCCTGGGGGCCTCTTGGGGGCTCCTTGGAGCGTCTCGGGGGCCTTTTGAGCCCCCCTGGGGGCCCTGGGGGCGGAAAGCTAGATGTTTTGAATGTTTGGTCGCCCTCTGGGGCCCCTCTTGGTGCCGTCTTGGGGCCCTCTTGGGCCGTCTTGGGGGCCTCTTGGGCCGTCTTGGGGCCGTCTCGGGGGCCTCTTGGGCCGTCTTTGGGCTGTCTTCGGGGCCTCTTGGGCCGTCTTGGAACGCCGGGAAGCCGAAAAGGCGAAGCGCCCCCCAACGCACACACACGCACACACACACGCACACACACACACACCACACACACACACGCACACACGCACACACGCACACACGCACACACGCACACACGCGCACACGTGCACACGCGCACACGCGCACACGCGCACACGCGCACACGCGCACACGCGCACACGCGCACACGCGCACATACGCACATACGCACATACGCACATACACACATACACACATACGCACATACACACATACACACATACACACATACACACATACACACATACACACATACGCACATACACACATACACACATACACACATACACACATACACACATGCACCCATGCACACATGCACACATGCACACATGCACACATGCACACATGCACGCATGCACACATGCACATGCGCATGCACATATACACATACACATACACATACACATACACATACACACACACGCACACGCACACACACACAATGGAACATCAACAATGTTAGCCTCTCGGAGCCCTCCTGAGAGGCTTGTTTGGGACTTCTGGGGCCGTCTTGGGGGCCTCTTGGCCCATCTTGGGGCCATCTTGGGCGTCTTGGAGCGCTCGTTTAGCGCCCCGGGGCCCTCGTGGGCCGTCGTGGAACCCTCTCGGGGCCTTCTTGGCCCATCTTTAAGCCTTCTTGGGCCCGGAAGAGCCCGCGACGCGCTCGCGGGGGGCGCCCCCCCCCAAATCGACCGGACCGGGCTCCCGGGGGAGGGGTTTGGGGAGGGGGGGGCATCTCGCGCGCCGATGACCCCCAAGGGGTCGGCGGATTTTTGACAAAGACGGCGGGCCTGCGCGCGGCGGTGCATATGATGCCCCCCCGCGCCCCTGTCGACAAAGCAATGCAAAGTGATCGCGGGGCTTGCGAGTATGATCTAGATTTCCTAGCAATTGAATGTTCCTTCGCACTGCACTGTGTAGTGCGCCCCTAACACGGATGAGTAGCGTTGCTCTTAGTCGGTCTCCAGTGGAGTCATGGAGAGTGCGTTTCAATTTGTGTATGCCGATGATCTCTCGACGCGGATATCCCCGCGTGCGCATGTGGTAAGTAGAGCATGTTTCGCTTCGTTGGGCAATTTGTGCGCGTGAGCGCGCGGGTGTGAAGCCGAGTCCGCGTAGACGACAAGCGCGACAACCAAAACGACAGCGACAATTTCAGTGACATCCTCTTTCCTCGGTGCATATTTCATGAGAGCCGATGGGAATGCAATTAGAAGAGCGAGGGGAGGTTCCTCTTGGCGTTTTCCGTGCGGCAATTCATGCAAGCGCGCATGGCGATGTTACGCCCGCTCTCTGGCGTGCTACTCGCGGCCCTCGCTGGCACTTGGGGTGCCCAAGTGCAGCGACGGTTATATCGCGGCTGCCACTTGCGTGCGAGACTAATCTGCGAGCGAATGCGAGCGTGAGCGATCTGAATATGGGCGAACAGTCGAGTTTGATTGCGAGTGAATCTGGGCGCGTGTCCGAGACTGAATATGAGCGCGGTGGAAAGGAGTTGAACATGAGCGAGCCTGAGTACGAGGTGGCCTGAGTACGAGATGGTCTGAGGGTGGGTGGGCGTGAACCTGGCTGAGCCTGGGTGCGTGAGTTCGCACAGGTGAGCTTGCGTTTGTGATGCATGGATTACGAACGAGTTTATATATAAGTGGGCCTGCGTATTAAAATGTGTGAGTTATGGTGTGTCTGAATGTGATGAAGGAGTATGCGTCAGGAAGCAAACATCCCAGAGCGCGCTCGTGTGAATGCGCGCGCCGAAGGGACAAAGTGAGGGAAGAGTCGGAGGCGGAGGAGGAGGATGAACAGGGGGAGGTGGAGGAGGGGGGAGAAAACGAGGACGAGGGCGAGGGCGAAGAGGAGCAGGAGGAGGAGGAAGAGGACGAGGGCGAGGACGAAGAGGAGGAGGCGGAGGGAGAGGAGGAGGAAATGGAAATGGAGGAGGACGAGGAGGAGGACGAGGAGGAGGAAGAGGAGGAGGAGGAATAGGAGGAAGAGGAGGAGGAGAGGGAAGAGGCGGAGGAGGAGGAGGAGAGGAGGATGAGGATGAGGAGAGAGAAGGGGGTGGGAACAGGCGAGGCGGAGGCGGAGGAGGACGAGAAGGATGAGGAAGGAGAGGAGGAGGAGAGGAGACAGAGGAAGACGGGCGGCAGGAGGGAGGGAGGAGGAGGAGAGGAGGAGGAGGAGGAGAGGGGGGGGGGGGGTGAAGAGGAGAAAAAAGGATGTGGAGGAGAGGGGAGATAGAGGGTGGGGGGGAGGAGGGTGAGGAAGGAGAGGGAAAGTCAAGAGGAGGAGGAGGAGGAGAGGGAAGGGCGGATGATGAGGAGGAGGAGGAGGAAGTGGGGGAACACGCGGGGCGGGAGGAGGAGGCGGAGGCGGGGGCGGAGGCGGAGGAGGACGAGGAGGATGAGGAGGAGGAGGAAGAGGAGGGGGCGGAGACGGTGGAGGAGGAGGGGGAGGGCGAGGAGGGGGCGGCGGAGGAGGAGGGGGAGAGATGGAGGAGGGGGAAGAGGAGGAGGAAGAGGAGGAGGACGAAAGTAGCTGAATGGGTGACTGAGTGAGTGAGTGACACAGTGAGCGAACGAGAGAGCGATCGAGTGATTGAGCGAGTGGTTGGACGAGGCGCACACAGGTCCACAGAGAAGGTTTTGTTTGGGGGGAGCAGACAACATGTCCGAGACATCCCTGCAATGTGTGCGCGAATCCTGGAGCGCCCCCC
Source organism: Prorocentrum cordatum (assembly GCA_963575745.1). Classification (NCBI taxonomy): domain Eukaryota; class Dinophyceae; order Prorocentrales; family Prorocentraceae; genus Prorocentrum; species Prorocentrum cordatum. Next base: position 225,347 of record CAUYUJ010015845.1, read on the forward strand.
CCCCCCCCCCCCTCTGGCGCCCCCCCCCCCCCCTGTTGTTCAAGCGCGGCGGGCAGTGGGCAATTGAACGAGGGCAAATCGACGGGGGGCACAACAGGGGCAAACCGCTCGAGACATCCCCGCAGCGCAAGCGGGTTTGACGGCGCCACTTCGGGGTGCCCAAATGCCACGCGCGTTTTGTCGCGGGGAGCAGTAGCTCGGGGGGCAGAAACAAACCGCCTGGAACATCCCCGCAATGTGGGCGCGAGCGGGCGCGTGTAGTCCCCGTGGGCGGCTCCCCCTTGAGGCGCCCAAGCCCCGCGCCAGCTGCGTCGCTCTGAGCAGTGAGCAGTGGGCCACCCAAAGAGACAAACAACTCTGAGAAGGGGGGGCAGAGACAGGCAAAACGCTTGAGACACACCCGCAATGTGGGCGCGAACGGGCGAACGTCACACCCCTTAACAGTTCACCTTTGGGGTTCCCAAGTGCCTCGCTTGCTATGTCGCGGTGATCTGTGTACCACTTGCAAAAGAATTTGGGGCACAGGTGCAGGCAAACCGTTTGAGAATCCCCAGATGTGGGCGCGAACGGGCGGGTGTCATCGCTCCCGTCGGTTCCCCCACGGGGCGCCCCAAAGCCGCGCTGGTTTTACCGCGGTCAGCAGTGGGCCACCACAAGGTAAACAGTTGCCCGGCAGAAACCGGCACACCGCCTGACACATCTCCACAATCAGGGCGCCAACGGGCGAGTGTCATATCCGGTGAGGGCCCCCGCCTTGGGGTTCCCAAGTGCCGCGCTCGCTGCATCTCAGTGAACACTGGGCCGCCGCGAGAGATAGTTCGGACGAGCAAAGACGGGCGCGCCGCTTGAGACATCCTCACAGTTTGAGCGCGAACGGTCGAGTGTCCCACCTCTTGGCGGATCTCCCATTCGGGTGCCCAAGTATGACGCCTGCTGTATCGCTGAGCAGTGGGCCGCCAGAAATGTTCGAGTGAGTCTGGGCGATGAAGACTGCGTCGGGATGAAAGAGTCCGAATGCGTATGAGTGGGTCTGCGTGCGAGGCGAATTCTTCGAATGAGTCTGAGTGTTTCCAAGTGTGAATGAGGCCGAGTGGGGAAGTGATGTAGTTGAGTGTGCGGGAGAGGCAACATGGCTGTGATGGACCCCGTGAAAATGGGCGGACCTGTGATACGTGGGCCCCGTGATGGGCGTGAACAAGTTGAGCATGAGTGCTGGAGTGATATGAGAGTGAAGAAGAGGAAAAGAAGGAACAGAAGGAACAGGAGGATGATGGTCTGGAGGCGGCTACCATCACGCTCAGGATGCACGACATTGGGGGCGTCGTCTATGTAGTCATATACCTGGCCATTGGAGCAGGCTTGGCAGGTCTTAGCGTGGGGTGCTATCAGCAGCGCCCGCGTATTTCAGAGTTTGCGGTCTGGCATACATGTGTCATGGCCAACTGGACCATGGAGATGCGCGAGGTCGACCATTTGCAAGTCACATATTTCCTCGACGGCAGCTGGATGACGCCGGTTGGGGGGCGCCCTGGAGGCAACCGTCTGATTGGATACTGCCTGGTCTCTTGCAACATCTAGCACGTGGTTTTGCTCAAGTGGGGCGCGCAGAGGCCCTGCCCGGCCCCCCCCCCCCCCCCCCCCCCCAACCCACCCACGCACACACACACACACACACACACACACCACCCCACCACACACGCGCGCACGCACGCCCCACGCACCGCGCGGGCATCAAAGGCACCTTGAAGTACACAGGTCAGAAGTGGATGAAGGGGATCATGATGCAGCCCATTGACTGCCAATGTGCAGTTGGACCAGATAGGCCTTAGCAGCATCATCGTGCGGAGGCAAAGCAGAGAGTCACGCCGGGAACGAGGCGCGACGCCCTGCAGCAGCGCGAGATAGGGGGGCGCATGCTATGTCGACATGGAGTTCGCGATGGCCGCCGACAGCTTGCTCCTCAGCAGACAGGGCGCCTACGCCCCAGCAGTGCAGTTTTCGCGAGGAGTATCCTACCGCCAGCAGCCGAACAAGACTCAAGGCTGGTTAGCTGAATTCAACTTTTCAGCTCAATTGTCTAGCCTCGAAGCCAGACTACACGATTTCATATGGCTTAAAACAAAAACGGGGGGGCGGCGGAGCTAGCTTGGGGGCGGCGGAGAGCATGCGCGAGGCGAGGCAGAGCCTGGCAGGCCTGCCTCATATTTCTTTACAGGTGGCGCCGACAAAGCCGCCCAGGGGACCCCGGGCGATTCTGGGGCGCCCCTGGTTAGCCTTGGCGAGGGGCAGCTGCGTCGGAAGACCGAGCCGGCCGATGGGCTCATGAAAGAGGTCGAGAACCATTGCATTAGGGCCAGCTCCGCACATTGTAAGGAGTGGGTGTAAGCCTTGCTAAAGCGAGGTGCGGTTGTCGCGCGTAGACGCACCAAAATGTTGGGGCCCCAAAGAAGCCTCTTTCGGTTCAGCACGACGACGCTGGGCCGACATGATTGAACCCGCCGAACGGTGTCAGGCAAATGCGGAATTCTTGAGTTTTTGGGGCAGAGGTGGAGGGGGCCCACGCGGCCAGCCGTGGTGGCGGGATTTCAGGCGGGCCGCCAAAATCCACGGCCTTTCCGTGGACCCCATCTCAGTTGAAGAAGTGCAAGCAAACTTGAAGTGTGTTAGACCGATCATATGCGTGGGATCTGGCAAATCCAGCCCGCGGTGGTGGCTGCAACTCCCACATGGCGCGTGGGTCCATTAAACCTTCCTGCGCAACTTAGTCGAGCAAACACTGCGATGGCCAGACCAGGTTGCAGTCAACATATCGCAGCTGATGTCCAAGTTGGAACAGTCCGACAAACCGATCGCGCTCGCGCAACGAGTGCGCCGGGCCTGGTCACGAGCCAGGCGCTGGCATGTAGCGCGCTGGTCCGCAGCAAATGCGCAGTCGTGGGATAACACTTGTTGTTGGATCGAGCTCGCTCAGGGCAGCGAGTCTCAGGCAGGCCAAGTCAGAAATAGCGATGATCCAGCAGTGTTCATGGATATCGATCAGTTCCATGACGCAATCAATTCAGAGCGGCTGTGGTATGTAGGAGCGAATGTTGAGTTTCCGCTGACCCACCTCTTCCTCGGTCTCAGTCTCCATTTTGGAGCTCGAAGGTGCCGGGCTGGATGGGGTCATCTCGGTGCCCCTGGAGGCCTTCTCAGGGATCTTAGCGGGATGCTCCCAGAGCGTAGATATGTCTCGTCTTGCGCCGTGGCAGACGTTATCGGGTCGGCATGGGGTTTTCAGACGCGTGGAAGTGCAGAGCTGGGTGGATGATTGTAGCCAGTCTGTTGCAGGCAAGGGGTCGGCGGCAGCGGGCAGGGCGGCGCGCCCGAGCCTGGCGCTGCCAGGATTGAACCCGGGGGACATCTGGCAAATGCGCTTTCATCAGGGGCCCCCCCAGAGTGGTAGATGAGAATCAGCGCAGACTAGGCCTTAGCATCCAGCTCAAGCGCTCGCAGGTCGTCGAGGATCTAGGGGTTGGCGGCGCAGCGCATCGGCGAACTGTCGCAGCGGCCGAGAAGAGATTGCAAGACAGCGCCCGTAGGGGCAACCTAATTCGGCGCGTTGTCAAAACGCCCAGGGCTGCCGCGTCACCAGTCGAAACCGGCGTCGCGCCCCAGGGCGCGCGGGGAATGGGGGCCCGAGGGGCGGCCCTCTCGACGCCGTCGAAGGTGCGAGCGCAGATTTCGGGCATAGTTGGCCGTGAGGAAGGAGGCTGCGCGACTGCGACCGCTAGGATGGCCTTCCGCACGGCGCACCAGGAAGCCATGGTTTTTGGCAGGCTGCGTCTGCTCAGCGCGTGGGTAGGACTCTTGCCCATGCGTCTGCCAACCTTCCGCCGGGCTCTTCATGCCGCCTGGAGCAAAACCCTTTCCAGTTCAGTAGGGGCCAGAAACCGACGGGGCAAAGTCAAGGGGGCCCCGGTGGCTGCGGCGGCCCGCTCTTGGACCTCGGGCGGCGCTTCTTTCCCCGACTCTTCGGCAGGGCCCAGGCGAAATTCAGTGTGACATGGAGAAAGCTGACCCGCAGTCTATGTCTGAATACGCACTGCACGGAGCCCTGGACCAGCGGGCCTGGGAGCTAGCGGCGGCGCATTTTCAAGGCAGGAGCGCGGCCCCGATCTTAAAGTCGTTCGTCTACGCGTGGCCGCCTTTTGAAAAAGAAGGGCAACGCGAGCAATGCGTCGCAGCTGGCTTGTTCGCAATGATCATGACAGGCAGGTGCGCATTGGCCTGCTAGTCGGCGCTATGGAGAAGAAGCGACCCAGCCCCCCTCCGACCCCTCCTGACACGGCCGCCGCCGCTGCGCAGGTGCCAGGGCCAGCCTTTGAGGGGCCCCAGGCGCGCGGTGGAGTCGGCGGTCTGCGCGAGGATGAAGTGGGTGTTTTTTGGGGATTGGTCAGGCAAGTCCAGGAGGATGATCAGGGCCTTTGGGAGCAATCACCTGATTGCTTTCCAGAGCTTGTTTGCCGCGCAGACATCCCTGGAACGCAGCAAAGTGCCCAAGATGTGGAGCCCCGCAAGAGACCCTCTTCCATCCGTTTTGGGAGCGCCCAGGGCCTGGGGGCCCGGGGCGCTTTCGCTTGGAGCTTTTGGAGGAGGCCCTCGAAGGCCAGCATGGGTGGGCCTGCCATTGGCTAGGAGGTATAGCCCCGCGCCGCTCTCCCCACTCATGGCTCAACGGTCACAGGGGGCGCCGTGGCGCATGGCGCGAACATTCGTTTCGCCATTTCGATGATTGGTGCTCCTGGCGACTCAGGAGGCAAGTGCCATGATGACTCCAGGCTCCAAAGATGCGGGTGGGGTTCGTGGTGATGGACGGGTGGGGCTCACTGGGGTGGGGGCCCGGGCTTTTGGAGCATTGGGACTGTCAGTGCCGATCTCCGAGATTACGGCTGCAACAGAGGCGGCCGAGGCAAAGGGGGGACCTTTAATTCTGGCGATCGATGCCCAGTCTGCGGGGGATGGCATAAGAGCTGGCCCCCGCGGGCGCCGTGAAACCAATCAGTTGTCATTGAAGAGTTTGTGGGCCGTGACTGGCGCGCGGCCTGTTGAGGCCCGCGAGATCAAGAGTCAGTCAACGGCTGAGGAGGCCGAGGCGGACCACGCGCCCCCACAACCTGGTTCGCCAAACGTCTGGCAGACGCTGCAGCGGAGGAGGGCGCTCGTCGGGCCCAGCTTCCGCCCCTAGCTTTGACCGCGGTAGCGGCCATCGACATGAAGGCGGCCAAGGTGCGCGGCCACTTGCTGGCGGTGGCCCTCGCGGTCACAAAGCAGGCCCCGTCTCTTCATGGCGCGTCGTCGCGCCAAGATCGCGCACGGGATCGCAGGAGCAGTTTCAGCAGTCAGCCCACTCGGTGCAGAAGTGTGCCAGGGGCCGCATGCAGTGTTTGATTTGTTTGTCTCGGCCAGGCCCTGGAGAGAGAGCCGGCCTGGCTTTCCAGCCCGTGTATCGGGTATCTTTTCAACTTGCACAGTAGTCGCGCTGTTTTTCGGGGAGTTTTCTGGTGTCGGGCCAGTGGGGGGTACGACGCCGCGTTCTTCCAAATGCTGGGCGTGCTATGCCAGCCTGAAACCATCACCAAAGGCGGAGGGAGTCTCATTACTTCCCTGGAGCAGGACGCAGGACAGATTGCCAGTGTGTGCGTGTGTTAAGGACTGGGCTCAGCCAGACGATTTGACACTTCCGAGGCCCATTGTTTTGTTTAGTGGCCCATGAGTCACAGCGGCCTCTGTCAGAGGAACCGGCCGCTAAGGTAGGTACGAGGTAAGAGGAGGGGGAGGAAGAGGAGGAAGAGGCGGAGAAGGAGGAGGAGGAAGAGGGGGAGGAGGAGGAGGAGGAGGAGGAGGAGGAGAGTAAGTGAGTGAACGAGTGAGTGCGTGAGTGAGTGAGAGAGCGAGCGATTGAGCGCCTGCGTGAATCAAGAACACACAGGTCCAAAGAAAAGTTCTGGTGGGGAGAAGCGAGGCCCCCAACAAAGGCGGACCGAATGCCTTTTGGGGCCGGCTTGGGGCCCAATGGGGCCCATATTGGGGCTGTTTCCGGCGATATTGCAGCCATCGTGAGGCCTTCGAAGCCGATTGGCGACGAAACGGCGAGAAGGTCAAACTGACGTATTTTCCGTAGGTGTGGGAAGGATTTTGAGTCCGTCGGGGGCGCTGGGAGAGGCTCCGTTGCCATTTGGAGCCGTTTCGGGGCGGTCTTCTGAAACCTCTTGGAGATTTGCTGAAAGTTTTCTTTAACCATGTCAGGCTAGAGCGATTTCGAAAACGGTCTTTACTATCTGAGGCCATATTGGAACCATATTTGGCCAAAGCGGACCCTCCGGCACCTCGCTAGACCGTCCGTCCAAACCCAGGAGGGGGGAGCAGGAGGGAGGGTCAAAACACCCTCAGTCTCCACCAACCTTCTCGCTCATTTCCGCACCCGTTCCCAACGCATAGGTAGCACCCGAGCCGTAGCGTGTTCAGCGGTAGTCTTTGGATGGACAGTCCATTGGAACCAAAGCTGATTCCACGTGCGAAACGCTGGGGCGCGATGCGCCAAGCGTGTCGGGCGCGCCCCGCGCGCCAGGTGCGCCAGGCACCCCTGGTGCCCTGGCATGCCGGGCACGGCTGGTGCGCCGGATGCGCCACGTGATCCACGTTTGCCATGCGTGCCGCGTGCTCGCCGCGCCAGGTGGCCCACGTTCTGGGCACGCGCAGAGTCGACCCCTGTCGAAAGGTAGTGCGCAAATCGCCGCCGCGTGGCCATCATAACGTCGCTTGGTGGGTCTGCACATAGCAAGAAATTTGCCAGCACCCCCGCCGTCCAAGTCAAAAACGACTGCGCGGTGATCGCGGCGCTCCCTGGCATGATCCTTTGCCTAGAAGTGCATTTGGTATTGTTTTGTTGACAGAGGTGCTGGCTTTCCGCTCAGCAGGCAATGTGCGGGCAACCCCGCCGCCCCTGCGACAAAACAATACAATCTGTTCTCGGACCCCCGATCATGACCCAAGATTTTGCCCCAAGGTCGACTTCACATTTCTGTTGACAGGGATGGTGGGGGGGGGGCCACATTGGTCCTGGTTGGCTGCTGGTTGCCTGGGGGAGGGGGTTATCAATAGGGAACAATCAAGACGCCTCCCAAAATCCGTACCCACTTTGGCTCAAACACCGGGTCATCAAACCCACAGGGTGTAGATCAGCAGTCCCACAATTCTCGCACACTCCAGTTACTTATCTAGCGCGCTCCGCAGATTTCGTTGACATGAAGTCAGCCAACATCTTGCCAATCTTCAGTTTGATGGGCTGCGCCAGCGCTATACAAGCTGACGTGGGGGAAGTTTCCCTGAATGATGCTTCCCTTGGAGCGGCTACCTACGTGGGTTGCGTGGGTCCTCCAAGCGGTTGGGTCCGCCCTTACGGTAATGTCGCGATTTCGGCAGCCGGAGCTGAGAGTTGCCAAACAAAGTGTAGGAATGGTGGCTACACATATTTTGGGCTGGAATGCCCCATGTCAAGTCAAGTTCATTGCCAGTGCAGCAATGGCGTCGGCGGAACTTCTAGAGATGTTTCCTACTGCAGGGGACAAGGCAATCCCCTGGTGCATCCGCACGCACACTGTGTTGGTCCATATGAGGTTGGTGGTTATCTCTTCGGTGATTACGTTGTAAGCTCAGTGTACTACACCTCCATCACGACGCCCTCCCCGACGCCCTTCCCAACGCCCTCCCCGACGCCCTTCCCGACGGCCTACCCGACGGCGTTCCCGACGCCCTCCCCGACGCCCTTCCCGACGGCCTACCCGACGGCCTTCCCAACGGCCTACCCGACGACCTTCCCGACGCCCAGCCCAACTCCCAGCCCGAGTTATCCTCCAGGTTGGCCAACGCCACATCCGACATTTCTTCCTGCAGGTCCCATGGCAGGCGGAGCTGGCGGAAGCGCGGCTGCCACTGGCGACCCCCATCTTCAAAACGTTCATGGCGAGCGATTCGATTTGTTGAGGGCGGGCACGCATATTCTGATAAACATCCCTCGTGGAACCAGCGTTGGAGACGCAATGCTTCGTGTGCAGGCTGATGCGCGCCGATTGGGTGGACACTGCGCGGACATGTATTTTCAAGAGGTGAACATTACAGGTTCTTGGGCAGAGGCCAAACAAGCCGGAGGATTCAATTACAGCGCATCGGGAAGTCCAGTCGAGACCCCGCAATGGGTTGCGTTTGGTTCGGTCCAGGTAAAAGTCGTTCATGGACGTGCGGACGGCGGCTTCATGTATTTGAACGTGTATGTGAAGCATTTGAGGCGAGCAGGGTTTGCCGTCGGTGGTCTGCTGGGGGAGGACGATCACAAATACGTAAGCACTCTTCCAGATGGGTGTGCGACGCGTACAGAGCTCTATGAGCTGGCGAATTTGCATGGTCCTCGTCGCGCTATGGCATCCGATGCAGTGGCGTCTTTCGCTTAAGATCCTTGGGTCACGCCCTGCTCGTGACAGGGGTAATTAGCCTCCTACTTTGGCTGGTCCATTAGCCTCATACTTTTGCTGGTTCAGCCAGGGGGCAGCTCGTTTGGCCATATCCACGAGCTCCCTGGCAGATGAATCTTGTCGAGAGAAAACACAACTGGCCGCGCACCGCGCCACGTAAAATGGTGGCGCTCCCTATGGGGCCACGAACCCTGTGAGGGTTGTGCCGAATCGAGTGCGGCGGACGCATGTGGACGGTGGCACTGGGGCCTTCGGTGGAGCTTCCTATGAGGCCACGAAACGTGTGAGGGGTGGCGTTCGTCGTCGTCTGCCTGCTTCTCCCCTCCTCGTCCCCTTCCGCCGGACAGCACAGCCTGCCCGGAACCAGCGTGGCGGCATATAGGGGCCTGACAAGCTGTGTACCCTGCAGAGCTGTGCGTGTAGGTGGCGGCGCTGGACGGGCGGCCGCTAACCTTCAACGAAGGTCTTGGCGATGGCTGCATGACAGGGCATCGCACGATCGCACGCCAAGAGTGGGGAACGCATGTTTGGGCCTTCGGTGGAGCTCGCTATGGGGCCACGAAGCGTGTGAGGGGTGTGTCGACATTGGTGTGGGGGACGCATGTGGACGGTGGCACTGGGGCCTCTGGTGGCGCTCCCTATGTGGACACGGAACCTGTGAGCGGTGTGCCGAAGTGGGTGTTGAGGACGCCCTTCGGTGGAGCTCTCGATGGGGCCACGGAACGTGTGAGGGGTGTCCCGGCATGGGTGTGAGGGACGCATGTGGGCGGTGGCACTGGAGCTTTCGGTGGAGCTCCCTATGGGGCCGTGAAAGGATTGAGGGGTGTGCCGAGATGGGTGCGGGGGACGCATGTGGGCGGTGGCACTGGAGCTTTCGGTGGAGCTCCCTACGGGGCCGCGAAAGGATTGAGGAGTGTGCCGAGATGGGTGTGGGGGACGCATGTGGACGGTGGCACTGCGGCCTTCGGTGGAGCTCCTCATGGGGCCATGTGCCGAAATGGTGTGGGGGACGCATGTGGACGGTGGCATTGGGGCCTTCGATGGAGCTCCCTATGGGGCCACGGAACATGTGAGGGGTGTGCCGAAATGAATGTGTGAGACGCTTGTGGATGGTGGCACTGGGGCCTTCGGTGGAGCTCGCTCTGGGGCCACGAAACGTGTGAGGGGTGTGTCGAAATGGGCGCGGGGGACGCATGTGCACGTGGCGCTTGGGCCTCCGGTGGAACTCCCTATGGGGCCACGAAACGTGTGAGGGGTTTGCCGAAATGGTGGTGGGGGACAACGTGGACGGTGGCACTGGGTCCTTCGGTGGAGCTCTCGATGGGGCTACGAAGTGTGTGAGGGGTGTGTCGACATGGGTGTGGGGGACGCATGTGGACGGTGGCGTTGGGGCCTTTGGACGGATGCGCCAGGCGTGCCGGGCGCGCCCCGCGCGCCAGGTGCGCCAGGCACCCCTGGTGCCCTGGCATGCCGGGCACGGCTGGCGCGCCGGATGCACCACGTGATCCACGTTTGCCATGCGTGCCGCACGCTCGCCGCGCCAGGTGGGCCACGTTCCGGGCACGCGCAGAGTCTACCCTTGTCGAAAGCTGGTGCGCAAATCGCGGCCGCGTGGCCATCATATAACGTCGCTTGGTGGGTCTGCACACAGCAAGCAATTTGCCAGCACCCCCGCCGTCCAGGTCAAAAACCAATGCGCGGTGATCGCGGGGCTCCCTGGCATGACCCAGATTTTGCCTCGAAGTGCATGTGGTATTGTTTTTTGTTGACAGAGATGCTGGCCTTTCGCGCAGCAGGCAGTGCGCGGGCAACCCCGCCGCCCCTGCGACAAAGCAATACAATCTGTTCTCGGACCCCCGATCCTCCTGACTCAAGATTTTGCCCCAAGGTCGACTGCACATTTTTGTTGACAGGGATGGTGGGGGGGGGGCCACATTGGTCCTGGTTGGCTGCTGGTTGCCTGGGGGAGGGGGGTTATCAATAGGGAACAATCAAGACGCCTCCCAAAATCCGTACCCACTTTGGCTCAAACACCGGGTCATCAAACCCACAGGGTGTAGATCAGCAGTCCCACAATTCTCGCACACTCCAGTTACTTATCTAGCGCGCTCCGCTGATTTCGTTGACATGAAGTCAGCCAACATCTTGCCAATCTTCAGTTTGATGGGCTGCGCCAGCGCTATACAAGCTGACGTGGGGGAAGTTTCCCTGAATGATGCTTCCCTTGGAGCGGCTACCTACGTGGGTTGCGTGGGTCCTCCAAGCGGTTGGGTCCGCCCTTACGGTAATGTCGCGATTTCGGCAGCCGGAGCTGAGAGTTGCCAAACAAAGTGTAGGAATGGTGGCTACACATATTTTGGGCTGGAATGCCCCATGTCAAGTCAAGTTCATTGCCAGTGCAGCAATGGCGTCGGCGGAATTTCTAGAGATGTTTCTTATTGCAGGGGACAAGGCAATCCCCTGGTGCATCCGCACGCACACTGCGTTGGTCCATATGAGGTTGGTGGTTATCTCTTCGGTGATTACGTTGTAAGCTCAGTGTACTACACCTCAATCACGACGCCCTCCCCGACGCCCTTCCCAACGCCCTCCCCGACGCCCTTCCCGACGGTCTACCCGACGGCCTTCCCGACGCCCTCCCCGACGCCCTTCCCGACGGCCTACCCGACGGCCTTCCCAACGGCCTACCCGACGACCTTCCCGACGCCCAGCCCAACTCCCAGCCCGAGTTATCCTCCAGGTTGGCCAACGCCACATCCGACATTTCTTCCTGCAGATCCCATGGCAGGCGGAGCTGGCGGAAGCGCGGCTGCCACTGGCGACCCCCATCTTCAAAACGTTCATGGCGAGCGATTCGATTTGATGAGGGCGGGCACGCATATTCTGATAAACATCCCTCGTGGAACCAGCGTTGGAGACGCAATGCTTCGTGTGCAGGCTGATGCGCGCCGATTGGGTGGACATTGCGCGGACATGTATTTTCAAGAGGTGAACATTACAGATTCTTGGGCAGAGGTCAAACAAGCCGGAGGATTCAATTACAGCGCATCGGGAAGTCCAGTCGAGACCCCGCAATGGGTTGCGTTTGGTTCGGTCCAGGTAAAAGTCGTTCATGGACGTGCGGACGGCGGCTTCATGTATTTGAACGTGTATGTGAAGCATTTGAGGCGAGCAGGGTTTGCCGTCGGTGGTCTGCTGGGGGAGGACGATCACAAATACGAAAGCACTCTTCCAGATGGGTGTGCGACGCGTACAGAGCTCTATGAGCTGGCGAATTTGCATGGTCCTCGTCGCGCTATGGCGTCCGATGCAGTGGCGTCTTTCGCTTAAGATCCTTGGGTCACGCCCTGCTCGTGACAGGGGTAATTAGCCTCCTACTTTGGCTGGTCCATTAACCTCATACTTTTGCTGGTTCAGCCAGGGGGCAGCTCGTTTGGCCATATCCACGAGCTCCCTGGCAGGTCGAGAGAAACCAGAACTGGCCGCGCACCGCGCCACGTAAAATGAAACATTAGCCTGGCGAAGGACCCAACCATGTGCATTTGTGCGTACCGCAATTGTGAATCTCTTCTTCGGTGGCGCTCCCTATGGGGCCACGAACCCTGTGAGGGTTGTGCCGAATCGAGTGCGGCGGACGCATGTGGACGGTGGCACTGGGGCCCTCGGTGGAGCTTCCTATGAAGCCACGAAACGTGTGACGGGTGTGCCGAAATGGGTGTGGGGAACGCATGTCCACGGTGGCACTTGGGCCTTCGGTGGAGCTCGCGATGGGGCCACGAAGCGTGTGTGTGAGGGGTGTGTCGAAATGGGTGTGGGGGACGCATGTGGACGGTGGCACTGGGGCCTTCGGTGGCGCTCCCCATGTGGACACGGAACGTGTGAGGGGTGTGCCGAAGTGAGTGTTGAGGACGCCCTTCGGCGGAGCTCCCTATGGGGCCACGGAACGTGCGAGGCGTGTCCCAGCATGGGTGTGGGGGATGCATGTGGACGGTGGCACTGGAGCTTTCGGTGGAGCTCCCTATGGGGCCGCGAAAGGGCTGAGGGGTGTGCCGAGATGGGTGTGGGGGACGCATGTGGACGGTGGCATTGCGGCCTTCGGTGGAGCTCGCTATGGGGCCACGAAGCGTGTGAGATGTGTCCCGAAATGGGTGTGGGGGACGCATGTCGACGGTGGCATTGGGGCCTTTAGTGGAGCTCCTCATGGAGCCATGTGCCGAAATGGTGTGGGGGACGCATGTGGACGGTGGCATTGGGGCCTTCGGTGGAGCTCCCTATGGGGCCACGGAACGTGTGAGGGGTGTACCGAAATGAATGTGTGGGACGCTTGTGGATGGTGGCAATGGGGCCTTCGGTGGATCTCCCTATGGGGTCACGACACGTGTGAGGGGTGTGTCGAAATGGGCGCGGGGGACTCCTGTGCACGTGGCGCTTTGGCCTTCGGTGGAACTCCCTGTGGGGCCACGAAACGTGTGAGGGGTGTGCCGAAATGGTGGTGGGGGACAACGTGGACGGTGGCACTGGGTCCTTCGGTGGAGCTCTCGATGGGGCCACGAAACGTGTGAGGGGTGTCCCGGCATGAGTGTGGGGGACGCATGTGGACGGTGGCACTAGGGCTGTTGGTGGAGCTCCTTCTGGAGCCATGTGCCGAAATTGGTGCGGGGGACGCATGAGGACGGTGGCGCTTGGGGCTTCGGTGGAGCTCCCTGTGGGGCCATTCAATGTGTGAGGGGTGTGCCGAAATGGGTGCGGGGGACGCTTGTGGATGGTGGCACTGGGGCCTTCGGTGGAGCTCCCTATGCGGCCACGAAACGTGTGAGGGGTGTCCCGGCATGGGTGTGGGGGACGCATGTGGACGGTGGCGCTGGAGCCTTCGGTGGAGCTCGCTATGGGGCCACGAAGCGTGTGAGGGGTGTGCCGAAATGGGTGTGGGGGACGCATGTGGACGGTGGAAGGGTGAGGGCGAGGAGGAACGAGAGGAGCGCGGGGACCGTCTCTTCAAAACGAGGGCCGAACACCACAGGATGGTTGGGAAAAACACCTTCCAGACGCAAGCTGTTTACCTCACTGCCACACGCCCTCCCAACACACAAGTAGTGCCCGCGACGCTGGGGCGAGGTGCGCCACGCGTGCCAGGCGCGCCACGCGCACCAGGCGCACCAGTCGCCCCTGGGGCCCAAGCGTGCCTGGCACGTTTGGTGCGCCGGAAGCGCCACGTGCTCCACGTGCGCCAAGTGTACCGCATGTTCCAGCCGCGCCATGTGGGCCACGTTCGGTGCACGCCCAGAGTGTGCCAGGTGCGCCTGCACACATCGGGAAACATGTCGGCCCCCACCACCCCTGTCGAAAAGCAATGCACAACCGCGACAAACATCAACATGACGTGAAGGCCGGGCTTCGAGCATTGCGTTCTGCGCGTGCCCCCGCAGTTTCGTCGCAGTGATTTTTGACAAGGACGGTGGGCCTGCGCGCAGCGGTGTATATGATGCCCCCCCCGCGCCCCTGTCGACAAAGCAATGCAAAGTGATCGCGGGGCTTGCGAGTCTGATCTAGATTTCCTAGCAACTGAATTTTCTTTCGCACTGCACTGTGTAGTGTGCCCCTAACACGCATGAGTAGCGTTGTTCTTAGTCGGTCGCCGGTGGAGTGATGGAGAGTGTGTTTCAATCTGTGTATGCCGATGATTTCTCGACGCGGAAATCCCCCACATGTGTATGTGGTAAGCCTTGTCACGTCTCGCTGAGAAACTTTTGTGTGTGAGCGTGTGGGTGTGAAACCAAGTCCGCGTAGACGACAAGCGCGACAACCAAAACGACAGCGACAACTTCAGTGACATCTGTTTCCTCGGTGCATATTTCATGAGAGCCGATGGAAATACAATTGGAAGAGCGAGGGGGGACTCCTCTCGCCGTTCTCAGTGCGGCAATTCAGGCCAGCGCGCATGGCGATGTTACGCCCGTTCTCTGGCGTGCTACTCGTGGTCCTTGCTGGCACTTGGGTACCCAAGTGCAGCGACGGCTATGTCGCGGCTGCCACTTGCGTGTGAGACGAATCTGCGAGCGAATGCGAGCGTGAGTGATCTGAATCTGGGCGAACGATGCGAGTGAACTTGGGTGTGTGTCTGGGTCTGAATATGAGCGTGGTGGAAAGGAGTTGAACATGAGCGAGCCTGAATACGAGGTGGCCTGAGTACGAGATGATCTGAAGGGGCGTGAACCTGGCTGAGCTTGAGTGCGTGAGTTAGTACTGGTGAGCTTGCGTTTGTGATGCATGGGTTACGAACGAGATTAAACATAAGTGGGCCTGCGTATCAGAGTGTGTGAGTTATGATGTGTCTGAATGTGATGACGGAGTATGAACCAGGGAGCACATGTCCCAGAACGCGTTGGTGTGAATGCGCGCGCCGAAGTGACAAAGTGAGGGAAGAGGAGGAGGAGGAGGAGGAGGAAGAAGAGGAGGAGGAGGGAGACGACGAGGACCAGGACGAGGACGAGGACGAGGAAGAGGAGGAGGAGGAGGAGGAGGAAAAGGACGAGGACGAGGACGAAGAGGAGGAGGTGGACGAGGAGGAGGAAAAGGACATGGAAAAGGAGGAGGAGGAAAAGGATGAGGAAGAGGAGGAAGAGGATGATGATGATGATGATGATGATGATGATGATGCTGATGATGATGATGATGATGATGATGATGATGATGATGCTGATGATGATGATGATGATGATGATGATGATGATGATGATGATGATGAGGAGGAGGAGGAGCGAGGAGGAGGAGGAGGAGGAGGGGAGGAGGATGAGGATGAGATGAGGATGAGGATGAGATGAGGATGAGGATGAGGATGAGGATGGGGGATGAGGATGACGATGAGGAGAGGAGAGCAGGAGGAGGAGGAGGAGGAAGAGGAAGAGGCGGCGGAGGAGGAGGAGGAGGAGGAGGAGAGGAGGAGGAGCGAGGAGAGGGAGGAGAGGGGAGGAGGCGGAGGAGAAAGAGGAGGAGGAGGAGGGGGAGGAGAGGGGAGGAGGAGGAGGAGGAGGAGGAGGAGGAGGAGGAGGAGAGGAGTAGCTGAATGGGTGATTGAGTGAGTGAGTGGCAGAGTGAGCGAACGAGAGCGAGCGAGTGATTGAGCGAGTCATTGGATGAGGCACACACGAGTCCACAGAGAAATTTAGTTGGTGGGAAACAGACAACATGTCCGAAACATCTCCGCAATCTGTGCGCGAATCCTGGAGCCTTCCCCCCCTCTGGCGCCCCCCCCCCTTGGGTGCTCAAGCGCGGAGGGCAGTAGTCAATTGAACGAGGAAAACTCGACGGGGGGCACAACAGGGGCAAACCGCTGGAGACATCCCCGCAGCGCAAGCGGGTCTGGCGGCGCCACTTCGGGGAGCCCAAATGCCACGCCTGCTATGTCGCGGGGACCAGTATTTTGGGGGGCAGAAACAAGCAAACCGCTTGAAACATCAAAGATCCCCACAATGTGGGCGCGAGCGGGCGCGTGTAATCCCCGTGGGCGGCTCCCCCTTGAGGTACCCAAGTTCCACGCCTGGGAGGGGGGGAGGGCAGAGACAGGCAAAACGCTTGAGACACACCCGCAATGTGGGCGCGAACGGGCGAGCGTCATACCCTTTGGCAGTTCCCCTTTTGGGTTCCCAAGTGCCTCGTTTGCTATATCGCGGTGGTTTGTGGACACCTTACAAAAGAATCTGGGGTACAGGTGCAGGCAAACCGTTTGAGAATCCCCAAATGTGGGCGCGAATGGGCGGGTGTCATAGCTCCCGTCGGTTCCCCCATGGGGCGCCCCAAAACCACAGTGGTTTTACCGCGGTCAGCAGTGGACCACCACAAGGTAAACATTTGGCAGGCAGAAACAGGCACACCGCCTGACACATCTCCACAATCAGGGCGCGAACGGGCGAGGGTCATATCCGGTGAAGGCTCCCGCCTTGGGGTGCCCAAGTGCCACGCTCGCTGTATCTCAGCGAACACTGGGCCACCGAGAGAGATAGTTCGGGCGAGGAAAGACGGGCACACCGCTTGAGACACCCTCACAGTTTGGGCGCGAACGGTCGAGTGTCCTACCTCTTGGCGGATCTCCCATTCGGGTGCCCAAGTGTCACGCCTGCTGTATCGTTGAGCAGTGGACCGCCAGAAATGTTCGAGTGAGTCTGGGTGATGAAGACTGTGTCGGAATGAAAGAGTCCGAATGCGTATGAGTGGGTCTGCGTGCGAGGCGAATTCTTTGAATGAGTCTGAGTGTTTCCAAGCCTGAATGAGGCCGAGTGGGGAAGTGATGTGGCTGAGTCTGCGGGAGGGGCAATAAGTCTGTGATGGACCCCGTGTGGGAAGGATTTTGAGTCCGTCGGGGGCGTTGGGAGAGGTTCCGTTGCCACTTGGAGCCGTCTCGGGGCGGTCTTCTGAAGCCTCTTGGAGATTTGCTGAAAGTTCTCTTCAATCATGTCAGGCTATCTTGAGCGATCTCGGAAACGGTCTTCACTATCTGGGGCCATATTGGAGCCATATTTGGCCAAAGCGGACCCTCCGACACCTCGCTAGACCCTCCGTCCAAACCCAGGGGTGGGGAGCAGGAGGGAGTGTCAAAACACCCTCAGTTTCCACCAACCTTGTCGCTCATTTCCGCACCCGTTCCCAACGCATAGGTAGCACCCGAGCCGTAGCGGTCTTTGGATGGACAGTCCATTGGAACCAAAACAGATTTCATCTGCGAAACGCTGGGGCGCGATGCGCCAGGCGTGCCGGGCGCGCCCCGCGCGCCAGGTGCGCCAGGCACCCCTGGTGCCCTGGCATGCCGGGCACGGCTGGTGCGCCGGATGCACCACGTGATCCACGTTTGCCATGCGTGCCGCATGCTCGCCGCGCCAGGTGGGCCACGTTCCGGGCACGCGCAGAGTCTACCCTTTGTCGAAAGCTGTGTGTGGTGGTTTGGTGTATGGTGTCTTTTTTTTGTGGTTGCATTTTTTTTTTGGCCTGGGTTTTTTGTTGTATTTTTTGTATGGTATGGGTGGTGGTGTTTTTTGGTGGTTGTTGGGTTTTTTTTGTTTGTGTGTGTTGTTGGTTGTGGGTGTAAATTTTATTCTTTTTTTGGTTTATTTGTGTGTTTGTTTTGTTTTTTTGTTTGTTGTGATTGTTGTGTGGTGCTGTTCTTTCTTGCTGTTTGGGCGGGTGCTGTTTCTTTTTTTGTGTGTGCTTGTTGGCCTGCATGGGCGGCCGCGTGGCCATCATGACGTCGCTTGGTGGGTCCGCGCATAGCAAGCAATTTGCCGGCACCCCCGCCGTCCAAGTCAAAAACCAATGCGCGGTGGTCGCGGGGCTCCCTGGCAGGATCCAGATTGTGCCTCGAAGTGCATGTGGTGTTGTTTTTTGTTGACAGGGATGCTGGCCTTTCGCGCAGCAGGCAATGTGCGGGCAACCCCGCCGCCCCTGTGACAAAACAGTGCAAACTGTTCTCGGACCCCCGATCCTGACCCAAGATTTTGCCCCAAGGTCGACTTCACATTTTTGTTGACAGGGATGGCGGGGGGGGGGCCACATTGGTCCTGGTTGGCTGCTGGTTGCCTGGGGGAGGGGGGGTTATCAGTAGGGAACAATCAAGACGCCTCCCAAAATCCGTACCCACTTTGGCTCAAGCACCAGGTCATCTAACCCACAGGGTGTAGATCAGCAGTCCCACAATTCTCGCACACTCCAGTTACTTATCTAGCGCGCTCCGCAGATTTCGTTAACATGAAGTCAGCCAACATCTTGCCAATCTTCAGTTTGATGGGCTGCGCCAGCGCTATACAAGCTGCCGTGGGGGAAGTTTTCCTGAATGATGCTTCCCTTGGAGCGGCTACCTACGTGGGTTGCGTGGGTCCTCCAAGTGGTTGGGTCCGCCCTTACGGTAATGTCGCGATTTCGGCAGCCGGAGCTGAGAGTTGCCAAACAAAGTGTAGGAATGGTGGCTACACATATTTTGGGCTGGAATGCCCCATGTCAAGTCAAGTTCATTGCCAGTGCAGCAATGGCGTCGGCGGAACTTCTAGAGATGCTTCTTATTGCAGGGGACAAGGCAATCCCCTGGTGCATCCGCACGCACACTGCGTTGGTCCATATGAGGTTGGTGGTTATCTCTTCGGTGATTACGTTGTAAGCTCAGTGTACTACACCTCAATCACGACGCCCTCCCCGACGCCCTTCCCGACGGCCTCCCCGACGCCCTTCCCGACGGCCTACCCGACGCCCTTCCCGACGGCCTACCCGACGGCCTTCCCAACGGCCTACCCGACGACCTTCCCGACGGCCTACCCGACGGCCTTCCCGACGGCCTACCCGACGGCCTTCCCGACGGCCTACCCGACGGCCTTCCCAACGCCCTCCCCGACGCCCTTCCCGACGGCCTACCCGACGGCCTTCCCGACGCCCTCCCCGACGCCCTTCCGACGGCCTACCCGACGGCCTTCCCAACGCCCTCCCCGACGCCCTTCCCGACGGCCTACCCGACGGCCTTCCCGACGCCCTCCCCGACGCCCTTCCCGACGGCCTACCCGACGGCCTTCCCAACGGCCTACCCGACGACCTTCCCGACGCCCAGCCCAACTCCCAGCCCGAGTTATCCTCCAGGTTGGCCAACGCCACATCCGACATTTCTTCCTGCAGATCCCATGTCAGGCGGAGCTGTCGGAAGCGCGGCTGCCACTGGCGACCCCCATCTTCAAAACGTTCATGGCGAGCGATTCGATTTGATGAGGGCGGGCACGCATATTCTGATAAACATCCCTCGTGGAACCAGCGTTGGAGACGCAATGCTTCGTGTGCAGGCTGATGCGCGCCGATTGGGTGGACATTGCGCGGACATGTATTTTCAAGGGGTGAACATTACAGGTTCTTGGGCAGAGGCCAATCAAGCCGGAGGATTCAATTACAGCGCATCGGGAAGTCCAGTCGAGACCCCGCAATGGGTTGCGTTTGGTTCGGTCCAGGTGAAAGTCGTTCATGGACGTGCGGACGGCGGCTTCATGTATTTGAACGTGTATGTGAAGCATTTGAAGCGAGCAGGGTTCGCCGTCGGTGGTCTGCTGGGGGAGGATGATCACAAATACGTAAGCACTCTTCCAGATGGGTGTGCGACGCGTACAGAGCTCCATGAGCCAGCGCATTTGCATGGTCCTCGTCGCGCTATGGCATCCGATGCAGTGGCGTCTTTCGCTTAAGATCGCTGGGTCACGCCCTGCTCGTGACGGGTAATTCGCCTCCTGCTTTGGCTGGTCCATTAGCATAATACTTTTGCTTGTCCAGCCAGGGGGCAGTTCGTTTGGCCATATCCACGAGCTCCCTGGCAGGTCGAGAGACAACAGAACTGGCCGCGCACCGCGCCACGTAAAATTAAACATTAGCCTGGCGAAGGACCCAACCATATGCATTTGTGCGTACCGCAATCGTGAATCTCTTCTTCGGTGGCGCTCCCTATGGGGCCACGAACCCTGTGAGGGTTGTGCCGAATCGAGTGCGGCGGACGCATGTGGACGGTGGCACTGGGGCCCTCGGTGGAGCTTCCTATGAAGCCACGAAACGTGTGAGGGGTGTGCCGAAATGGGTGTGGGGAACGCATGTCCACGGTGGCACTTGGGCCTTCGGTGGAGCTCGCGATGGGGCCACGAAGCGTGTGTGTGAGGGGTGTGTCGAAATGGGTGTGGGGGACGCATGTGGACGGTGGCACTGGGGCCTTCGGTGGCGCTCCCCATGTGGACACGGAACGTGTGAGGGGTGTGCCGAAGTGAGTGTTGAGGACGCCCTTCGGCGGAGCTCCCTATGGGGCCACGGAACGTGCGAGGCGTGTCCCAGCATGGGTGTGGGGGATGCATGTGGACGGTGGCACTGGAGCTTTCGGTGGAGCTCCCTATGGGGCCGCGAAAGGGCTGAGGGGTGTGCCGAGATGGGTGTGGGGGACGCATGTGGACGTGTGCATTGCGGCCTCGGTGGAGCTCGCTATGGGGCACGAAGCGCCGAAGCGTGTGCGGAGCGTGCCCCGAAATGGGTGTGGGGGGGACGCATGTCTACGGTGGCACTGGGGGGCCTTTAGTGGAGCTCCTCAGGAGCCATGTGCCGAAAGTGGGGGGGCTTCGACTGGACGTGGCATTGGGGGCCCAACCCGGAGCTCCTATGAGTGCCACGGAACGTGTGAGGGGTGTACCGAAATGAATGTGTGGGACGCTTGTGGATGGTGGCAATGGGGCCTTCGGTGGATCTCCCTATGGGGTCACGACACGTGTGAGGGGTGTGTCGAAATGGGCGCGGGGGACTCCTGTGCACGTGGCGCTTTGGCCTTCGGTGGAACTCCCTGTGGGGCCACGAAACGTGTGAGGGGTGTGCCGAAATGGTGGTGGGGGACAACGTGGACGGTGGCACTGGGTCCTTCGGTGGAGCTCTCGATGGGGCCACGAAACGTGTGAGGGGTGTCCCGGCATGAGTGTGGGGGACGCATGTGGACGGTGGCACTAGGGCTGTTGGTGGAGCTCCTTCTGGAGCCATGTGCCGAAATTGGTGCGGGGGACGCATGAGGACGGTGGCGCTTGGGGCTTCGGTGGAGCTCCCTGTGGGGCCATTCAATGTGTGAGGGGTGTGCCGAAATGGGTGCGGGGGACGCTTGTGGATGGTGGCACTGGGGCCTTCGGTGGAGCTCCCTATGCGGCCACGAAACGTGTGAGGGGGGTCCCGGCATGGGTGCGGGGGACGCATGTGGACGGTGGCGCTGGAGCCTTCGGTGGAGCTCGCTATGGGGCCACGAAGCGTGTGAGGGGTGTCCCGAAATGGGTGTGGGGGACGCATGTGGACGGTGGAAGGGTGAAGGCGAGGAGGAATGAGAGGAACGCGGGGACCGTCTCTTCAAAACGAGGGCCGAACACCACAGGATGGTTGGGAAAAACACCTTCCAGACGCAAGCTGTTTACCTCACTGCCACCCGCCCTCCCAACACACAAGTAGTGCCCGCGACGCTGGGGCGAGGTGCGCCACGCGTGCCAGGCGCGCCACGCGCACCAGGCGCACCAGTCGCCCCTGGGGCCCAAGCGTGCCTGGCACGTTTGGTGCGCCGGAAGCGCCACGTGCTCCACGTGCGCCAAGTGTACCGCATGTTCCAGCCGCGCCATGTGGGCCACGTTCGGTGCACGCCCAGAGTGTGCCAGGTGCGCCTGCACACATCGGGAAACATGTCGGCCCCCACCACCCCTGTCGAAAAGCAATGCACAACCGCGACAAACATCAACATGACGTGAAGGCCGGGCTTCGAGCATTGCGTTCTGCGCGTGCCCCCGCAGTTTCGTCGCAGTGATTTTTGACAAGGACGGTGGGCCTGCGCGCAGCGGTGTATATGATGCCCCCCCCGCGCCCCTGTCGACAAAGCAATGCAAAGTGATCGCGGGGCTTGCGAGTCTGATCTAGATTTCCTAGCAACTGAATTTTCTTTCGCACTGCACTGTGTAGTGTGCCCCTAACACGCATGAGTAGCGTTGTTCTTAGTCGGTCGCCGGTGGAGTGATGGAGAGTGTGTTTCAATATGTGTATGCCGATGATTTCTCGACGCGGAAATCCCCCACATGTGTATGTGGTAAGCCTTGTCACGTCTCGCTGAGAAACTTTTGTGTGTGAGCGTGTGGGTGTGAAACCAAGTCCGCGTAGACGACAAGCGCGACAACCAAAACGACAGCGACAACTTCAGTGACATCTGTTTCCTCGGTGCATATTTCATGAGAGCCGATGGAAATACAATTGGAAGAGCGAGGGGGGGACTCCCTCGCCGTTCTCAGTGCGGGCAATTCAGGCCAGCGCGCATGGCGATGTTACGCCCGTTCTCTGGCGGTGCTACTCGTGTCCTTGCTGGCACGTGGGTACACAGTGACAGCGACGGCTACGTCGCGGCTGCCACTTGCGTGTGAGACGAATCTGCGAGCGAATGCTGAGCGTGATGAATTGAATCTGGGCGGCGAACGATGCGAGTGAACTTGGGTGTGTGTCTGGGTCTGAATATGAGCGTGGTGGAAAGGAGTGAACATGAGCGAGCCCTGAATACGAGGTGGCTCTGAGTACGAGGGTCTGAGGGCGTGAACCTGGCTGAGCTTGAGTGCGTGAGTAATTAATGGTGAGCTCTGCGTTTGTTTGTGATTGCAGGGTTACGAAACGAGATTAAACCTAAGTGGCCTGCGTATTAAGAGTGTGTGAGTTATGATGTGTCTGAATGTGATGACGGAGTATGAACCAGGGAGCACATGTCCCAGAACGCGTTGGTGTGAATGCGCGCGCCGAAGTGACAAAGTGAGGGAAGAGGAGGAGGAGGAGGAGGAGGAAGAAGAGGAGGAGGAGGGAGACGACGAGGACCAGGACGAGGACGAGGACGAGGAAGAGGAGGAGGAGGAGGAGGAGGAAAAGGACGAGGACGAGGACGAAGAGGAGGAGGTGGACGAGGAGGAGGAAAAGGACATGGAAAAGGAGGAGGAGGAAAAGGATGAGGAAGAGGAGGAAGAGGATGATGATGATGATGATGATGATGATGATGATGCTGATGATGATGATGATGATGATGATGATGATGATGATGCTGATGATGATGATGGATATGATGATGATGATGAGAGGGATGAGATGAGGATGAGATGAGGATGAGGGATGGAGGATGAGGATGAGGATGAGGATGAGGATGAGGATGAGGATGAGGAGAGGATGAGGATGAGGATGGGGATGATGGATGACGAGAGGAGGAGGAGGAGCAGGAGGAGAGGGATGAGGAAGAGGAGAGGAGGAGGAGGAGGAAGTAGGAGGAGGAGGGGAGAGGAGGAGGAGGAGGAGGAGGAGGAGGAGAGGAGGAGGAGGAGGAGAGGGAGGAGGATGATGAGGGCGGAGAGAAAGAGGAGGAGGAGGGGGAGGAGAGGGGAGGAGGAGGAGGAGGAGGAGGAGGAGGAGAGAGAGTAGCTGAATGGGTGATTGAGGGAGTGAGTGGCAGAGTGAGCGAACGAGAGCGAGCGAGTGATTGAGCGAGTCATTGGATGAGGCACACACGAGTCCACAGAGAAGTTTAGTTGGTGGGAAACGGACAACATGTCCGAAACATCTCCGCAATCTGTGCGCGAATCCTGGAGCCTTCCCCCCCTCTGGCGCCCCCCCCCTTGGGTGCTCAAGCGCGGAGGGCAGTAGTCAATTGAACGAGGAAAACTCGACGGGGGGCACAACAGGGGCAAACCGCTGGAGACATCCCCGCAGCGCAAGCGGGTCTGGCGGCGCCACTTCGGGGAGCCCAAATGCCACGCCTGCTATGTCGCGGGGACCAGTATTTTGGGGGGCAGAAACAAGCAAACCGCTTGAAACATCAAAGATCCCCACAATGTGGGCGCGAGCGGGCGCGTATAATCCCCGTGGGCGGCTCCCCCTTGAGGTACCCAAGTTCCACGCCTGGGAGGGGGGGAGGGCAGAGACAGGCAAAACGCTTGAGACACACCCGCAATGTGGGCGCGAACGGGCGAGCGTCATACCCTTTGGCAGTTCCCCTTTGGGGTTCCCAAGTGCCTCGTTTGCTATATCGCGGTGGTTTGTGGACACCTTACAAAAGAATCTGGGGTACAGGTGCAGGCAAACCGTTTGAGAATCCCCAAATGTGGGCGCGAATGGGCGGGTGTCATAGCTCCCGTCGGTTCCCCCATGGGGCGCCCCAAAACCACAGTGGTTTTACCGCGGTCAGCAGTGGACCACCACAAGGTAAACATTTGGCAGGCAGAAACAGGCACACCGCCTGACACATCTCCACAATCAGGGCGCGAACGGGCGAGGGTCATATCCGGTGAAGGCTCCCGCCTTGGGGTGCCCAAGTGCCACGCTCGCTGTATCTCAGCGAACACTGGGCCACCGAGAGAGATAGTTCGGGCGAGGAAAGACGGGCACACCGCTTGAGACACCCTCACAGTTTGAGCGCGAACGGTCGAGTGTCCCACCTCTTGGCGGATCTCCCATTCGGGTGCCCAAGTGTCACGCCTGCTGTATCGTTGAGCAGTGGACCGCCAGAAATGTTCGAGTGAGTCTGGGTGATGAAGACTGTGTCGGAATGAAAGAGTCCGAATGCGTATGAGTGGGTCTGCGTGCGAGGCGAATTCTTTGAATGAGTCTGAGTGTTTCCAAGCCTGAATGAGGCCGAGTGGGGAAGTGATGTGGCTGAGTCTGCGGGAGGGGCAATAAGTCTGTGATGGACCCCGTGAGAAAGAGTGGGCCTGTGATACGTAGGCCCCGTGATGGGCGTGAACAAGTTGAGCATGAGTGCCGGAGTGATATGAAAGTGAAGAGGGGAGAAAGAAGGAACATAAGGAACATGAGGATGATGGTGGAGGCGACTACGTAACAAAAAGAACATCCATCTTGGGATGGGGAATAAAGCCCTTCCCCCAAGGAGAAGAAGGGGTTTGGACTAATAGTTTACTTGCAAAGCCGCCTACTCCCAGAGTGCTGGTGGGACTTGTGGGGGTCCTTCGAAATTCTAGACGCTTCGCGTATCCCCACCAGCCCGTCCAGAAACGACGCCCAGGCGAGTAGAGGGTCGTCCTGAGGGGCTTTTCGGCGTCTTGGGTGCCTCGGGGGGGCCTCTGTGGGCCGTTCGGGATTCTCTTTGGGGCCTCCTGGGGGCCTCTTGGGGCCTCTTGGGGCCATCTTGGGGCCTTTGGGGGCATCCTGGGCGTTTCTTGGGGCCTCCTGGGCGCTTCTTGGGTGCCTCTGGGGGGTCTCTTGGGGCCTCTTGGGGGTCTCGTGGGGGCCTCCTGGGGGCCTCTTGGGGGGCCTCGGAGCCATCTTGGAGGAGATCGATCAACGAAGGGGGGGTCCCAAATTACAGCCCCCCCCTTCAGGAGCCACGATCCTCGTGAGGGGTGTCGAATTTTAGCCCTCCCAGGGGTCGATATTGGGCGCTCCAACGCGCCGCGGAACCCCCTGTCCAGGTCAGTGGGGAGGGGGTAGGGGGAGGGGTAAACCCTTCCCCGAAGGGGAAGAAGGAGGGGTGGAAGAGGAAACGCTCTAAACCACCGACGCCCAGAGGGCTGGTGGGATTCCTAATAGCGTCTGGGGGGCAGCTGGAAGCCCACGGAGATTCCCGGGACCCAGGAAACCTTCCGAATGCCCACGGGGATGTTCGGGGGCCTTTGGGTATGCGGGGCGCACCCGATGATGGAATCCGCCACAAGCCTTCTCGGCACTCCTTGAACCTGGAATTTGTTCGGGCGATCGGATCCATCGAATGGAGTTCGGTGCGAATCGAGTGCGTACTCGACGCAGATCTCCCCATATGTTCATTTCATACGCACGTCACGTTTCGCTGGGAAATTCTGCCTATGAGCATCAGGGTGTGAGAGCGAGTCCGCATAGACGACAGGCGTGGCAACCACGACGACGACAGCGAGGACTTCAATGACGTCCTCCTCCCTCTCCTCTGGACGTCTTGCAGGAGAGGCAAGGGGAACACAAGTGGACGAGCGAAAGGATATTCATCTTGCCGTTCTCCCCGCTGCAACTCAGGCAAGCGCGCATGGCGGTGCTACGCCCGCTCCTCTGGCGGGCAATTCGACAGGCATGCTGGCACTTGGCGAACCCAAGTGTCATGTTGGTTCTATCGCGATAGCCACTTGCGTGTGAGTCTTAGTACGAGTGAACCAGAGCGTGGGTGACCTGAGAGTAAGCGAGTTTGAGTGTGACTTGGCCCGGGTGATCGAACCTGAGTGTGGGCGAGTCTGCATCTAGCCAGTGTGAGTACGATTTGATATGAGTATGAGTGAGTCCGAGTGCGAACGAATCTGAATGCGAGTAACCGCAGGAAGCATTTAAGAACCCCCCCCCCTTCCGGCAAATCGATAACCCTTCCGCACCCTGGAAGCGTTACCTGGTCCTGCCCCCTCCTCCTCCTCGTCCTCCTCCTCCTCCTCCTCCCGCGCTCAGTTTCTCAGCTTTCCCAGTTGTCAGTTTCTCAGTTGTCTCAGTTTTCTCAGCTTTCCCAGGTTTCTCAGCTTCCCCAGGTTTCTCAGCTTTCCCAGGTTTCTCAGCCTTTCCAGTTGATTCAGAACGGATCGTCGGCAGATTGTCCTGTGTCTTGCTCAGATCAGATTGGATTGTTGATGAGATTGAAGCGTCGCTCACAAGTCTGAAGCACTGGAAGGAGAGGAGGAGGAGGAAGAGAAGGAGGAGAACGAATGTTTAGGAATTTCTAAGAATCCTCAGGAATCCTGAGGACCCTGTAGGAACCCTTAGGAATCCTTAAATTCATGAGGAATCCCCTGGATTTTTTGACGAGGCCTTAAGAATTTAAAGGAGTCTTCTGGAATCCTGAGGAATTCACAGAAAGTCTTAGGAATGCGCAGTAATCGTAAGGGAATCCTTACGAATCCCCGATAATTCTTTAGGGGTCCCTAGGACAACCGCAGGAATAGAACTGGACTGTTTTTTTCGCGTGGCCGGGTGCTAAGATAACGCCACGGTGCGGGGGGGGCGGGATACCCTCTCGTGGACCTCCCCCTAGGGCGGCCGATGCAAATCAATTTCTAGAAGGGTTTCGAATGAGAAATATCTTCCAAGAGGCCAGCATATCAGAAGAGAGAAAAGGAGGAGGAGGAGGAGGAGGAGGAGGAGGAGGAGGAGGAGGAGGAGGAGG